>JACYVW010000041.1:0-350331 GCA_023065735.1 Coffea humblotiana
TAATTTGTGAACATCCCAAAAATTTTCTTTCCACTGTAATCTTTAAACATATGTTGTAATGCTGAATAAGATTTGACTTTTGCTTACCAAGCTACTTACTAAATACAAGTTGAGTTAGTCCTTGATACCTATGTTTCCAGACTCGGACCAGGTATCGGCTCCGCCGAGCTCAGGAGTCAGGGGTCAATGGGTTCGACCGAGTTCGATCGGGGTTGAATCGGATAATGTCATAAATAAAAATTATTTAAAAATTAAAATATTGTATATAAAATACCTAAAAGTATGTTAATATTAATAAATGTATATTCATATATTTGATGTTTCAAATATATTTAACAAGAAAATACAAAGAAATTAGAACAATCAAGTAGCAATTTATATTATTTAATGAACATTAACAAGTTTAGAATTAAAATTATGGATTTGATTGAAAAATAACATCAAATTTTAGGACAACATTTATAGTATGAAATATTTGAGGTATATTAATAAATTTTAACAATTTAGGGGTCAAAACATAATATTGAAAAAGTTTGACCTTTTTTTTTAAAAAAAAATGCTCTGGTTGAACCGGTTTTTTTTTATTATTTTTTACCAAATTTGACCGGAATTTTAATCTTCCGATTTTGAAGAACAACTCGGACCAGACACTTGACCGGTTCCTAGTCCGGTCTGAGTTTAAAAACACAGCCTGATACTTGGCGTAAAGCCTCGAGTCCCACTTCCGATGTGGGATATTGGTTTGGAGTTTTTGCATTTGACATGGCACTTATTCTCGTAAGTGTTAAAGGCTGCTCTTGTTAAATGCGGTATATAGTTCCTTTCACTCTTTTGTGCATTCAGAATCATAACATTATTTGGTTTAGGTTCAACTCATGGAGAGGCCACCTGAGATTTGTTTGAATATCAACCGTAAAATTTCAACTTTTGAGCAAAATTATAAATTCAAAATAGTTAATCCAAGTTACTAAGTAACATGTTGATTTAGACTCACATATCAATGCCTTCCTTCTCACTTCCAATATGGGATATTAATTTCGGGTCTCATACTTGTGTACCAGGTTGCTCTGGCATTGGGACAGTTTGGCGTCAAAGAAGCTGACTCATTGCTTGAAAAGTACTCTATTTGTAACCGAAGTGAAAGTTATACTGATTTATTCTATTTACAAAGTTTTTTTATTTGAGGTGGTAATTTTGCATGGGCTAAGGTTTGGACATGTGTTTGTGATGTGTAAGTTTATTGTGTGAACAATTTTGTCTGCTACCTAGCTGTTAATATTTTTGTTAAATTGGGGCCTCACGCAAATGCATGACGTTGCCCAGATTTGGTTTGCTAGAATCATAAATTAAGTGTTTTAATGTCCATCCTCGTATGTATTTTGGCAAATAAATTTTAGAGAAGGAAGCAGCAAATCACAAGCTGTGAGAAACTGTCATTGATTCTAGAGTTCAGGTTTCAAAGAAATAAAAATTCGATATGTTTACTATATATATATATATGAAAAAGATTAGTAATTGAAGTATTTGCTAATAACATACTATACTCTAGATCCGAAGTGATTTGGGATAGAAAAATTTGGAAACATAACATAGCTAAAATCTTCGTCTTTAGCATTTTTCATGTCTTTAGTGTCTTGAGAGCGTTGAACTCGGGTGTATGATTATCTCGTTTAAGAGGTCCGCACAACAAGCTAAACTGATTTGGATGATGACATCCTTGAGCATTGCAAGCCAGAAGGTTATCATGCCTAAAAGGAGTAGAACATTGTTGATTCCCAAAATCTTTGCTTTCCAAAATCTTTGCTTTACTCTCCAAGCATCCTGGAGCATACCAAATCTGATTTGCCTAAAATGTCCAAAATTCAGCTGCTAGCTATCAAATTCTTCATATCTTGATTATTGTAAACCTAACTTTCTACAGAACAGATTTTTAACGGTTTAATTAAAAAAAGTAGACCAAACTAAGACAAGCTCTCTTTATGATAGCTGTCGAGGGAGGGAGAGAGGACAACGGACCTAGTTTAGTTCATTTTCCACCTTCGGCTCATTTTGCTTTTCAAGGGATCTTTCAAGCAATCAAATGAATTGAAAAAAGTGGAAGATGCTGACACCATTTGAGGCAAAATTGTATACAAGATGCATACGTTGGTTGATAAGATAAGTATAAATCAGGCTGGGAATACACATTGCACAAGTGAACGGAATAATTTCAGAAACCTCCCTTGAAGTTTTTAACAATAGCAGACAGCTCCTCTAAGGTTTAAGAAATTACAGCCACCTCCCTTCTTTTGATGGTTTATGTAACAAAGTAGACCCAGTAGGCCAATTTTTCATTTGAATATCCTATAATGCCCTCTTTCAAATTTTTAAAAAAGTTTCTTTCATCTCTTTCTTTAACTAGCCAACGTCCATCACTAGTCTACCCATATTTGGAATACCACTTCTCTTCATCCCCATAGCAAGGAGGAAGAATTATTTAGCAACATTCTTTCATGACTAAGTTGCCCCTATATCATCCTCCTTTTTCTGCCATGCCATTAGCAATGTATTCTGATACGCAAAATAATCAATTTCAAAAATATATTTGTCATTTTAAACCCAATCTAACTAATTAAAATCCTATTATGATCTACCCATATATCCCACACCTAATACCATATCTTAGAAATGTCGCAATTATGTTATATGTTGCTTGTACTCAAGAAAGAAAATAAAAAAGAGGAAAATAAAGATTACCATGACATTAGAAGCAAATTGAAAACTAAATTCACATTTGGGTTTTTGGCAAAACAATTTATTTGCGTAATTCATGCTGTCTATATCAAATTAATATGGTTTAAGTGCTTGACATGAGTTTTATCATTTTGGCATTGAAAAATTGATTATTTACCGATCTCTATACATTTTTTCATGAGAAGAGAGAAAGGGGAAGATAATTTGGAAATGAAGAAGGGAAAAATTTGTTCAGCTGGCAATTGATCTAAGGAGGAAGAGGAAATAAATACTAGCAAATTGATGAATACCATAAAGTAGAAAGGAGTAAACTGATTTGCGGGTTTGTTGCTGATTAGGAATTTTCTTTTATAAAATTATTAGTTTTCTTGTAAGTGGGTTAAAGTGTTTTTGTGAGAGTTATTGACGTAATTTTACACCATCAAGGGAGGTAAGTGTAACTTTTTAAAACTACAAAGAAACCATCTGAAATTGTCAAAACCTCATGGGAGATTTCTGAAATTATCCCTAACTTAATTAACCTTCTTGTCACCCGGCAGGGAAGAGAACGAAAATGGATAGCGGATGGCGGTTGTGGTAGATTCGAGAAGTCCAACCGAGAACTGGTTAGGTGTTCGGTCTGACCTAAACATTAAAACTCAAATAGAAGAAATTAGGTCAAAACCCCAATTTGATCGTGAACAGCTGGAACCCATGAAAATCGGGTTTTTTTTTTCTATTTTCAAAATTTTGCTGAATTTTCATTTTTCCTTGGACTTATTTCCGATTTCCCTCAACCATTAACGATAATCCAGCAACTATAAAAGCTAAAGATCTTGTTAACTTCTTTAGAGGTATAAAATGTAATAAAAGAAAAATAGCAAGGAAGGATGAGAAAGAAAAGAGGAAGAGGTGATGAAAATATCTAAGATGAAGAAGGGTGAGAAGATCTAAAATAAAAGAAAACAAAAAGAAAATAAAGAATAGTAAAATGGAAGATAAGAGAAAGCGAAGACGATGAGTTCGAAGAAATGAAAAAGAATAAAATAAGCGAAGACGTACACCAACTGGAAGTCTGGAACGTTTCGCCGTTTTGGATGCCAGAGGCAGAACTGGGAAGCTAATGACGGTCGGGAAGAAGAAATAATAGGGAATTTCCTTTTAAGTGTAGACTTTTTGCATATTGCATTTTGACACAAAATGTTTTGAATAATTGCAATTACACATAAAATTCTTTTATTATTTCGATTTGTAGTTTGTTTTTACATTTTTATATTGATTCTTAATTTCATTCTAGATTAATTATCTTAGGGAATCCAACCTAAGGACTTAGATGTCTTAGGTTTAATCCCTTTTCTCTCTTTGTAAATCCCACTATTCAATTGCTAAGAAATTATTTTAAAAAGCAAATATCTTTTGAAAATTCTAGACTCATTAATGTGCATTTTAGCTTTAGAAAAATTAACCTCAAATAAAAGTTCAAAATTGTAGACTATTTAAAAATTCTTATTAAGTACTTTCTATACATTTATATTAATTGTACTTGCAATTTGGTTATCCTTTTATGGCAGAAATTCGAATTCAGTATCAATGCATTTTCATTGTATTTTATATAATTAAAATATATTTATAGCATCATTATCAAATCATCCATTTTGACCTTCGAGCTAATCAGTCGAATGCATTGACCCCCGACCCTTGAGCTCTATTGAATCGTTATCCGATCAGAGTTTCAAAACATCGGTTCACACCAAAGCAGAAAATGCGAAACATAATTATGTAAAACTATTGACACAGTGGAAGTTTCGCAATGATACTATTCTATTATGATGTCTAAAACTGACCAGTTCTGCTTTGCTATTGGTGACTTGCAAAGTAGAACAGAAGCATAACTGGAACAAAGAAATACATCATAAGCAAAGCATAGGACCCGCAAAAATGGCAGTTAGAGTTCAGGCGTTCAGTTTGTGATACGTTAACTGCAACGGGCAAAATTTCCAAATTACAAATACTTATGACTCTAATGATACTTACATCTGAAAAAGTACTCAAATTGCATTCTTTTGATTAATCAAATAAACCATTCTCACTCACTTTAGTCACAATTTAGATATAAGGACACATGCACAAACATTTTTTGAAAAATTAAAGAGACTACATGGTTAATACATTTTCATCAATAATTACAATTGCTTGCAATGAGTTAAACCATACAAGTGCAAATCATAATCAAACCTACCAAATCAACCTGCTCATGTCCCAATGATGCCTTCACTGAGCTTCGTGGTATTTTGTCATACCTATTACTTCGTCATTCAGGAAATGCATCCCTTGACAGTCATCAATTCAACTTACTGAACTCAATGAGAAAGCAGATTATGCTATCATAATTAAATGGAGAAAGAGAAGATGAAGTCAGCTATTTATTAAATCAAAGATTAAGAATTATCAGAATCAAGAAGACTCTAGCTGCTGAGTTCCTTCAACTTCTCAACACATAACGAAAAAAAAGTACCATGGAGATTTTAGATTGAAAAGTGTAAACTTAATAAATTGAAACAAAAATTTCCCTCCAACCCGAATGCAAGCCATTCAAAACGAAATTTGGTAATCCGATTGTTCCCAATTTTTCTCAATTTTTTGTGCCAAACAAAGAAAACCCTATTATCTGTTAAAAAAAAAAAACTCAAGACCTCTCAGTAATTCCTTCCACCTAATTCCTTTTCAATCTTCATGAAATATAAATGTTCTGTTATTCTAACAGAGTAAAAAGAAAATTTATATCTTGCAATTTGCCACTCTAAAACCAGATTTAGAGCAAAAAGAAAAAAGGAATATTAGTAAAGATTATTGAGTGGAGATTCATGAATTGCCTTCAAATTCTGTAGATTAAGACCAAAGCGAAACCTCGACGATGAAGAACGTAACAAGCTATGGACAACCACTTGCACCGCATCTAACTCCCATCACCGAGTATAAAAAGGGTGAAAAGTTATAGCAAAAAGAAGTAGAAAGAACGAGAGGAGGAAGCGCAGGCAGTGGGAGAGTTTGGAGAGGAAAAGTGGAAAATCATAAAGCAGAAAGGGAGGGGAAAAGGAAGAGGAGGAGGCGCCAATACAAGCATTGCAGTGCGGCTATGAGAGTTGCGCTCAAGAAGTTTTTGGAAGTCAAGTGGGAGTATTTTTCGAACTTGCTCAAGTTGCATAATGCAACGTAAGATAAGCACTTTGTTCAAAGACTACAGAGAAGTTCAAATCTTCGATAAATTGCAAATAAAAACATAATGAAGCATAAGATAATCCTTTACTCCACAGTCTACAAAGAAGTCCAACCTTCCATAAATTGCAAACAAACTCTTTTCCTCATTAATTTCCCACTTGCCTTACTCTTATTGGGTTTTGGGATTTTTACATATGAAGATGCAGGGAAGAGTTAGAGATCAGAGTAGGATAAAGACTACCGTAGCTAAAACACAGAGAATAAATATATGGACACTTAAAATTGTTGCTACGACGACAGAACTGAAGAACATTAATGTTTAATATAATCCAACAGAGAGAATTTAAGAGAATCCACAAAACTGCATAGCTTCAAAACCTTTCATTCAATAAGACTGAGGCCAAAGTTCACTGGATTTCAACACTTGACTTGTCATCTTTTGCAGGACTAACTGTTGGATATTTTAATAAAAAATATCACATATTTATTTTGAATTCAAATTAAATAAATTACAAATTCTTTAAATAAATTTTCAGTTACAAATTGAAACATTTAATTGTGTAACTTATGAGATTTATGTCTTGCATTTGTAACTTATGTAATGATATGAAATCATTTAGTAATTGTTTACCGTTATATAATGAATCTAGACTTTTCAATTTGTAATTGAAATATGAGGTGTTAATTTCTATTAATGTTGGTATTTTAATATTCCTATTTTTTAGCCTATAAATAAGGCATCTATCAACCAAACCAAAACATACTTTGCTATCTCTATACTACCTTCTATTTTTCTCAACTACTATAAGAGTTTATAGGGCAAAGAACAGTGTTAGTGTGAGGTTTCTGTCTTACTCCAATAGTGTAGATTGGAGTAGACTACAGTGTATAAAAGGCCGGGCTGTTGTATCTTGGAGGCGACGTGCTGAGACCTACTACACCAGAGGATACTCCGTAGGGGCGCGAATCGTCTTAAAGAGAGCGACTTGGTCCGCGCCTCAACCCATGCCAAATTAAAATTTTTTATGGTACAATTATTTGCATTTTTAATGCAATATTGAGGTATGAATTTTGTTAATTTATTTGTTAAATTTTATTAGAGAAATTACTGTTACTTATATGATTTATTTTGGTCTAGAACCAACAATTTTAAGACGATTAGCCTCTTCACATAACATAAGGTTATCATTGCATGTTTTGCTTCTAAATAATCCCGACGATAAGAATCTTACATGGTGTATAACATAATCCGGACAAACTTTAATAAACAAGATATTTCAAGTGAATGGTCATAATTATAGACTGAGACTAGAAAGGATGATATCCATTGGTTTTATGTGCTTTAGAGTCTGGTATCAATATTGTATAAGCGCCTATGAATAATTCGCAATATATACCTTTGAATCCAAGTTGCCTATTATTAACAGAATATCATGTATTTGTTTGTTCAAGGGAAACATGGTACTTGCATGATGTCTTTGTATATTAGTAGACCAAATACAATAATTTGTTGCCATTTTTGAGTTTTTAATATATGTTGTATGAAGCAACTATTTTTGCATAAGCTTGTCATGTTATATAGTGAACTTTCAATGTCTCTTATATTAACAGATTTATTTCGATTGAAAATTTTGGCATTGACATATAAATGATTAATTTGGTGATAAAGATATATACTCTATGAAATGCATGTATAACGTGGCCAGTTATTGTCTTAAGAATAGTGATATCAAGATGTATATAAAAAAAAACTGCAATTATGAGGGTTCAAGTTATATTTAAACACTGGGGGTATAAAATTCTCTAGCTTTCTCTTGAATTCATATGATCTTAGTCAAGCTTGATGTTTGCATTTTCACAAGCAATAAACGGTATTGATAATACATAAAGAAAAGATTACACTGTCACCAGGAAAAATTATATACATGGATAATAGCTTTGGTGGCTTGAAGTTGTGAAATATAAAGTTATTAGCCATATAATTCTCAACAACTCTATTCTCTCGACTTGTATTGTGTTAAAATTGTGAATATGAACTTTTGAGTTGAAAATGTGATGTTGTACATTGAAAAATATGTATTCGAGTCAAAGGCCATCAATTTGCAGGCAGCCAACAACTTTTGGATTTGTATTAAATTATTTCATGTTGTTTGCTATGTGGTTGTCTTTATATTTAATGCAAACTGGAATACTTAATTTCCTTGCCAAGCATGACTATAGTGAGACTATGCTTGGATGGAAACGTGGACAGTGGATGTTGACTAAACTGGTAGCTATGAATTTTGAAACTCTTGAGATTTTTCATTATAAGGTTTGCATTACTTGCAGGTTGAATTTTGAAATTAAAGCATAATAGTGCATTGACTATTATATTTTTTGAATTTTCTTAATCTCCAATTTGAGTTGTGCAGATTAAAAAGTGAGGCATGATTTGGATAGAGTTGAATTACTTATGAAGTTTACTTACAAAAGGAAATTCATTGAAGATTATGAGAGTGGCGGGTTACTAGATTACCAGCCACTGAGAAGATTACAAAAATGATGGAAATTAATGTGGCTTTGCTTGATACTAGCATTTATTGAAAAGTATGACCTGATGTGAAGGTACTTGAAATATTTTTTGATATTTTTGCAAAAGCAAAAATAAAGCAAAAATAACCATGGAGGTTTTTGAGAATGGCTTCTAGTGCATCACTAGACTATTGGCCATGGAAAAAATTAAAAGATTGCATATGAGAAAGTATATGCCTATACTATTTGGCAAAAATATATGGATGAGAAATTTTCTTATCGAAGATTGGTTCCATGTATTTGGACCACTAAGAGATTATTTGAAAAAATTCGAGAATATCATATCTTTGTTATTTTATTTGTGTTGAAAAAATAAATCTCAAGCTTGAGTCAAGGGTATGATACATATCGAGGGGGATAAGACAAAAGTCCAATATATGTTAAAAATCACCTATGAGGATACAACTACCTAGGGACTGGAGATCCCAAGAACTAGGTTGGAGACAAATGAATCATAGAGTGATTTAATTGATTAATATGCACTATTTTGATTATATTGTCTATCCTTATAATGTAAGTGCATTTGTGATCCTATGACGATAAGTGAGGTTGGGATTTTAATTCCCTTAATGAGTTCTATAGCCCTTATGGGTGGGATGTCTAAGTCATAGGAGCATCCTTGATAGACTCACCTATATAAGTGTGGAAGTAAGGCCGCTTCCTATGAGAATTTGGGCTGGTTCTCTAGAGGACTCATGAAAACCAGGATAAAGCACAAGGCCATAAATGTGCTGGCTTATGAAACCTGTTTTAGAATACTGAAAGGTTCATGTGTGTGATACGATTTCACGTGCCCTCAAGTAGTCATCGTTTAAAGGCTAAGTCCACTTTGACTCTAGCACGGGAATTGTTGAGCACTAAGTGAAGGTTTAAAGGCATTGCCACCTTCATTATGCATGAATTTTTAATCTTTGCCCTATTAAGTGTTAAGTTTTGAATATTATATTTTTATTAAAATAAGTGGGGGATTGTTGGATATTTTAATAAAAAATATCACATATTTATTTTGAATTCAAATTAAATAAATTACAAATTCTTTAAATAAATTTTCAGTTACAAATTGAAACATTTAATTGTGTAACTTATGAGATTTATGTCTTGCATTTGTAACTTATGTAATGATTAGGTTTTATGAAATCATTTAGTAATTGTTTATCGTTATACAATGAATCTAGACTTTTCAATTTGTAATTGAAATATGAGGTGTTAATTTCTATTAATGTTGGTATTTTAATATTCCTATTTTTTTAGCCTATAAATAAGGCATCTATCAACCAAACCAAAAACATACTTTGCTATCTCTATACTACCTTCTATTTTTTCTCCACTACTATAAGAGTTTATAGGGCAAAGAACAGTGTTAGTGTGAGGTTTCTGTTTTACTCCAATAGTGTAGATTGGAGTAGACTACAGTGTATAAAAGACTGGGCTGTTGTATCCTAGAGGCGACGTGCTGAGACCTACTACACCGGAGGATACTCCGTAGGGGCGCGAATCGTCTTAAAGAGAGCGACTTGGTCCGCGCCTCAACCCATGCCAAATTAACATTTTTTATGATACAATTATTTGCATTTTTAATGCAATATTGAGGTATGAATTTTTGTTAATTTATTTGTTAAATTTTATTAGAGAAATTATTGTTACTTATATGATTTATTTTGGTCTAGAACCAACACTAACTAGTTAGCTTTATGCCTTGAATGAGGCATCTTTTGCAGGACTAACTAGTTAGCTTTATGCCTCGAATCAGCTTGGTAATAGTCAACTAAAACTCTAAAATGTTGTTAAAATATATACTTACAATGTCAATCATTGGCATGGCAAGAATGCTATCATGATTGAGCTTGAACGAATGCGTGATACGTGAGTTAGCGTGGACAAAATTGACTGATCTGCATTTCACTGCATCGTATGCATTTGAACATTCTCTATCTAATTTCCATCAAATTGAACTTATAAAAGCACCATTTCAAAAGCCTAATAGAGCGTACTCACCAATGGACCACATCGGTAAGAACATAAAAAAAAATGCAGCCTTATCCCCACAAAAAAAAAAGAAAGAAAGAAGAAGAAGAAAAAATTAGGGCATAAGATTGATTGCATTCTTGTGATTTCAATTATCAGAAAAACTGTGAAATTCTTTATGAAATCTTTCGAAAGCAAATAGATAGATAAAAGCGAATATAATTAAGGTGCCGAAAAATGGGATGGTATCATTGGTTTAAACCTATATAATATCATCACCTTATAATCAAGAAAATAGAAAAATAAAATATACAATAAAGGAAGAAAATCATGAATATCCCTTCTGGGCACTCAAGAGACATCATAACGATCGCTGAAAAGCACAATATGAAAAAGGTTATTACCTTCAATAATTTTCTCATTAAGCTGCCGAAAAAATAGGATGGTATCATTGGTTTAAACCTACATCATATCTTCACCTTATAATCAAGAAAATTGAAAAATAAAAATATACAATAAAGGGAAGAAAATCATGAATATCCCTTCTAGGCACTCAGGAGACTTCATAATAATCATTGAAAAACACAATATGAAGAAAGTTATTAACTTCAACTATTTTCTCATCCTCGTTCTCTTCTTTTTTTTTCGAAACGATAAGTGTTTTTATAGATGAACTTTAACTTTACAATGTCGAACAAAGGCTCGAAAGGTACTACACAATCAGTGCACCATGGCACTGAGGAAACCAGAGTTCATCGTCTTGCAATATGCCTAACGCATAACCACTAATCCTTTACTAACTAAGATGATTAAAATCTTTACTAACTAAACAAAAGGAGTACATGCGAAACAAAGACTTTAAATGATGGATATCCTCCAGCAAGGTGGCCAAACGTATGTCCTGAGTTATACTGTTCAGAATAAGCTTGAGAACTTGCTTGCTATCCGTCTGAATCACAATCTTCCTCCACTCCTGCATTGCAGCTTTACTCATCAAAAGTTTGACAGCTGCTATATCATCTATGAGCTGGTGGCCTGTGCTTCTCTCGTGCAGTGCCCCGCCTCTCGCAGGTTCCTGGTTGTTCAGGGATATTGTTATCCCTATTCCTATCTGGGGGCTGTTTTGCATCTTTTTTGTAGCAATTCTCAAGCTTAGTATGTCTTCAGTCATTTCCTCTTACTGTGAAAATGTCTCCTACGTACCTGTTTCTTCTATGCTTATTCTTGACACCTTTGCTATGGCTTCCACAAATTCCAGCCATTCCTCCTGAGTTTTCTGTACTGTTCTAATTGAGGGATGTTGTTTCCCATTGAATTCTTTCTCATTCCTGCTCTTCCTGATTTGCCAAAGAATATTAACAGTTAAGGATAGGTGCTCATTTCCTTCGCTTCTTGATTTTGCTTCTGCAACATTGGTCCACCATTTCCTAAAGCATCCCTGTTGGTCCATCATTCCTTCCCATTGGATTGGGGCAATCCTCCATACTTGTTTAGCATAGCAGCAGTTAAGCAGTGCATGTTCAATTGTCTTACTCTCCTCTCCACATAATCTGCAGATTGGATCACCTTGCTTGGTCCTGTTGGTGATAAGTTGTCTAACTGGTAGTGCCTGGTTAAGGCACTTCCACAAGAAAACCTTCACCTTCTGCTTTACATTCAGCTTCCATAGATGTCCCCAATTCCTTTGGCATTGTTTGCTCCAGCTTGTGCTAGCATCCTCCTTATCTGTCTTCCTACAATCCTTCCTTTCTTGTAATAGCAGTCTATATGCTGAACTGACTGAGTAGTTACCATCCGAGCCATAAATCCAAAAGTTACTATCTTCTCTCTCAGCTAAGCTTATGCGAATGCTCAGTATCCTTTCTGCCTCCTTGCTGCTGAAGTACCTGAAGATTAGTTGTCTGTTCCACCTTCCTTGGTTCATCAAGTTCTCAACCTTTTGTATGATGCATCCCTATGGCTTGCATGAAGTTACTTTCCCTTGGTGATTATCTGGTATCCAGCTATCCTCCCATATCTGAGTACTTTTTCCATTCCCAATCCTTCTTTTGATTCTTTTTTACACTAGGTTTCTCGCCCCCATCAATCCCTTCGAGATCCATGAAGCATTATCTGGTACCTTACACTTGAAGATTGAATCCTTAGGGTAGTATCTAGCTTTTAATACCTTACTGACCAACAAGTTTGGTTGTGTGAGCAGTCTCCAAACTTGCTTTCCTAGCAAGGCTGTATTAAAAGCTCCCAGGTCCTTGAACCCCAGTCCTCCAGATTTCCTGTCCAAGGAGATATTGCTCCAAGAGCTCCAGTGCAGTTTATTTTTCCCATTTGCCTCTCCCCACCAATAGTTAGCCATGATGGAGTTTATGTCCTTGCACAGTTTCTTGGGGAGTTTGAAACAAGACATTGTGTATGTTGGCATTGCCAAAGCCACAGATTTCAGCATAACCTCTTTCCCTGCAGTACTTAGCAACTTATATTTCCACTTTTGCAGTCCTTGTTAGATGTTGTCTCTGATGTACCCAAATAACTGGTGTTTGGTTTTGGTTACCACCATTGGAAGTCCTAGATATTTCCCTTGAGTCACCAACTGAATATTTCCCAGTGCCTGGATGGTTTCCTTCACAGTATCTTGCTCCACATTTCTGCTGAAGAATACTGAAGACTTTTCCATGTTAATCAGTTGTCCTATATCCTTCTCATACACCTTGAGTATTCTGCTAAACTTTGCTGTATTCTGAGGATCAACCTTGCAAAAGATCAAGGAATCATCTGCAAAAAACAAGAGTGTAATGCTAGGCCCTTGTCGACTGATTTTCATTCATTCTATTCTTTTGTCCACATTAGCTTTATGAAGAAGATTGGAGAATCCTTCTGAGCATAAGAGGAATAGATAGGGTGACAGTGGATCACCCTGTCTAATTCCCCTCTGAGGAACCACATATTCTCTGATCTTCCCATTGATGTTGAAGGAGTAGGAGACTGTTGACATACACTCCATAATCCATTTTCTCCATCTGTCATTGGAACCCATTTTCTTCATCACTGCTTCCAAGAACCTCCACCCAACCCTGTCCTAAGCTTTTGACTGTCCAATTTTACAGCCATAAACCCATCTTTCCCTAGCCTTTTGATTTTTAGATAGTGTAAATACTCATGGGAGATCATAATGTTATATAAGATTTGTCTTCCTGGGATGAAGGTAGACTGGTTCTTACTAATACAAAGATGGAGGACTTGTTTAAGCCTATTAGCAAGAATTTTAGCTATGATTTTGTACATATTAGTACACAAACTAATAGGCCTATAATGCTTAAGAGAAGTGGGATTCATGACTTTGGGAATAAGAGATATAAACTGTATAGTTAAGAGACTTGATGAGAAGACCAGTATGAAAGAAAGTTTGAATGGCATTAATCAGATCAACCTTAGTGATATTCCAGAATTTCTGGAAAAAGATAGGAGGCATCCCATCAATTCCAGGAGCTTTATCTGGATTCATAGAGAAGAGAGCATATTTGATTTCCTCCTCATTAATATGTTTTGTAAGGTTATCATTCAGACTCTCTGATATAGTATGAGGAATCCCATCTAGAATGTCCTCCAAGTCTCCTACCTTTGTCGTATTGAACAGATCCTTATAGTAGTTTGCAATTTCAGCACTTAACTCCTCTTCATTTTGTGTCCAGGATCCATTCTCTCTTTGAATATCAGCTATCCTATTCCTTCTCCTCCTTTCCTGGACACTAGCATGAAAGAACTTAGTATTCCTATCCCTCTCCTTAAGCTACTGTAATCTAGTTTTTTGGCTCCAGTACACCTCCTCCTCAGTGTATGCTTCCCTTAAGCTACTCTTTAGGATTTTCCTTTGGCTCCTCTTGTCTATTGAATCACTCTCCTTCAACTCCTGTAATTGTCTCTTAATCCTCTCAATGTTAACCTTAGAGTTACCTTGTAACTTATTCTTCCATTTCAGGAGTGCAATCCTACATCTCTTTACCTTCTGTGTTACTTTGAACATCCTTGTACCTTCATCAGCTTGTTTCCAGGCCTGTTCCAATACATTAGTTATTTCCCCATTTTGAAGCCACCGTTTATCAAAGAAAAACCTTCTTTTCCTTCTATCCTGTCTAGGTTTGGTATAAAAAATTAGTATACTGTGTGATCTGAAACAAAAGAGTCCACATGATTGCAGCTTATCTTCTCAAAAGTTTGATACCAAGTATAGCCTACACAGACCTCTATCCAATCTTTGTTTAATCTCTCCATCTCCTTCCCAGTTGTTGCACCAAGTCCAGGGGTGACCTTCAAATCCTACGTCCATCAATTGGTTCTCATTGATAAAATCCTTAAAGTCCTTAAAGCTCCCTTCTTCTCTCCAGTTACCACCCCACTTTTCATCATTCGCTACAATGTTATTAAAGTCACCTGCTAATAACCATCTGTCTCCCCAGAGTCTTTTCCTAGCTTTCAATCACTTTCCACTGCTGTTTCCTAATTTGGTCATCACAACTGGCATAGACTCCTATAAACCACCATTCACTCCTACTCTCCTGATCCTCTATTAGGGGTTCAATAGTGAAGGCTGTCCTTAACAGTTGTTTGATCTTAACCTTCTCTTTCCGCATAGAAGCCATACCACCTACCCTATTAATGGCTTCCACTATAGCTACTTCATCAAACTTCAAAATTTTCTTCACCTTGTCCATGTATTTACTTCTGTTTTTAGTTTCACATAAAAACACCATACTTGGAGAGGAGAGGTTGTTCACCTCTCTCAGTTGGGGAATTGTCAAGGGGCTCCCCACTCCTTGACAATTTCACACCAGAACCCTCATTTGTCCATTGGGGTCCATCTCGGGTTGGATCCATCCCCCATAGTCTCCTTGCTAGTAGAATCACCATTCAACTCTATTTTGTTCCTTTTCCCAATTTGCATGCTATCCTCATCAATTTCCATGTCCATTTCCCCCAAAGCCAGTTTCCTTTTCCCTGGCTTCCTTTCCCTAGTAGTATTGGTATTAACTTCTTTTAGAGGCTGCCTTTGTTTTCTAGAAGACCTTAAGACCCTCAAGTTCCTTCTATTCTGTTTGCCTAAAGCCTCTTCCAATTTGGTACCCACTTTACCTCCTATTTTCACCTGTACCATTTCTGTATCCCCTTCTTCCAAATTCTCAGTCCTTGGAAGGTGAACCGTCACTTGTTCTATTCCTACTTCCAACATCTGAACTTCTGGGTTAACCCCTTCCTTCCCTTTTTTCTTTATTTGCATAACTGCCACTATGCTTCTATCTGGCTCCACCAGTGCCTCCTTAGTAATCCTAAGGTCCTCCAGGTGCTGATCTTGCAGTATGTTACCCACTCCCCTATCAGCCAATGCTGTCTTCTTATTATGGTGTGAGCTCTTATCTTCACCATTTCTTGTCTCTTGTACTTCCTGACTCTCACCTCCTTTAGCCACATTTGTAAACTCATTCCCAGCCTTTTTGGTGCTCCCACTACCCTTTGGTATCTGATTTTTCTATTTTCCCATCCTATGCAACAGAGCTCTCTTTCTCCTTCCACTCCCCTTCTTGAAATCTCCAATGATGCCTTTGAAGGTTGTACACCGTACCAATCTATTTTTTCTGTGGTGAGCTCCTCAAGTTACCGGCCCTCAGCCATGAACCATATTGATTGTCCTTCTTCCCCGTGCCATAAGAGGTTTGCTTATTGCATGTTCTTTCACTACGGCCTATAATTCCACAGTTATAGCAGAAGTCTGGGCATCTCTCGTATTTAAAGCTAGCCCATTTAGTTGTTTCTCCAACTTTGACAATGGTACCTCTCAACAGGGGTTGGCAAATATTAGCAACAACAAGGAGTTTCAGGTGTCTCCCTTCTTTACCCCCCTGTTTGTGGTACTATCACCTCTCTTACCTGGTGAAAAATTGAACCTATCTTCTTCCCTGCCTCTTTCAACATCCAATGAATAGGCAAGTTCCAAACTTGGAGCCATAGAGGTGCTAGACAGAATGCCTTTTCATCCTCTTCTATTTCTTCATACCATTCATTCAGCACCAGAATTTGGTTGTCCATTATCCGAGGTCCTCCACTCAAAATCCTCTCTCTATCCCTCTCAGTTGGGATAATAAACTGGTACATATTCAGTCCAAGTTCCACCACTCTCAATTCTCTAGGGTAACTCCATGCAGCTGTCACAAAATTTCTGACCCCCATATAGTTTGAGACTTTCTCCCCCATAACTTTTCCTATCAGACTTACTTTGCATTCACCCTCCCTCTATCTCCTCAATACCCAAGCTAGTTGCCTGGAGTTTTGCACTCGAGAGGTCAAAATTTTGCATAATTTCAGCTAGATCATCCGCCATAAACTTAATCACACTGATGATACCCACACTATAACACAGAGTCTGAATGTACCCAGTACCTAAACAAGAAGGAGACGTGCTACCCTACTGCACTTGGTGCAAGCCCCTCAGATGGAAAGAAAGGTGAAAGGAAAAGAAAAAGAGAAAGAGAAAAAATAGGCAAGACGTAAACTAGAGCTAGGTCAAGACAGTTTATGACCAAAAAAATTACTTGCTGCAGTTTAAAACGGTTTCCAGGTGGTTTGGAAGCTGTGAATCAGATCTTGAGCTTGGTCAGAATTTTGTTTTCTGCTGCGCTTGCGTACTTTCCTTAAAAGGCCTTTGCTGTGCTGTTACCATGAAAATTTACTTCTCTAGAACCTTGCGTGTAGGAATTTTTCTGTAATGTAATAGTTTCTAGAAGATGTTGTTACGATTCCGACAAGATTTAGCTTTCTGGGCAGTTTAATGTTGCTCGGAAAGTCAAGGATGTTGTGGACTGAAGAGCGTCAACCAGATGCTTTGGAGTGAGAGTGTTTGAAAATTCAAAGTTGAAAAGTTAAACTTTTTGGTTTGTCTGGACTTCCACCCCGGGAAGAGAAAGCTCTCTTCTAGAGAGATAAGTTGCCTCTACCAGAGAGAAGAGTTCTTTCTTCCTCATCCTCGTTCTCTCCAGATTGCAAATATTCTTGTTTTCTCAATCTACACTATGGAATATCCCCTAGCCACTGCTGAGGTCCTAATATCCGTATTTGACAATAAAAGCACATAAATAAAATTAGATCTTATATCGTCCTAACAAACACAACAAAACCCCAAAAAAAAGTTACCAGGTAATAATAGAGGTATAAACCAAAAAAATTAGCTTGACACAAACTCCTCATCAATTGTTTAGTTTTTTAATTTCATCAAGGCCAGGAGGGAGAAGCATCCCAAGGTTGCACAACCAAGCAAAAGGCGCAGGAGAGGAAGAAGCTATTAAAATCTTTGTGAGAATCATATTACAGCTCTATTTCATGGGAGATGTGGTTGTGATGTAAGCACACAAAAAAATTACTGAAAACGATGATAAATGCGTGGTGAGAGACGTGAACGAGGGGAAGGAAACCTCCCAAAATATCAATCTATAAAATATGCAACAGCCAATGAATACCAAAAGCAGTACACAACCAATTCACTCTAGGAAGACTAAATCAATACCTAAATTCCAAGGCAAAACAATCAATGATACAATAAATAACAACTGATCAAACAAAGTCAATAAAATCTTCAGCCGACAAGGTGAAAGCAAAACCACCATTAATAAAGCCAGCCACAATTACAAAACTCACACCCCAATAACCAAAAGAAAAGCCAATAGCATAAGCACAAACTCACCACGAATCTTCAAAATAGCTATCAAGTCACGGCCAAATTCTATTGGTGAAATTACAAGAAAATTATACAAAACAATGACAAATAACAAGAATAAGAGAACTTCAAATTGCGATTCACAATCTCTTTCCTTTACGCTTTATTTGTCCTATACAAGTACTTTTACTTGGACAAATATTTTTTAGGATAATTTAAAGCATGTTTATATACAATAAGTACTATCTGCAACAAACCACTTGAACCATGCAGTGTTTTTGCAGAGAATTCTAAGAAGTGGAAAAGTGATTTTATGTAGCACATTATGCTCTAATTAACCTTTTTATAGAGAAGATTGTAGAATGATTAAGTGTTGCAACTTTTGTCCAATGATTTCTTAAATTTTCCTTAAATTGTATTGGTCAGGCTCGTGGCAACCTAAGAGGTGGGGATTAAAATAGGTTGAACTAAAGATTAAGTAATGATAGAAAAATTAAAACTCAATAAAACTCAAACTCAAGAAATACAATTCTGCAAGTACTTTGAGTAGAGCAATATATCAATATGCTCTGAAAGGATAAATGAAATTATATGCTTAACAAGTTAAATAGAAAAGTAAATGAAGAATCAAGCAAATCACAATAACACAAGCTTGAAGCAAGCTTCAACTTATGTTCTCACGATGCTCCTTCAAAATAGGTGAATCAGCTTTACGTTTTACAAGGATCAGACTCACTTTTATTCACACATAGCCACACTGATGTGTGCACGAATGGAGATGGTGAAGACCAAGTGTAGGTACCATTGGGCCCCGTTACACGTGCACGGGCCAGGCGCTTCAAAGAATCTCTCCAAACCCTTGTTCGAAATGTTCAAAACCAACAAGGGGTCCATAGGAACATTGAAGGTTTAGAAGTTGATCATTGAGATGTCTACACATTCATCCAAACCCATGAGGAGCTAAGTGATAATTGTTAGTTTGGCTTTAGTCCATTAGCTAGTTCTTTTTCAATTTTTCAATTAAAGGCTCGGCCCACCTAACACTAAGCATGGCCAAACCTTCCCCCTTCCCTAGCCGTAGGTTTTCATTAGTTCTTTAGCCTGTAAAAAGGCACGAGTTGTAAGGTCAAATGGTTACGTACTTTGATAATAAAAATTTCAGTTTTGTTTCTCTTCCATTGTTAAGAGAATAGATTCCTTTACTTGTCTTGGCAAGGGTTCTTGACCAATCTCGCGATTGTCCTTGATTGTTCAACCGACCTATCCACTAGAGTATCCACCTCGATTGGAGTCGTCGTTCTACTGTCTTGAGTCAAGTCGTGTCATCCTTCTTGATTCTAGGGGTCGCAATCCAAATGGTTGGAAATCTCGCTAGATCCTTGGGCAAACGTACTACGTGTCTCGAAACGTGTTGATCGAGGAGCGTATCAGTTGGTTTCAGAGCATAGGTTGAGGTATCTTCCGTTATATCCGTTGCTTTGTCTTTGTTGAGTCGTCTTGGGTTTACCCTTGTTTTTCGCTGCATTGTTACAAAAAAAAAACTTTCTGTCCATTTAATCTTCAATTGTTGCGTTTTGAAAGCTATCCATCCGTGCGTCGTTGTTGTTGCAAATCTGTCCGAACTTTCCCTTGCTGCTTGTTGTCCGAATTTAGCTTCCTTTGTGTTCAATTCTGACCGTAGTTTTGTTCCTTTGTTGTCGTGTCAACTCTGTCCATGGTTGTGTGCACTTGTGGTGTCCAAAAATTCTGGTTTGAGTCTACCAATCTGTCTCGTTAGTTGGTTGTTGCTTGGGCAGCAAGAAAAGTAACTTGGAGGCTGCTAGGGTTTCCGTCTCTTTACTAGGGTTTCGTAAATCAAATTTATCCAAATTTGTTCGTTGGTCATCCAAGTTGTTTTGCTTGTTTCAAAACTGATTTCTAGTTAAACTTGTTGGTATTTGTGAATCTTGAAGAGAACCTACAAGAATCTAGGATTTCTTGAATTTCTTGATCACAATCTTGAAGTTCTTGAAATTCTTGATAACTTACTTGGAAGTTCTTGAGGGATCTTGATCGTTTCTTGTGTGTGTTTAGCTGAACCAAATCTGGAAATTTACTCCATTCGGCCAAGTTGTGTTTAAGTTGTTCGTTTAAGTCAAAAAAAAAATAGAAACGAGAAGCAAAGAAAAGAGAGAGAATTCGGTGGGCAAGAAAACAAAAACAAGAAGGGAAAATTCGGAACTTTTATTGCCAAAACAATCACCATTACATCTTGTTTCCAATCCGAAGGGAAATAACACAAAGGGAAAAGATTCAAAAGTTTTGATCCACCATTTCTTGGAGTTCTTGAATATCTTGTTTCTTGGGAACTTGTTTCATCTTCTAGTGTACAACTTCTTGTACTCTCTAGCCGTGGTGAAGGGTTTCCTTGGAGTTGTTGTTTCTTTCTTGGGAACATCTTGAGTAATCCGTTGGGGGGGGGAGCTCGAATAAGGTTGTTTGCATCACCTTGTGGGAACTCCATTGTTGGGAAAGGGCCAAAACTGTTTACACCTACAAAAAAAATAATAATTCGGATTTGCTCTGGTATGTATGAGTTCGGATTGTGTGAGGGCTTTAATAGGTGTCCAACCGACTTGAGTGAAGGGTTTTGGTGTTTTGAATCAAATCTGTTTTGCGCAAGACTTGCTTGTTGGAATTGAATCTGATTTGTTAATCCTTCTTGGAATAGAATTTGGAAGTTTTAAAAGTTGTTTCAAGGAGGAAAAGGTTTTCTAAAGGTTTCCAAAGACTAACTTGTTTCCAAAATCAATTAGGAAACTAAATAGGCAGTTTGGTTAACTCTTTTATTTTCACTTGGACACACTCCTATATTTTAGGAAACTAGGGTTTCGGTTCATTCCTTTCACATTAGCGCTAGTTTCCATTTCTGTCCGCCACTATTGAGCTTCCAAAACTGTGCATCCTTGTTCCATTTTGCATTCTATTTGTGTCTTGCTTTCTTGGTTACTCTTGTGAAAAGTTTGGGTGACATTTGTTGGACTTGTACGACATTTCTCAACTACCCAATCCGACAGGTAAGGAGTCTTGGTAAGGTCATTGAGTGTTTTTTGGAGTGAAAACATGAGGGTGAGTGAAACACTAAGGGAGTGAAGTGATGTTATATTTGTGCTATTTCCTTGTACACTAACCTTTTTGCAGGACCAAACGCAAGACATGGAGCAACCTTATCCGACCATTGACTACTCATTGATATTCACCGCCATGAAAAATGAGTTTAAGCGGATTAGTGAGCAACAAATGGAGGAGATGCACAACCGCTTTGACGAGCTCTCAAAGAGCTTCACAAGAGGCTCTCGGTCTAGGTCTCGTAACCGAAGTAACCATGGCACCAAAGGAGCAAGCGATGAGGAGTACTTAACTACTGAAGATGAGGAAAGAGCCGAGAGGCTTAAAAGGGACACGTCTAGGAACGAGTTCAAGGGACTTAAAATTCAAGTTTCCACTTTTCAAGACAAAAGTGACCCTGAGACTTACTTGGAATGGGAAGATCGCATTGAAATTGTCTTCGATTTGCTACGAGTATAGCGAGGAACAAAAGGTGAAAGTCGCCACTATTGAGTTCACCGACTACGCACTAGTTTGGTAGGATCAAGTAAGGACTAACAGGAGGAGAAATGGTGAACCACGAGTCCGATTTGGCGAGAACTCAAGGCACTACTGCGCAAGAGATTTGTTCCAAGTTACTACAACCGTGATCTCCATTCAAAGTTACAAACCCTCACTCAAGGCAACATGAGTGTGGAGGACTACTACAAGGAGATCGAGATGGTCAAGATGAGGGCCAACATTCAAGAAGATAGTAAAGCCACTATGGCAAGACTCCTTAGAAGTCTAAACCCTGACCTCCAAGAAGTCTTGGACCTCCAACATTACTTGGACATGCATGATCTTCTTGAACTAACCATCAAAGGTCGAGAGGGGGAAGAAATTGAGGATGGGAGGTCGAACTTTCCAATCCTCCAACTCGAGTACATGGAAGGGCAATCCGCCAAGGAGAACCGCACATGACACTGGAAATGCGGCTACACCAAGCCCTTCTAGCCGCACACCAGGTAATATCTTTAACCGAAATTTCAATTCTATCCCTCACAAGTTTGTTGATGCATCCAAGTCTACTTCTAAGAGCCCTTAAGAAACTCCTAAACCTAAGAGTAGAGATATCAAGTGCTTCAAATGTCAAGAATTCGGATATATCCAATCTCGATGTCCGACTCAGAGGATCATGTTAGTCACTCACAATGGGGAAATCGTGTCTGACGATGATGATTGTGAGGAGATACCACCCTTATCCAAGGATGACTACTTGGAGAATGACTCAACCAAGGAGCAGTGCTCTCCTATTCAAGGGGAAATCGGTTGCTTAGTGGCCCGACGAGTACTAACCGTCCGAGTCAAAGAGGATGAGCAGCTATAAAGGGAGAACTTGTTTTACACTCGATGTAAAATAAGTGACAATGTGTGCAGTCTCATCATTGATGGAAGTAGTTGCACCAACGTGGCCAACTTGCTAATGGTAGAGATTTTGGGACTTTCTACTACTAGACATCCGCACCCGTATAGGCTACAATGGCTAAGTGAAGAGGGTGAAATACGTGTCTACAAACAGGTACGCATTCCCTTTTCAATTGGTAGTTATATTGATGAAGTGGGGTGCGATGTTGTCCCTATGCATGCTACTCATGTCATTCTAAGAAAGTCATGGCAATTTGATAAGTACGTCACATTTGATGGCAGGGCTAATAAGTACACTCTACTGCACAATGGTAGATGCATGGTCCTAACACCCCTCACACCTGCACAAGTATATGAGAACCAACTTAAATTGCAAAGGGAGTGTGATTTGAACCGCCAAAAGAGGAAACAAAAAGTGGCCGACTCTGGGAAATGCTCCACTTCTATAAGTGAGCAATCGACCAAGGGTCAAGTGAGCACACCTAGTGCCACACATGATCATGCATTAATTAAATGCAACACTAGGAAGCAAAACATGATCATTAAGGCTAAAGATGTTAGAAAGATTGTGAATTCTGATCAGCCTGTGTTACTCATGATTTGCAAACATGTACTCCTGAATGTTGATGAACTCGATAAAGCATTGCCTTCGAATGTAGTTTCTCTTTTGCAGGAATTCGAGGACGTGTTCTCTGACGAGATCCCTAATGACTTACCACCCATACGAGAGATCGAACACCAAATAGACCTGATTCTTGGAGTACCATTACCCAATAAATCTACTTACCGCATGGGTCCTGAGAAAACTAAGGAATTCCAAAGGCAAGTTGATGGCCTACTAGATAAGGGTTGGGTAAAGGAAAGTTTAAATTCGTGTGCTGTGCCTGTGATACTTGTCCCCAAAAAGAATGGTACTTCCCATATGTGCACTGACTGTAGAGCTGTTAATGCCATAACTGTTAAATACCGTCATCCAATTCCTAAATTAGATGATATGCTTGATGAACTTGATGGTGCTGTAATTTTCATTAAAATTAATTTAAGAAGTGATTATCATCAAATTCGAATGAAAGAGGGAGACGAGTGGAAAACATCTTTCAAAACAAAACATGGACTTTATAAGTGGCTAGTCATGCCTTTTGGGTTGACTAACACCCCTAACACTTTCATGAGTTTAATGAACCATATTTCAAGACAATCCATTGAAAAATTTGTCATTGTTTATTTTGATGATATTTTGATAAATAGTTGAAATGAACATGAACACATGGAGCATCTACGATTGGTACTTGATACACTTCACAAGATGCGCCTCTATGCTAACCTTAAGAAATACACCTTTTGTACTAATGAACTTGTGTTCTTAGACTATGTTGTGAGTTCACAGGGCATCAAAGTAGACGAATCCAAGATCGAGGCCATTAAGCAATGGCCGACCCCAAAATCCGTCCCTGAGGTGCAAAATTTCCATGGTTTGGCGAGTTTCTACCGGCGTTTTGTCAAAAAATTCAACACCATTGCTGCTCCATTGACCGCCGTGACAAAGAAAAATAATAAATTTCATTGAGGAGAAACCTAAGAACAAGCAGTCCTTACTCTTAAGGACAAACTCATACATGCACCTATTTTAGCATTACCTAATTTTAACAAAATTTTTGAGATTGAATGTGATGCTTCTGGTGTAGGGATTGGAGTTGTTCTCATGCAAGACAAGAGGTCATGTGCATTCTTTAGTGAGAAACTGGGAGGTGCTACATTGAACTATCCCACGTATGACAAGGAGTTGTATGCATTTGTGAGAGTCTTGGAGACATGGTAACACTACCTCTGTCCAAGAGAGTTCACGATCCACACTGACCACGAATCATTGAAGTTTCTCAAGGGGCAACCGAAGTTGAGCAAGAGACACACCAAATGAGTAAGTTTCATTGACATCTTCTCTTATGTCATAAAGTATAAAATTGGCAAAACGAATGTGGTAGCTGATGCGCTTTCTCGTAGACATTCTTTGCTTGTTTTCCTTGATACTAAGTTGCTAGGTTTTGAAATGGTCAAAGAACTCTATGCACATGATCTCGATTTTGGTGACATATATGCATGTTGCACTAAGAGTCCGCATGAAAAGTATTTCTTACATGATAGATTTTTATTCTATGTGGACAAGTTGTGTATGTCTAATTCGTCTATTCGTGATCTTTTGGTTCGAAAGGCACATAGTGGTGGTCTCATGGGACATTTTGGCATTGTTAAGATTTTAGCAATGTTGCAAAACCACTTTTACTGATCTCATATGTTTAGGGATGTTAAACGCATGGTTGGTAGATGTGCCACTTGCCATAAGGCCAAGTCTAAAACTAATCCATATCGCTTGTATACCCCATTGCCCATACCACACTATCCATGGGTAGACTTGTCTATGGACTTTATCTTGGGATTATCTAGATCACCAAGGGGTAATGACTCCATCTATGTGATAGTTAATAGATTCTCTAAGATGGCTTATTTATTCCTTGTCATAAAATTGATGATGCATCTCATATTACTAACTTGTTCTTTAAAGAAATTGTACGTTTGTATGGTATGCTTCAAACCATTGTTAGTGATAGGGATGTGAAGTTTTTGAGTTACTTTTGGAAGACTCTGTGGTCTAAACTTGGCACTAAACTATTATTTTCGACCACAAGTCATCTTCAAAGAGATGGATAAACTGAGGTAGTCAATCGCACACTCGGAACTTTACTCAGGGCATTGATTAAAAAGAATTTTAAATCTTGAGAAGAGTGTCTGCCGCATGTTGAATTTGCTTATAATAGAACTATTCATAGCGCGACACACTACTCACCATTTGAGGTTGTCTATGATTTTAACCCCCTGACCCCACTTGATTTGGAGCCCTTACCCTCCTCTGAGCACATAAGTTTAGATGGAAAAAAGAAAACTGAATTTGTACACAGGTTACATGAAGTTGTTCGAGCCAACATTGAGAAGCGCACTCAGCAATACATCCAATAAGCTAACAAGTATCATCGTAAGATGATTTTCGAATCTGGAGATTGGGTTTGGCTACACCTAAGGAAGGAGCGATTTCCTAAGCAACGCCAAAACAAATTATCCCCAAGGGGAGATGGACCCTTTCAAGTGCTCCAACGAATCAATGATAATGCCTACAAATTGGAGCTACTTGGAGAGTAAAATGTTAGCGCGACGTTCAATGTCACGGAGTTGAACCCATTCCTTGACGAGGAGGATCCAGATTTGAGGACAAATCCTTCTCAAATGGAGGGGACTGATGTGTGCACGAATGGAGATGGTGAAGACCAAATGTTGGTACCATTGGGCCCCGTTCCACGTGCACGGGTCAGGCGCTTCAAAGAGTCTCTCCAAACCCTTGTTCGAAATGTTCAAAACCAACAAAAGATCCATATGAACATTGAAGGTTTAGAAATTGATCATCGAGATGTCTATATATTGATCCAAACCCATGAGGAGCTAAGTGATGGTTGTTAGTTTGGCTTTAGTCCATTAGCTAGTTTTTTTTCAATTAAAGGCTCGGTCCACCTAACCCTAAGGATGGCCGAACCTTCCCCCTTCCGTAACCCTAGGTTTTCATTAGTTCCTTAGCCTATAAAAAGGCACGAGTTGTAAGGTCAAATGGTTACGTACTTTGATAATAAAAATTTCAATTTTATTTCTCTTCCATTGTTGAGAGAATCGATTCCTTTACTTGCCTTGGCAAGGGTTCTTGATCAATCTCGCGATTGTCCTTGATTGTTCAACTGACCTATCCACTAGAGTATCCACCTCGATTGGAGTCATCGTTCTACCGCCTTGAGTCAAGTCGTGTCGTCCTTCTTGATTCTAGGAGTCGCAATCCAAACGGTTGGAAATCTCGCTAGATCCTTGGGCAAACGTGCTACGTGTCTCGAAACGTGTTGATCGAGGAGCGTATCACACACACTTGTTGAACCAAAAGTTTTACAATCATCAGTAACCTATCCATGCTACAAAGGAACTTACCTATCTCACGATGAAGAGCTCTCAATCAAGCACTTTGAATAATCACAAATCACTATTATACCTAGTAATCTTATGATTATAATCATTATTCTCTTCACTTATCCATTGTCGAACTCTCTCTTTCAAGATTAGGAACACTAGTTATTTATACAAAAAAAAATAGATGCTTTCATAACTCTCAACTACTTCTATAATAAATGAGAATTAAGCAACCAGCCATTACTACTTTTCGAATGAATGTACTGCATCTGAATTTGGCATCCCATCTTTTCCAAGCATTGAGTCTGATTCATAGGACGGTTCAGGATGTCTCCTATTTCTTTTTTAGGGTTATAGAGTTTGTTCCATTTGGTAGCACTTTTAGGACACAATCTCAGAATTTCTGCATCAATCGGAACGTTTGGCCACATAGTTATATTTTGACATTTTTATGACAATACTCCTTTCGAGTGGTTGATTCTTGTTCAAATTTTAGTTTGCTAAAATATCCTTTACAATATGCAACTCATCTTCTACGAGTGTACTTTGGATAGTTGAAGGCTTTATTGATGTGTCCAATCGTGTGTTCAAGTAGTTTTAAAATTTCATCTTTTGCAAAACTTCCCTCGTATAATTGGACGTCCGAGAATGTCGTTCAACTGTCCAAAGTTTGTCCGAAGAATAATCTAATAACCTGAACACTTGGACAAACAGTGAGTCTATCGTTTATTGGTTTTTGTCATCATCAAAATAAATAATGTAGGTTAATAATATTGGCCAAAAAGTTCCTTAACACTAATGCAAGTGTTTAGACGGTTGGTAGTTTAGGCACCATTTGGAGGGTAATTAATCATCAAAACACGAAAAGGTGCCAAAATAGAAATCTAAAACTGTTTTTGAACATTACAAGATTCACTGAGCAGATCCAAATTGGACAAATGTTCTATAGGGTTTAGATGAGGTTTGGCTTGAAGTTCGATATAAAGTTTGAGGCCAAACTTGATTTGCAAGACAGATCATAGAGGATCCACTGAGTGGATCCTTGATACACACCAAAATTTTGAAAATTCTTCTAGAATCCTCTACCATTTTCAAAAATTTAGAAAATGCACTTTTAAAAGATAGCTGTCGCGCCCCCATTTTTTGAAAAATAAAGGAAAATAAATGGTTTTAGAAAAAAATAAATTTTTTAGTTTGATTTTGATTGAAAAAAAAATTTTTGATTTGTGAGATATCACAAAATAGGCCCACACTGGGGCAAATTTTTGTAATACATTTGATTCAATCACGCTGCTCTTTTTTATAAGTAGTAGTTGTATCAATTTTTTTTTAAAAAAAATAGAAAATTTAAGTGCATGTTGTATTTTGGTAAGCCCCCCTGTGCAGGTATTCATGGCTAAAATCGACAAAGAAAAATAAGTCAGAATCTAGTGAAAAAAGGAGGAAGGAATGGAAAAAGAAGAAAGAAGAAAAGGGCCCCACACTGGGGCAAGTTTTGAAAATTACAATTTTAAAAGTTATCTCAACATCATTATTTACTCACGTTGGGCTTGGATTTTGTGCCACCAACATCACAAACATCATGTTGGGTTTGGATTTTGTGCCACCACATCATTTACAAATCGTTGGGCTTGAAATTTTGTGCGACCAACATTATTTACTCACGTTGGGCTTGGATTTTGTGCCACCAACATCACAAACATCATGTTGGGTTTGGATTTTGTGCCACCAACATCACAAACATCATTTACACCACGTTGGGCTTGAATTTTGTGCCACCAACATTATTTACACCACTTGGGTTTGGATTTTTGTGCCACCAACATCATTTACATATTGTTGGGCTTGGATCTTGTGCCACCAACATCATTTACACCACGTTGGGTTTGGATTTTGTGGCCACCAACATCATTTACATATTGTTGGGTTTGGATTTTGTGCCACCAACATCATTTACATATCGTTGGGTTTGGATTTTGTCGCTTGGATTTTTGTGCCACCAACCCATTTACATATTGTTGGGTTTGGATTTTGTGCCACCAACATCATTTACATATCGTTGGGTTTGGATTTTGTCGCTTGGATTTTGTGCCACCAACACCATTTACATCTCGTTGGGCTTGGATTTTGTGCCACCAACACCATTTACGTCACGTTGGGCTTGGGTCTTTATCCCACTAACCTCGGCAGGACCGGATTTTATCCCACTGACCTTCTTCATATATCAGTTCAAAGCAGAATAACTACAAGTATTTGGTGTCTACGTCTTTGTCTCGAGTTTCTTCGAAATTCAGACAAAGAGGGACAAACTGTAGACACCAAAAATTTCATCATCATTTTATTTACTTTTATTCTATTTATTTTATTTCTTTCATTCTTATTTATTTATATTTTTGCTCATTTTTGTTAAATTTTTATTTATTCTTGTTTCACTTCTATTTCTTGGAAAAAATTTTTATTATTAGAAAAAACAGGAAATGAAAAGGAAAATCATCAAAATCAATTTTGTTAAAAGAAAAAAGAAAAGAAGAGCCCTTCACTCGTTTTGTCCATTTTCATTTCTTTCGCAGCTGTGAACCGGAAACCATAAGAATTGCAGCTGGTTTTTTCTTCCAATTTCACTCGTTTCTATTACTTTTTTTTTCTCTCTCCAGGCATGCTGAGTACAAGTCCAGCTCACCACTCAAGGGTTCCATTCATGAACAAGATCAAAGGGGCAGCAAAGAGCCACATAAACCCATTTGGGGGTCTGAAATCTTAGCCTTTCATCGTAGGTTTAGGTTTTGGGTGCCTATAAATGCATGAAAACACAACCAGAGTCGGAGGGGAAAATGAGAAGTGGTGGCTAAGTAGAGAAAGGGTAAGGGAAAGGAGAGAAAAGAAAAAGCCGAGAGGAGGAAAAGGAAAGGAAACCTGGGGTGAAGGCTGAACCGAGAAGGAAGAAATAGAAAAGAGTAACGGCTGTAGAGTGAAAGGAAGATAGGAGAGGGTGACGGCTGTAGAGTGAAAGGAAGATAGGAGAAGGTGACGGCGAGGAGAGTAAGGAAAAAAGGGAGAGCTTCAGGCAGACTGAGAACGAAGCAAGAAAAAGAAGAAAGCTTCAGGTTACGGGCATGAAAAAAGACAGCCGAGAGGAAGAGATAGAGAGAGTGGGCAGGTGAGGAAAACTGGACGAGAGGAGGAAGGAAGCCTCGGGGGCCAAACTTGAAAACCAAGAGAGAATCTAAGGGAGAGGAGAGAGTTGCGGGGAGCTAAGAAAGGAAATAGAAAGGGTTTGGGAAGATTAGGACAGGGGAATAGGAAGCTTTAGGACAGCAAAAGAGAGAGAAATCTGAGAGGAAAAGAGAGAAACGAGAGTAGAAAAATTTCTGGAAATTTTGATATCGGGTTGACTCGGTAGCCCTCTTCGGATCCATATCCCCGCTTTGATTTTAACCCTTTCAGCTAGTTCTTCATTTCTGCACTATATACTGTTGTAGGGTAACCACTTTTATCTTTAATATTTCCCCATAAAGCACCGTTAACCCCTTGAAATTTGAGTTCAAACTCACGGGATCATCAACCCTGGTACGTCAGCAACGAAATTTGCGATTTCATTTTTGGAATCAGTGCGACCTCTTGGGGGTGTTGCACGTCCATTTTACTCCTCTCAGGTAACCATAGTTTCCTCCCTTATTGTTTTGGCAAGTTTTTTTTTCTATGAGAATATGATTCTGTGGGACATGAATCTTAGGATGTTTTAGCCACTGTTTCGGCTTTGTGATCCTTGTCATGCTTGACTTTTTGATGTTTCCCTGGTTGCTATTTTGTTTGTGTTTGTACAATGTTGATGTTGGGTTTTAGTATTAAAGGGTGTAAGTTGCAAGTTTTTTGCTAGCTTAAAGATTGATTTGCACGATCTACAAGTTTGGATAAGCAAACCCAGAAAGTTGCAGAGATTTTTTAGAAGATTTGCCTGTTTAGATGTTGAATTTCTGTAATATTACTACTCAAAATCAAATCTTGATGTTTGGATGAGACTCTAGTTATGTTTAGCCGAAAGAAATTTGTATCGTAAACCCATGAAATTGCATCCAAGAAACCCAGAAACCAGCTGCATTTTCTTTACCCCGTGTTTCCCTCATGCCTTCATTCGCTTGGATTGTCAATGACCATGGTGTTCATCGAAGTGTGTTGAAAGTTTATAAGGGATCTGGGTTGATGAGTTAGTTGCTTTGGTTTGAGTTTAGCCGCATGTAATTGCTGAAATCTCAAAGTATCAGAAAGTTGCACGAACTGTGTACAGATTTGCATGTCCTTTTTCTTGGATTTTTTGTATTTAAGCATGAGAATTTATGGCCAAAAAGTGAAGAAAGGTTTGGTGATCTTGTTGCTTTGGTCCAAGTTGTTGTTACTTGAGACATTAGTTCGTGTTTTAATGAGAAGGAGATTGCATTTGAGAGCTTAGTTGCAGAGCATTGTTGCTGAAGCAGATGAAGTCGTCGAACCAAATGCATGGAAAAATGTCAGGAACTTGCACACTTGCACTAAAAACTCAGAATTGATGAAAATTTATTGATGAATTCAGAATGTATACGGCAAAAGTTTGCTGGTTCACATTTGCATTAGCTGATATGTTTCCCATTTCTTCTTTGACTACATGCATGTTCACGTTTCTGTCCTTCATGCTCTCTTGGCTCGCATTTGTTTGCATCGAAGTTCATCATTTGGTTGATAATTGTTTCATCGTGATTGGATTCCAGTTCTCTAAGTGTGTAAAAAAAAAGAAAAAGAAAAATTCGCTGCGTTTTATTTTGCTCACCTGCTGGTTCTATGCTTGCTCGATAGTTTCCTCTTGCTGTGAGAAATTTATCTTGGGTTCATGAAGTGAAAAATTTGGCCAGGGTTTGGGGGATAGAAGTTTGGGGTTTATGTCGGTTTGGTTGATGGGTTTTCTTTGAACTTTTTGTGTAAAAATATTTGTGTGAGTTGGGGCTGCAAATTTGCAGCAATGCTCCTGTTTCCAGCTTTGAATGATCCTCTTGAATCTTTGTATATTAAAGTTTCACGTTGAAAATGAAAAGGAAAGCTTTGTGTTTCGTTACTTTGATTCCAAGTTCTGGTTTGGTCGAAATGTTAAGTGGTGTTTGAATGAAAGGGAGTTTATACCAAGAAGCTCAGAAAGCTGGTTTTTCATTCTCTGTCGCAGCATATGCTTTTCCATTTGGTTATTCATTTGATTTTTAATGGTTTGTTGTTTATGATTAGGATTGTGTCAATCAAGATGTTTTGTTGTTAAGGGGTATTGAGAGTTGGTGTTAGCTGGGTTTTGTTTGAAGTCTGATATGGAATTTGCAGAAAGCTTCATCAACTGGCTGCCGAAAATTTTTACTTGTTGCAGAAATGTTTTCCGTGAGCTTGCATGTAGCATTTGCATGAATCTTACATGAGATCCTTCCGAGAATTCCCTTGCTTAGCCATGTTTAATTGGGGTTTGGTTCATAGTCTTGTATGAATCTTGTTTTTGTCGAAAGTTTGCATGAAACCATAGGAACTCTCGGATGAAAGTTGCAGCAGAAATGGTAGAAGCAATGTAGCTTTAATTGACCGAAAACCTTGTTTGCATGCATGCAAATGATGTCTAAATTGCACTCTAACCCCTTAATTTTTGTTTAATGTTACTTTGGCCTAACTAATCAGATGATTTAATCAAAATTTGTCCACTAATCATGTCATTTTTTTTGGCATGTCTTAATGGGTTTTGGATAGATTTTTTAATAGAATTCTAGGATAAAATTGGAAAGTTTAATAATTTTAAGAATTTATAGTTTTGATTCCCACTTGATCAAAGTTTTAACCAATTTTTGTCATTTAATCCTAATAAATCATTTTCCATTATTTTTGTGAATTTTAGCATTTGATTGGTAAGTTTCCCTTTAAGTCTTTGATTTTAATTGATTTCTTTTTAGATCCTTCATACTCGCAATAATAGTGATTTTGATTCCTTAATTTCTTTAATTCTTTCAAATGGGTCCTTATTAGTATTAATTTGTCAAATATGATTTGTTTACTTTTATTTGAATACCTTGATTGATTTAATTTTGTATTTATCTCCATTTTTGTGGTTATTTGTTAATTAAAGTGATGTCTTGACCCTTTTTATTATTTTGGAGGGTAAATAAGTAAGGTCATGTCATTAGGGCCCCAATTCAAGAGAGGTACACTCTATCCCTTATTTTCGCTTTACTTGACCTTATGTGCCTTTATGTGACTTTTTGTACTTAATTGCATGTCTTTTGAATGTTTTGTTTATTTAGTTATTTATTTATTTGCTTTATTTGTTCAATTTTTGAATTTTTATTTTTTGGTAAATTTTAATTATTTAAAAGGCATTTCAACGTCAAAATTGTAATGGTAGGTATTTATTTATTTCATTTTTCCCCTTAGATTGTAGTAGGGTCCCCCTGATGTAATAGTTAGGGTTTTATTTGTTTTATTTGTTTTTATATGTTTTGCATACCTATGTGTTACGTGTTTATCGCTTTTTTAGGACTTTACATCTAGATATCATGCTTATGTGTTATGTGTTTTATGTGATTTATGTGTTTATTTGCTTTATTATGTTTTACGTGATTCATTTGATTACAATAAATGTGAGACGTCACCACACTAGTCCAACGCTAGTTGTGGCCCCCCCTTTCTCGATTCCACACTAGTCTAACGCTAGTTGTGGCCCTTGGTTCCGATTTTTCACTAGTCCAACGCTAGTGAGAAAGTAGAAATATGGGTTAGTCCAATGCTAGACCCTTAGGAGCCCTTCGAGCGTTAGATCATAATTACGTGATGAAATCACTTCATATCATGCATGTTTTTTTACTTTTAGGGTTTTTACCATTTTGTATGATACTTTCCCTATATATGTACATCCATTATCTCATGTTCCCCTGTATACGTATATCTCTTATCCCATATTTCCCCTTATATGTATATTCCTTACTCTTTTGTATGAAAAAATAACATTAGACTTGCATTTCATTTAAGTACTAGAACTAGGTTAGATCATTTGCTTGCTTAGATAGGAAATAACCCCTTAAATATGGGATATGGACGAGTTTGGCTTTCTAACCTTAGCACGATCATATTCCCTCTATTAAAGGGAAAATTGAGTCACAAACATTAGTCCCCCGTACCCAACATGATGCATTCCTTTAGGATATGTATATTTGTATAATTATGATTATTTTTATTATTATTCTTTCTTTTCTTTTCTTAGAGTCTCATATTTTTTGCTCAATTCGTGACTTCTTCGAAAGTTTATTTTTGGGCATCGCAATTAATGCGAATTGCATCAAATAATTTCGAAGAGATATTTTGACCCCCCGATACCCTCTTAGGTCTAGGGTTTGCATTCATATAGTGACTTTCAAATGTGATAAATTTTTAGGTTAAATTAAGAAAATTCTTGACTAAATCACGCAACTAGCCTTGGCTAGCTTGAGAGGGTGCATTGGATTTTATCCTTGCTTTCCCTCTCTTCAAATGTGACTCCCGAATCTTTTTCTCTGATTTTCATAGACTTAGGAGTCGTTTGAAAAGGGTTTTCCATAATTTTATTTAAAAAATTCATTTAGATGACTTGGTACACCTCAACTCAATACCAAGTGGCGACTCCGATTTTTTATTTAAAAATCCTTTTTAAACTATTATTTTGGGTCAAATCGTCGCATTTTCAAAGTCCCATTAAGACCCATTTTATTTTCCTTATTTATTTTCTAACAAATCAAAAACACATTTTTTCAATCAAAATCAAACCAAAAATCCATTTTTTCTTAAAACTCGTTATTTTTCTTTTTTTTTTCAAAAATGGGGCGCGATAGTTGGCGACTCCACTGGGGACTTAGAGGGTCCGAGCATTTGATTTAGTCAATTCTTTTCTTCTTTTAACCTTTTTATATATTACATTTGGAGGTTTAGGGTTGCATTTTTTCTTTTTTAGGATTTATTGCGTCAAACACACAATCGTCTCAAATATCCACGTATGCGATCCTTTATGTGTTTATTTCTCATTTGTGATTGTATATCGCGCTTGCATTTTGGGTGGGGGGAAATGGTCACCCTAGAACCTTCACCCGCGTTTGATGGTATTTGATCCTTCCCTTCGTTAGGTGCACTTCATACGTGCATATGCTTTATTTTATATCCCTCATTTCTTTTTACTTTTAGTGGTTGTCATACTACTCTTCCTTTATTAGGATTAGATCGATCCACTTGGACATGTGGCCGTGGCACGATGTGCACGTAGCAATGTTCGAGGGATCACCCGAACCACCGACTCTTGGGCATTGGGATTGATGACTTTTGACCTTTGGTCTGAAGGTTTGGGAGCCTTAAAACCTCGTCAAAGTCTAGGTACATTAGTGAGCCCCAACCTCATGCATCCATGATAGAAATTGCCTAGGTTAGAGTCAACCTATCCAATTAGGAACACTAGGCAAGAAGAGAGGGATCCCACCCCTCTTTCTTAATTTTCTTTTTACTTTTTGTATCATCTAATTGCCTAACGTGTTATGTGTTATCTGTTGTCTAACTTTCCTTGTTTCTTATCTTTTGCATTCACTAATGTTAGGAAACAAGAGGTTTGGCATGATCCTCTTATAGAACCTACCCTTATAGATAGGTTATTGCATGTTTAGAAATTTTGGTATATTTCATGCATAAATTAATCATGTCATATCATTTTAGGCCTACCCTGGCATGCAAAAGGGTTCCTTTAGGCCATGTTTTCATTAAATTGCACATTTTATTACTTTAATAAATTGGCATCATGCATAAGCCTTAGAGGGAATGCCATTTAGGGGATCCCGTGTTAGGAATAAGCCGTCTCGTGTCTCGGATATGTAATCCACTGAGACTTGCACGTTTATATTTCTTGTACCATCCACTGAGACTTGCACGTTTATATTTCTTGCACGTTTTCAAGATGATAGAGCAACCTTTGCACATTAGAATATGAGCATCTAACAATCATCTTTTGGCCATTTTAACATAGTTGGTAAAAATCCCTTGTTTAAAGGACATTAATTTGAAGAAATTTACAAATAATTTCCCATTGTTGAGATAGCAAACATATTGAGGCCAAATCTTGATTTTAGAAGGCTCATAGATTAATGCATTGCAATGAATCTTTTGGAATTACCAATGAGTAGACAATTCAATCAATTTTTGAATAAACCATTCAATCCATTCGACCATTTTATTCATCAATTTCATCCTATCAACTTTTTCAATTCATTCATTTTTAGGACAATCCGGTCATTTTTGAACAAATTACTGATTTTTGAATAAATCATTAATCCCATTTCATCTATTTAATCAATTCATTCACGTTTAGAACAATTTAGTCATTTAACTCAATTCATTCATTCATTTTAGGACAATCTAGTCAATTTTGAATAAATCATCAATTTCATTTGATGAATTTACCCTTTTTAGGGTGATCCAGTCAATTTTGAATAAATTATCAAATTTCGTTCAATTCATTTGATCAGTTTACCCTTTTTTAGGGTGATCTAGTCATTTTTGAATAAATCTTCAAACTCATTCAATCTATTTGGCTAAATGTATCCATTTTTAGGGCAATCTAGCCGAGTTCATCAATTTCATCCGATCCATTTGTCGATTTAGAGTTTCGAGGCAAATTTAGAATTGAAATTGCTAGTTGTTTTTTAGAAAACTCATCCATGGCGTTCATTCCATTTGGATAGATTAGGGTTTCTAGCCATTGCAACGGTTAAATTGATTTGAATGAATTCCTGTGCCGAACAAAACCATTCATTCGGATTTGTTCTCATTCTGTTAGAGGTCTCCCGCTGTTCAATCGGTCCAAAATTTTCAAATTATTTTTCCAATCAAATGAATTGATCGGATCCATCAGGTATTGTATAGTGCCTACTCTGAAGGATTGCATTTTCATGTTAGGCCAACCCTTCGCGTAAAAGGGTCCCTCAATAGGACATGCATACTAATTTTACAATTTTGTTTACTAACTCTGGGTATTTTTCCTTTTGTTTCTTCCCCTCCCCCTGCATTTATAAAAGATGTTTCAATAAGATAAAAAATATTTTTAACAATTTTGATCTAATAAAGTTTGAAAATTGTAAGTATTACTTGATTCTTGGACAGACCCTACGATGAAAACATGAAGGATCTATCTGGAAGTGTTAGGCTGAAGCATCTAAGACACCTCATAATTGTTTGTCAAAGGAAAAATTCTGTTTATTTGATTTGTTAATACGTTTTACCCCAAAAGAAAAGGAGACAAAAGATGTATATGTGGAGTTGTTTCAAACTTTTCCAACAATAAAGTTTTTCATTTAGGCAATTATTGTTTTGTATATATTCATGTACATTTCATTCTTTATTTTGCTCATTGGAGATTTCATGATGAATTTTAAGAAATAATACTAAATCAAAAATTTTCAACCTCTTGCCTGAAAATTCACAAGTGTATCCTTGCATACGCTAGATTGGTGGTCCAAACTGTACAATAAGAGTACTCGGAATTAAAAAGAAGCCACTCAAACTGATTGGTCTGTTTCGGAAAACCCAATGCAATACATTTTTCTCCCCCACTGTACAATTCATATTTTGTCCACTTCTATTAACCTTAAAAAAATCACAAAAATCAGTCACATTGATTGATAAATTGCAAATTGGGGCAATCTTTGCTTGAAAAATGTCCACTGTGTCTAATCAGATTCAATCCACATCTAAGTGAAAATAAAATGTACATTATTCTTGTTTGTTTTGAAAATTTGGAATGATACTTCAAGCGTTCGTTTCTCTATCTATACAGATTTTATCATTTGCTCTCCCATTTGAGCCTTTCAAAGAATAATTTCATTTCAAATAAGAGCCTTAATGATCACTACCCTACATTGGAAAAATTTTCAAAAGGGAATGGATTCTCAATGAGTTATTCTTTACTTTGGTTGTCATGAAGCGTAAGAATGATACTTTGGCCATCGTTTCTACAACCTAAACACTGTTTACCCCTTGCTTTTTTATTTGAGTTTAAAAAGGTGGTTCGTTTCAAAAAGCACTTATGATCGCACCCCACGTTGGGGAAGGAGATTGGAAAAGTTTTTAAAAGGAAAAGGCAGAAATGCCAAATAAAAGAGAGGAATTACAAGTTGGAAAATTTGATTCTTAGGGAAGAAGGGGCATTTATAATCTCAAAAGCTAGGGGGTCCTCAACTCCATCATTTTTTGGTATTTCGACATTGAGAAAGGAAAAAGAGAAGAAAAGGAAAAGAAAAGAAAAGAAAAACGAGGAGTATTGTCCGGCGGATCACTTATCTTTCACAGATATGGACGAACAGGAGTCTTCCTCAGTCAATTAATTCAGATACATGCAAGAAATTTCGCATTAATGAAAGTTTCCTTTCAGAGTTAATGTAAGGAACGGAATAAAAAGTCAGACCCTCTTCTTTTCCAATCAAACATTCTATCCCTAGTTACCCCTTTTTGAACCTTCAGAATGATCATTTCGTTTTGCAACCCTTGAGAATCACAAACCCCCACACTAGGGCAAATTTTGAAAAGTTCAAAGGAATGACAGAAGGCCAAAAGAAAGGAAAAATGAAAGAGAAAAGAAAACCTCGATTAAGTATAAACCGGGGCAAATTTTGAAAACTTCAAAAGAATGGCAAAAGGCTGAAAAAGAAGAAAGAAAAAAAGAGAAAAGAACCTCAGTTGAGAATAAATTGGGGGCAAGTTTGATTTAACCCTAAAATAGGGTCGGCCCAACAATGCGATCTCAGATCATTTAAACCACTTTTGAAATCCGCCTTCAAACCTTAACCTTTCTAAGCACCCCACCGAACCCCATTACACAAGGCGAAAGTCCTGATTTCTGTTCTTGTAATATCTCTGTCAAGAAATTTTCTAAATGTATTTCTGAATTGATTAGGTGTGGGGTTAACACTACTCATTATGTGAAAACCCGCAAGGACGCCTTGAAAAAAAAAAGAAAAAGAAGCAAAGAAAATAAATGCAGAGAAAATGCAAAAAGATTCAAGGCTGAAAGTCCCTGTTGAGTGATGATAAAATTCAGCAAAGTCCAAGATCTTGGAGTCCAAAATTGGGGCAATTTTTTGGGAAGAAATGTGATCTTCAGTGCAATGTCCTTAAAAATCTTATTCCTTTAACTATCGTTTTCAAGCCACATTACAAGCTCATAAAGTCCATCGCTGACTTATCCTTCATGACAACTCGAAGTAAGGATTATACTCCTAAGGGATCTACCAATCACTCATGATCATCAGGCCATAACCAGTTTTCATATGTTTAGCTATCGTTTCTACCAATTTATTACAATCTTATAAAGTTTGTATGTTGATTAAGTTTTCTTAAGAAATAAGGGTGACAAACTATTTGTTTTCACTAAGATGTGGTATTGAATGAGTTACATACAATTTGGGCACAAGAATAAAACAGATCCTGATTTCTCATTTTTCTGAGCCACCTCCAAATTAGAAATAATACCCACTTGATTAGTCCTGAAAGATGAGCTAACAAGAAGTGGTGACTCATTACCCTAAGTATCGATGCTAAAGTGAGGAAGAAATCTTTTATAATTTGGTATTATTTTGAGAGATTCATCATGAAATTTTCTGTATGAGTATAAGCACAATGTTTGAATTTCTTTACATTGTATGTTAGTATGTGCTTATTTCCTAAATTTTAGAAAACGCAGTTTTTACTTTGTTCAAATAAATAGAGAGCCATCTAAATAAAATTTTTGTAACCAAATGGGTCCACACTAAGGCAAATTTTGATTTGTGAGATATCACAAAATAGACGCACATTGGGGCAAATTTTTGTAATATATTTGATTCAATCACGCTGCTCTTTTTTATAAGTAGTAGTTGTATCAATTTTTTTTAAAAAAAATAGAAAATTTAAGTGCATGTTGTATTTTGGTAAGCCCCCCTGTGCAGGTATTCATGGCTGAAATCGACAAAGAAACGTAAGTCAGAATCTAGTGAAAAAGGAGGAAGGAAGGAGGAAAAAGAAAAAAGAAGAAAAGGGCCCCACACTGGGACAAGTTTTGAAAATTACGATTTCAAAAGTTATCTCAACATCATTATTTACTCACGTTGGGTTTGGATTTTGTGCCACCAACATCACAAACGTCATTTTGTATCACGTTGGGACCGGGTTTCATCCTGCCAACTTCGGCAGGCTCGGATATCATCCCACTGACCAAGTAAAAGCAGGTTCGGGTATCATCCCACTGATCCAGTGAATACAGGCTCGGGTATTCATCCCACTGACCAAGTGAAGACAGGTTCGGGTATTCATCCCACTGACCAAGTGAAAGCAGGCTCGGGTATCATCTCACTGACCAAGTGAAGGCAGACTCGGGTATTCATCCCACTAACCAAGTGAAAGCAGGCTCGGGTATCATCCCACTGATCCAGTGAATACAGGCTTGGGTATTCATCCCACTGACCAAGTGAAGGCAGGCTCGGGTATCATTCCACTAACCGAGTGAAAGGCAGGCTCGGGTATCATCCCACTGACCGAGTGAAAGGCAGGCTCGGGTTTCATCCTACTGATCAAGTGAATACAGGGTCGGGTTTCATCCAACTGACCAAGTGAAGGCAGGTTAAGGTTTCATCCCACTGACCCAGTTATCGGCAGGCTCGGGTATCATCCCACTGACCAAATTAAGGCAGACTCGGGTTTCAACCCACTGACCAAGTGAAAGTAGGTTAGGGTATTCATCCCACTGACCAAGTGAAGGCAGGCTCGGGTATTCATCCTACTGACCCAGTTATCGGCAGGCTCGGGTATCATCCCACTGACCAAGTGAAGGTAGGTTTGGATATTCATCCCACCGACCAAGTGAAAGCAGGCTCGGGTATCATCCCACTGATCCATGTGAATACAGGCTTGGGTTTCATCCTACTGACCCAATTATTATTGGCAGGTTTTATCTCATGACAGAAAACCACAGATAAGTATTTGGTGTCTACGTCTTTATCTCGAGTTTCTCCGAAACTCAGACAAAGAGGAGCAAAACTGTAGACACCAAATTTTAATTTATTTTTATTTTATTTGATAATTATTACCTATTTTTTAGCATTTTTAGATTTCAATTTTTTTTTATTTAACTTTTATTTATTATTATTATTATTATTATTTTGATAAATGATAATTATTGTTCATTTTGCTCATTAGTCTCTTAATTCTTATTTTAAGATATTTTTAGCATTAAAATTTCAGAAAAAGAAAATTTTCACAAAAAGTTATTTTAATCATTTTGGATTCATTTGAAAATATATAATTGACATTTAAAAGTTTTCAATTTGTTTTAATTTGTTTTTAACTTCGTTTGATTTTTGAAAAAAGAAAAAGAAAGCAACAACAAAAATGACAAAAAGGAAAATGTGTGAATAGTGGAAGTTTGCATGTGGGACAAGTGTCCCTTTATTCATTTGACAACACAATATCTAGAAGGTGAGGTGTTGGGACACTTGGAGGCCTAAGATTTGAAGGAGTAAAGAAAAAAAAAAAAAGAAAACGAGGGGGGCTTCGGTAGAAAAACAGAAGAACGAAAAAGACAAACAGAGGGGGCGGCGGACGGAGGGGCAAAAAGAGGAGAAAAAGGAGTGAAACTTGGGGAATTTGGGGTGGGTTCGGCCAGACGGAAAAAACTAGAGAAGAAAAAGGCAAGGGAGGCTTAGGCTAGGCAAGAAAAAGGAACCAGAGAGAAAGGAAAGCAGGAGAAGTGCTTCGGCCAAAGAAGAAAGAAAAATAAAAAAAAAAGAAACGAAGAAAAAACAGAGAACCGAGAGTGAGAGCTTCGTCTGTGGGAGAAAAGGGAAAGACAGCAAAACTGGAGAAGAAAATAGAGAGAGACCAAACGGGCAAAAGAAAACTAAACAAGGAAGAAACAGGGGGGATTGAGCGAAGGAGGAGGAATCAAGCAAGGAAAATACAAACAGATGGGGAGAGGAGTAACGGCCCAGCAAGAAAGGAAGGAAAGGGTTTTCGGGGTTGAAAGGAAGGCTATGAGAGCTGGCGGTGGAGCTTTGGGGGCTGAGGAAAAGAAAACAGAGCAAAAAAAAAAAAAGGAAAATCTTCGGCAAAGAAACTGAGCAAAGGGAAACTAAGGAAACAAAGGAATCAACAACTAGTTGCTGTTGCCGCTACTACACCAGAATCTTCTCTTGCTAGCTGCGAAATTTCACCAAGCAAAAGCACTGTAAGTTTTTTCCTCTCTTAAATTTCAGTTCTTGTTAAGCTTTTGAAATGGGTCTGCCGTGGCACTATTTAGTGCAATTTTCCTGTTAATTGGCCTCAAGTTTTGATTACACATGATGCATACGTTGATTGACTGAGTTTCTTTGTTTTCTAATAATTTTGGGGCTGGTTGTTACTTCAATCGAGCAAAGAATTGGCGAAATTTTTAATATCCCTAACCTGTTCGATGAAATGCCTAACCGAAAATTCTTATTGAAAGAAGATTTGTTTGCATTTTTTTTCGTGTGAAAGAACCAGCTAAGTCAGCAGGTTCATTTCCTCGCGATTGAGAAATTTTGATGTATTGCTGTCTTGCATTTTTTTGTTGCTTTATGCTTCCCATCATATGAATTCGAATTAAGGTTGGGAGAGGAAATTCTTGTGGGGTTCATTGTCTGATTGAGAGTGTTTGGAATTGAAACCAAAATTGCTGGTGCTGCTGACTGAAAAGGGAGCTGAAATGTTAACTGATGATAGCTCGGTAGAGAAGACAATATTTATCTAATTTACAATTTCAGTCCCTTTATTTTCTTTTTGTTTGTGATTCAGCCCCAGAGTATCGAACCTTCGTAATTTTACCCCCAAAATTGTTATAATTCTTTCAATTAAGTCCCTATTTTTATTGCATTTGAACCTCTCAAGTCTTCCCCCATTCTGATATGGCCCAAAAACTTTTGTAATGAAACCAATTTCACCCTCTTAAATTTTAATCATCCTTTTATATTTTGAAGTAGTCTTTTGGGGTAAATTAATTCTTGATTTTAGGTCATAATTGTGGTTTAAATAATTTTAGTTGATTTTATCATGTTGGGTCTAGTGAAATAAGTGATTTAGGTTAAGAGGTTATTTGGTTTGGGTTTATAAAAGTGAATTTAGTTTATTGTTTCTTGGGCTTCTTGGTTTGGGTTAGAGGGTTAAGGCCCGTCAGTTTTATTGGTTAATTTTGGGTCAAAATAATAGACTGGCCCTTTACTTTCCTTTGGGTCTCCATTGGGTTGGGGGAGGTATTCGGCCCGCACAAATAAGGAAAACGGCCCAATGGCCTGATCCATTAAGAAACCAGCAAACAAATTTGCAGATCAGTCCCTGTACTTCGAAATAATTATGCTATGGCCCTAAAAACTTTTGTTTTCTTCCAAATAGGCCCCTAATTTAATTGCAAATAGGTCCTTGAACTTTATTTTTCTTTAATTATGACCTCATCTCTTTGTGGTCGTTATACTTTGACCCCTAAAACTTTGTTAATTTTTACAATTAAGTCCTTGATTGTTTTAATTTCTTAAAAGAAGGTTGTTTCCATGATTCAATTGATTCAATTCATGTTTATTTCCAATTTTATGATTATTTGTTAATTAAAGTGATGCATCGACCCTTTTCTTTATTTTTGGAGGATAAATAAGTAATTTTCACTTCCTTAGGGCCCCAACTCAAGGGAGGTACACTCTATCCTTTATTTTCACTTTATTTGACTCTATGTGCACTTATGTGACTTTGTGTGTTCAATTGCATGCCTTTTGAATATTTTCATTTTGTTTCATTTATTTGCTTTATTTGTTTTAATTTTTGTATATTTATTTTAATTTAATTTGTAATTATTTAGGAAGGCAATTAAATGCCACAATTGGTAATAGTTAGGTTATTATATCATGTGTTTTATGTGTTTAGTTGTTTTATTATGCTTTACATGATTTATTTGGTTATAAATGGAATGCATGATGTCACCACACTAGTCCAACGCTAGTTGTGGCCCTTGGTTCCAATTTCCCACTAGTCCAACACTAGTGAGGACTCATAGACACGGGGCTAGTCCAACGCTAGACCCTTCAGAGCCCTTTGTGCGTTAGATCATGTTTGTGTGACAAATCACTACATTTCATGCATGTTCTCTATCTTTTAGGGTTTTCTTATCATTTTACATGACATTTTTCACTATATGTATATCCCTTACCCCATACTTCTCCTATATGTATATTCCTTACCCCTTTTGTATGAAAACATGACATTAGATTTGCATTTCATTTAAGTATTAGAACTAGGTCAGATCATTTGCTTGCTTAAATAGGAAATAACCCCTTGAGTATGGGATATGGACGAGTTTAGCTTTCTAGCCTTAACACGCTCGTATTCCCTCTATTAAAGGGAAAATTGAGTCACGAACATTAGTCCCCCGTACCCAACATGATGCATTCCTTTAGGACATATATATTTGTATAATTATGATTATTTTTATTATTATTCTTTCTTTTCTTTTGTTAGAGTCTCATATTTTTGCACAATTCGTGACTTTTTCGAAAGTTTACTTTTGGGCGTCGCAACTAATGCGAATTGCATCAAATAACTTCGAAGAGATATTTTGACCCCCCGATACCCTCTTAGGTCTAGGGTTTGCATTCATATAATACCTCCAAATGCGATAAATTTTTAGGTTAAAATAAGAAAATTTTTGACTAAATCACGCAACTAGCCTTGATTAGGTTGAAAGGGTGCCTTGAATTTTTATCCTTGCCTTCCCTCTCTTCAAATGTGACTCCCGAATCTTTTTCTCTGATTTCCGTAGACTTAGGAGTCGTTTAAAAAGGGTTTTCCATAATTTTATTTAAAAAAGTTCATTTTAGGTGACTTGGTACACCTCAACTCAATGTCAAGTGGTGACTCCGATTTTTTATTTAAAAACCCTTTTTAAACTATTATTTTGGGTCAAATCGTCGCATTTTCAAAGTCCCATTAAGACCCATTTTATTTTCCTTATTTATTTTCTAACAAATCAAAAACACATTTTTTTTTCAATCAAAATCAAACCAAAAAATTTATTTTTTCTAAAACCATTTATTTTCCTTTATTTTTCAAAAATGGGGCGCGACAATCACCGAATAATCTAGCAATCATACACATAAATAATCAATTGAACCATTATCTTGGTGAAAGTTCTTTGAAATTAGTCGATACAAAATGTTAGACAAGTTCGAAACCACTTCTATATTCAACCAACCTCATAAACGCATCACAAATCGATCAATATGCAGCCATATATTCTTTAATGATATATTTTATAGGCTTGAATTACTATCCTTTCATGAATGTTTCAAAACAAAGTCATAAATTTGTGGTTTGCGAAATATATATTCATATAGGCAACATCTTAGTGCCCTCGCCATTAATAGAACTTTTGAGATTCATTAATATTGGATTTGATCCAAATTTTGATGATAACTAAACAAAATAATGATTTAGACTACTAATTTTATTTGAACAATTACTTAGAACAGATGCCAAGCTCAACCAAATAAAAAAAGAAGTTGAATCAAATCAAGCAAAAAGATTTGGCATGTGAGAACTCTCACTTACAAATATAATTTCTCCTAAACTACTTGCCTTGCTCTAAGATTTAATCAATTATAACATTTCCTTGCATTGCATTTCATTGCCTTTTTACAAGAATTATAACATTTTTTGACTTGGTATTATTTTATTTCACTAAATATACTATGACCAAATATCCTTTTTATTGTGGTTGGGACTTTATATGATAGTTAGGGGTGTTATTTTAGACATTGAAAACATTTGGAGGGTAGAAACCTATTTGGCAAAGTTTAGAGAGAGAAATGGCCAAGATTGAGACAAGTGGTAAAACCCTAACCATTCATCTTATTTGACCATGGAATTAGAGGAAATTTAAACCATTTTGGCTGCATTATTTCCTCCATATGGCCGGCCATTTAGAAACTTCCAAGGGAAGAGAGAAAACTCCATTTTTATGCTTTTTAAACTCTAGCTTGATCTTGAGCAAAAATCAAAAGTGAAGGACTTGAGTTAGTTGAGTGAACAACCTTCAACTCTAGTGTGTGATTCAAGTTGGAACTTTTGGTTTTGGAGTTTTTTTTGGTGATTCAAGCTTCACATAAGAGAGGTATATGACCCTTAAATCCTAACTTTCTTGTGTTATATCAAGTGTTTGAAGTTTTGATGGCAAACTAGGAGTTGCATGGATGTTATTTGTGGTTAAATTTCTTGAACTAAACACGTGATAGTAGGGTTGGTTGGTTAGCATGCCATGTGTTTGATTAATTGTTTAAGATTTGTTTATGGTTTTCTTGATGTATTAACATGTTTTGAATCCTTATAAAGTTAAGGATAACTCTTGGAATGTTGTTTGAGTTAGCTATAAGGAAAGGATGGAAGTTGGAGTTACATGTGAACTAGTGGACTGTTTTGTTTTCTCTTGGTTGACCGGATTTGGAGTGTAGGTTTCTCCTTGATTTTTGTGGTTCATTGCACCTTAGTTAAGCTTAAGGAACTTGGCTAAACATTAGTTTAAGATTTGGTGTGAGTTGAAATGGAAATAAAGCAAGTAAAGTGGTTGTTTTTGGGCAAGTTAGTGGACTATTTTGGTTCTTTTTGTTGGCTAGACTGTTTTGGTTTCTTTTAATCATTTTGTGTGTTGCATTTTAAGGTTCAATGGTGCTAGATAACTTGATCCCTTGTATATGAATTCTAGGAGATTGAATTAGATGAGTTTGAGCCAAAACAAGTGAAGTTGGCAAGAAAAAATAGAATGACTTTGTTAGGGTTCTAAGCTGATCAAAACTGAAAAATCAGCCGATTTCCCCGAACTACTGGTATTGATAGGAGAAGAACTAGAGTCTGAATTTTATACCGTTCGAAATCCCTTCGAGTCTAGTTTCCAACACCGCTAACGGTACATGATTCCAACTTTTCTATAGTGAGATATGGCCGTTTTTCCGAAACTACGCGGGCACAACTGTTTTACTCACGAAGACTACTTTGAACTTGAATGAGATTTTCTTTTGCTCAACTTTCTTGCACTTATCAAACTTGTTTTCTTATGACCTTTTACTGTATTTTGAGCCTAACTTGCATGGTGAATTGAGTCAATTTAACCACTCACTTGGTCACATAATGAAGTTACTTTTGGGTTGGAAATGAACCTAAATTGTTAACGATTTCATTCGTTACCCTTGGATTGGGAAACGGAGGTGAACATAACCACGAAACTTGACGTTTGAACTCTGCATTTCTTGATAGGTGAGTGTTCCATTGCCTGTTACCTGTTTATGTGAAATATCTGAATACTTGATCTATGACTGGTTGATAAACATTTGTTTTGACAAATTTGACGCGAGCACGTACTTTATCACATTCGACCTCCTTCGATTCCACTGAGCTTCTGTATACTGATATCATAAGATGTGATTTCTCTATATTTGACTATATGTGTGTTGTTTGGGTGATATTCCATCAACTACTGTAATTGTTTGGGTATCCAACCTCATAGATGAGCCGGTTGTATCGAGCCAGCAAGGATTTGGTCGAGAAGGCCGATAAACCTTAAGGACTATTTACTAAAATCCGGAAACCAGTATACTCAAGTATTACCTACTTACTGTTTGAAGTGTTCGGAACCAGTAAGGGGGTTGATTGTGGATGGGATTTAGAAAAAGTGGTGTTCTACGGACATTGTATTCTTTAAATGCAAACGTTGACGGAAAGTCAACGGATTCTTGTTATGATCAAGCTCAAGTGGAATTTGGCTTTTGGAAGCCACCTGTATCCTTAAATTGAACTGTGATTAAATTGTTATAGTACAATACAGTGCTCACTTGTTTATATTACGCCTTTAATTAGTTATGTACTTACATGTTTATTTGAAATCTCACTGAACTTTAGTTCACCCCACTCTTTTGTTTTCCTTAACAGATTTGGGATGGAACTGTGGTTGAGAACTTTCATAGCTTTCATTTTTATTTTGAACTTGTACTTTGGATTGTAACATTTTGTTTAGAAGACTTTGCTTTTGACTCTTGTAGACTTGAATTTGTAAGTTCGACGTAAATTATGTAAATTAAGTGTGGAGTGATAAGTTTGACTTTTAGCCTTATATTCTAAGTTTTGGAAAGTGGCATGGCAAATTATATTTCCATTATGGTTCGTACCCTTTATTTCGAAGATATTTCATTAGTTTTTTGGGTTGCTAGTTCATTAGTCAACTAAGTCCCGACGAGAGTTGGGCAGGCAGTTCGCTAATCCTTAGGGTTTCGTCTAAGGAGAGGTGTGGCTGTCACATTGTGAGGACTTGCAAAATTCTTCATATTTTCTTATAATATTCTTTTATTTTGAATAAGTTACTTTATAATATCTTTACTACTAAATTACTCCCTCACTAATTGAAATAAATAATAGAATTGAGAGTTTTATTTTTACTTTTATAGTTAAGGTAAACTAGAGTTTTTGCGTATTTTGGTAGTGTGATTAATTGGTAAGGAGTGTGTACTAAATTTGGTGGATAAAAGTGAGTATTAGATAGGAGAATTAGAAGTGCTAATAATAAGTGAGTGAATCACAAGTTAAAACACCAGTACGAGAGAGTTAAGGAAAATCGGCTTGAATTGCCGTGCACCGTTTGCTACCGATCGAATATACCACTTGACCACTACTTTCTTGCCCTAATCCTTTTGTTTTATTTGAGTTAATCAGCCCTAAAATATCCCCTAAAGGAGCCAAAATTTTGGACCAAAGAAAAGGGAGAAAAGAAAAAAAATAAGAAGCCATCTTGGTGCGACATTTGTCGGCAATCCATGGAAGTTTGACCAAGTTAGTTTCCTTCCTTCTTATCTTTCTTCTTGGCTCATTTTCTTCATTTTTCCTTCATCTTGGCCGTGACTTTGGAGAGAAAAAAAGAGAGGAGAAAACTTCAATTCCAATCTTGATTCTTTCTTGTTTGAGTTGAAATTTCAAAACTAAACCGATTAAACATTCACCTTAGTGTTAAGGAAGCTTGTTGTGGAGTTGTTTGGAGAGGAAAGCTTTTGTTCTTCATTTTCTTCAAGTGTTTTGGAAAGTATAAATCTAGAACTCCCTTTTATCTTTCTTAATCTAGATAAATATGCTATAGAAACTTTTAATCTTGGCATATGATGGATAATTTTCTAGTTTTTGGTAGTGTAGTGAAAATTTCAGCTAGGGTTTATATTTTTCAACTTTGATTATTGATTTTTAACTAGCAAATGTTGTTATTGAGTTTAGAAATGGAATTTGTGAAGTGATTAGTGGCATGATTGTTACTTTGTAGAGTTGAAAGTTGAATTTCCAGCTTTGGCAAGTAAATTCCAGCATTTGGTGGTGAATTTCAATCAATTTTCTGAACTTGCCGGTAAGTGTAGGAGATGAGCTAGAACCTGATTTTTATACCATTGGAAACTTATATGAATCTAGTTTTAAGCACTGCTGACGGAGTTCAATTTCGATTTTCTGCACCAAGTTATAGCCATTGTACCAAAACTGTTCAGTTATCCTATTTTGGCTCTGACAGAATTTATATGTCTTTGTTTTTATCAATTTTGACCCTGATAATGTTTGAACTGGGTTTGATGCCGTCATCAAAGTTGTAGGCCTATGTCTTAGTTTCGAAACGCCATCAAATTTACCTCGATCCGATATACCTAACTACAACTATGACCAAAACACCGAAAGATGACAAATCTGTCACTTATAATTTCTTCTTTAAACTGGTTTCTAGCTTTGATATCCATGGTAATAAGTTTATTATTTGGTTTATTTGGTTGGTTTTGAGGTCTTGAATAGATGTATGTTGTTAGTTATCACTTGTAGTTGGATTGGAGATTTGTTGGCTTGTGAATCCAAGTTGTACTTGGATGGGAAAAGTAAGAAAATAGGGGAAATGCTGCCCAAAGTTTCGCCGGAAAGATAAGCGAGTGAACTTGAAACTTGAGCGACGATTTGAGGTCGAAATGAACTTCGATTGTCTATGGTATTCAAGTTTCCGTTAGTAGAGGTATATAAGTTGAAATTTTGCCAAAACTGGTACCCTTTAAAAGGTGAAAGTAGCAACCACTAGAAAGACGTTTTTCTCGTCTTTTAGACCAAGTTCTAAACTTAAACGTTTTAATTGCTTCTTTATCGAAACCAAACGAGCGAGCATGAATTTTCTAGAGTGTGATAAGTGAAATGAATGCTACTTCAACGAGTTTCATTTATTTGTTTTTTGTTAAGCGAAACTCTTATATTTTGAACCCTATTTGCTTTCAAACTATTAAACGGTATTTTATCGCAGATTGGGATTCCAGCCAAGGAGTTGAACTTGAGCGTGGTTCTTAAAAGCAATAACTCATTGGTGAGTGTTTCCAAGTGCATGATTGAACTTGGTATTTGAAAGAAATTCTGGACTTGTTTGAACGGGCAAGGGTGTACCTTATCACACTTGCCCTAATGTGATTTCTTACTGTTTACTGGCTATTATTTACTTGATATACATGTTTACAATTTGAATACTACCTAAGATCTTGTACTTGACTTGTAAGTGTTGAGCGGTAGTATGTACCACACTCAATCCGAGTGGGAGGTGCCTCTCATCCCGTCTCACCCCTTGGATCCACACCCTATTGATTAGTCAGTCGAATCGAGCTAGTAAGAGATTGGTCGAGGAAACTGGTGAACCATAGGTACTACTGTTTATTGTTTATTGTATAATCTTTTGGATTAGATCCACTGGATTCAGTATACTCAAGTATTACCATCACTCTTATTTTGGATTTCGCGCTCGGTAGGGGGTTGATTGGTGGATGGAAATTAGTGTAAAGTGGAGATCTACGGTTATGGTTTGCTTCTTCAAACATTGACGGAGTGTTAACGGATTCGGATCAAGTAATGCAACGGGAATTTGGCTCTTAAGAGCCATCTGTATTCTTATACTTTGAGATGATTGTTACTTATAGTGTTATTGTTTCTTTTAAAAACTTTACACTCACTCATTTTAAGATTTGCTACTTGAAGTGTTATTGCTCACTTTTATGAACTTTTTTACTCGCTACTTTGATATTGCAAGTTTTGTATAATGGTCAATTTACTATTTGGGTTTGCCTGAAGTTTTGGAACCTCACTGAATTTTGACTCACTCTATTAGAATCTTTTGTTTTCCTTACAGGGAGTACGAGCGAGGGCGTGGACTGGTACAAGCTAGCATAGTCTATTTTTTTTTTGAAATTTTGGCAATTGTACGCGCATTAGTGTTCGATTAGGGTAGAATGTATCTGGAACTCAAATCTTTTGTTATATTTGGGAATTGTATGAATGTTTGAGATAGAAATGAATGTAATTGTACATTCCAAGATTGGGAACTGTTGTTTCATTTACTCTTGAGGTTGTAACTTATTTTATTAAAGTAAGTGAGCGAGTCTTGGCGAGAGTTGGGCAGGCGGCCTGCTAAACTCTGGGGTACACCCTAGGGGAAGGTGAGGTCATCACACACATGGCATCTATCAAATTCTAGGATTGGATGCAAAGCAATGGATCGGACGTTTGATAGATAATGACAATGCACCAGATGCAGTGCTTCAAACGTAGAACAAATATATGGGATGTCGGATGTACAAGGGAATTTACCAAATGAAAGGATCGGATGCAGAATACTACTATTGACTGTCCAATAAATTCAAAGGAAAAAATCAAGGTCTCTGTTTCTATCAAACGAAGAAGTCTTTGGATGTTATAAAACTCTCAGCCGTCCAATAAAAATTGAGAAGAGCAACAAGCAGATCTATTGGACGCACGCATCGGATGCAACTTCCAGTACTAAATGTTCAATACCCCCAACAACTAGTTTTTTCTACATTTAATGCATGACCGTTAGATGAGAGATAAGAGCCATTTTTGAAGACCTATATATATAATAAAATGTGAAGTAGAACTTTTGCCTACTGTAATTACAAGCTTTTAAGAGTGATTTAGTTAGAAAATACTCTCCTTTTACATTTTTGAGGTCCCAAAAATTATTTTATATTTTATCTTCTTTCTTTGAATACGTTTTCCTTTACTTTACTTTATTTGTCTTAATTTCTTAGATACTTTTATAAATGAGTTAAGATTTTTATCATTTTTCTTCTATAAGTTAGTGCATGTTAAGTTAGTAGTGCATTATGGAAGTGGGACCCACTAGTGACGTGTGTAACAAATTTAGCGAACAAAAATGGTTATTTTTACAAGAGAGATTATGTGATTAGAAGTGTTAAGGGTGAATTAGAGGAAAACAATATAGATTAGTAATTAGAGGCAAAGGAAAGACAAAGTGATAAGCTTAAACCCTAAGCCGCCACTTGTCGATAATCCAACTAGTCTTGGTCGCTGCCACTTGTTGACAATCCAACTAGTCTTTGACCAAGACTAGTCTTTGGCTTTATCTTGAAAAATTGATGCAAAACTCTTCACTTTCTTTCTCCTGTTGGCTGAACCTCTAAGCAAGAAAAGAGAGAAAAGAAAACTCCAATTCCAACTTAATCTCTTGCTTGATTCCTTGAGAAATTCACCATAAAACTCTAATCCAATCCATAGGAAGTTGTATAAAGGAATGAGTGAAAGCTCATGTGGAGTGATTTGGGAAAAGAGAGCTCTTGGTTGCATTTCTCCTTAGGGTTTGAAGGTATTTATATCAAGAAACTACCTTTTATTTTTTATCTTGCACTTGATGGATTTATGACTTGATTATGACAGTTTTCATGGAAAATTTCCTAGTTTTGTGTAGTAGTTCGAAATTTCCAGCTTTGATTGAGAAATTCCAACTTTGCAATGCTAATTTCAGATTTGCTATATCCTTTTAGTCTTGTTATGAGGATTTTTTAGCTTTTGAATGCACTTTTGGCTTCACTATAGGAATTTCCAGCTTTTGTTGTAAATTTCAGCTTAAGGTTCAATTTTCCAGCTTTGTTATGGTTGTATATGAGCTAGGTATATGTCCAATTTGGTTAGCCTTGTGGCCTCGAACAAGTACTCCTTATATCTTATAACTTTTGATCTTGATTAAAGTTGATTTGCTCTGAAGTTGAAATTTAAATTTGGAGGAGAAACTTAAGGAAATTAGGGGAAATGCTGGCCGAATGGGAATCATCTTGGTTTCCTTTAATTGCGAGGTGATTTTGTGGTAAATTTGACTAAGATACTTGGTGAACCCTTAAGCTTTATTTGTGTGCTGAATTTTACTTGAAATAAAGAGGTTTCATTGGTGTTTCCCTCTAATTTTGTTGGCTGCGAATTGCTTGTTGGTTGAACTGTTGGTGATGCATTTCACTTTGTTTTTCAACTTGTTCATGTTGAGTTTTGGCCAAATCTTGTTCCAAACACTTGTTAAGACTTTTGTGGGTTGAATTTGAGTGAAAACCATGAGTTTTGGAAGGTGAAAACCTCATGTTGCGCTTGTTTCTTTTCAAAAATTCTGGTAGGCTGGCAGCCTAGTTACCCCGCTGTTTTTAGCCTTCAAGTCCTTTCGTTTGGTGGTCTTTTGGATTCAATCTTGTTCATATCACTTGTTAAACCCTTGAGCTACAATGGCATATTGAATTGGAGTGACTCTAATAGTTTAAAAAGGTGAACCACCTTGGTTTCTTCACTGTTTTGCTGCTGGAAATTTCTAGCAATGAAATGAAATGTTGAAATCTTTGGTTGCTCATGTTTCTTGGGTCCAAATGCTTTTCTTTCACTCCAAAACCATACTTGAATCATTACTCTAGTATGTACTTGGATTTTCCTTGGTTCACCTAAACTTTAGATGGTTGGACCATAACATCTTTATCTTGGTTGCTCTTAGGGTTTGTCGGTGAATACAAAAATAACCAGGAGACGAACGTTTAACGTTGCTTTGCTTTGAACTGGTGAGTATACCACTTGCATGACTTGTTGCTTAAGTGAACTACTATATGACTGAAATTTATGAATGTATGACTATGATTTTGGTTTACTCTAGGTTGGACAGGTGTGTACTTTATCACACTCGGTCCACTTGATTGTTTGACTATTCTACTGTTCGCTTGAAATATGGTATTTGTGCTTGAATTGAATGTCGTTTGGAACATACTATCCTACGACCACACTGTAATCTTGGGCCCAAACCCATTGATTAGTTAATTGAATCGATTCAACAAGGGTTTGGTCGAGATAGATTGACAGGCCATGGGAAAACTGTTACTGAATCATTGAATACTGTTTACTCTGAAATTTTGGTATACTCGAGTATTACCTTCACTGTTCGGTGTTTGAGCCCGATAAGGAGAATGAATGGTAGACGGGAATTGGTGTAAAGTGGTGATTTACGGACAATATTTCTACTTCTTTAAACGTTGATAGAGTGTCAACAGGCTTGGATCAAGCTTCTATGATTGGGAATGTAACTCCCAAGAGCTAACTGTATCCTTTTATCTGAATCACTCTATGTTAGTTGTAGTGTTTGTTGTCTCTTTCATTGATATCCATATTTGATAACTTAATGACTGATCTACTTAATTTTGTTTTCTCGTTTATTTCTGACTGCATGACCTTGTGGTACCTCATTAAGCGAAAACTCATTCCGTTATCCTTGTTTTCCTTTCAGGGGCGAAGACTTGGGCTGGTGATTTTGGGAAAGAGTTGAGTTAGGTTTAGACCTTAAGCGTTTTGTTTAACCTCCTCTGTATTAGTAAACCTCATATGTATTTGTATAAGATTGAACACTTTGACTTGTACTTTAAGTTTGAATTGTTAATGACTCCATTATATATAGCTTTGGGTTGTGGTGTTTTGAATTTATGTTGTTCGTTTATGTGCTTACTGGGAATTTTGGATTATTGAGTCCTAGTGAGAGTTGAGCAAGCAGTCCACTAACCCTTGGGGCATGCCCTAAGGGAAGGTGGGGCTGTCACAATATTTATGATTTCTTGTGAGGTAAAATCATTATGAAAACTTTTCAAACTTGAGTGAATCATTCAATTTGTAGTTTTGTAAGGGTTAACTAGAGTTAGTTGTAGAATCTTTTGGGTCAACCAAGGAGTGCTTGGGATGAACAAAAGGTGATCCCTCCATTGTTCAAGATTGGTTTGCCTCACCAAATTGAAGAAGGTTCATTAGTGGAACAAAACTTCAAGTTTTATTATACCTGAATGTTGTTGGTTTGAACTTTCTTACCCTTTCTCTCATTCTCTTGTTTTACTCGTCTACTTGTTTTTCATTGTTTGATTCCACTTGATTATACTTGATTGTTGTGTAACAAGTGATCTGATCACTTAGGTAACTTGGTAAATTTCAATTGTGCAAAATTGTCTCTAATCTAACTAGGCTTTTAAACAACCTAATTCGTCTCTCTCTTAGACTACTTTGGGACCTTACAATTAGTATCAAAATTTGGTCTCCCAAAGATTAAGTTCAATTGACTTGGAGTATATCATGGCAACCAACAATACATTGTTTCTTGAGGGTCAATCCATCACTAGGCTACCTATGTTTAATGGAGTCAACTATATTAGTTGGAAGGAAAAAATGGAGATATTTTTGCAATCTATTGATAGTGAATTGTGGTATATAGTAAATGAAAGTCCTTACGAGACCACTATTGAAGATAAAGAAACCGATAGAATTAGACCTAAAATAAGAAGTGAATTAAGTGCTCTACTTACCTTGAATTCAAAAGTCATGAATGTTTTCTATAATGCTTTGGATGCAAATGAATCTACTAGAGTAAATCGGTATAAAACAACAAAAGAAATATGGGATAAGTTAAAAAAAATTCATGAGGGTAGTGATAATGTTAGAGAACAAAAGAAATCCTTACTTGTCACCAAATATGAATCATTTAAAATGGAGCCACATGAGAATATTGACAAAATGTATTGTAGATTTAATGACATCATTAAAAACCTCGAAGTACTTGGCAAATAATACACCTGGATGAGCAAATAGAAAAATCTTGAATGCATTATTTAAAAATTGAAAAAAATAAGGTTATAGCCATTAAAGAGGCTAGAGATTTAAATATTATATCTATTGAGTCTCTTATAAATTCTCTAAACTCCTATGAGTTGAAACTTAAATCCAAATTCCAAAAGGAGGAAGATGCAAGAATGAAATGGAGCATTGCCCTCAAGGCCTTCCAAGAAGAAGAGGATGTATTCTCAATTGATGGTGAAGATGTAGACATTGCAAACAATGGCCTAGCACTCCTCACCAAAAGTTTCAAAAAATTCCTCTCTATTAAAAGAAGGTTTAGGAGAGGTGGCCAAGCAACAATGCAAATCAACTCAATGCCTCAAGAGGAAAGGCCAAGCAAGAAGTGAACAAAAAACAAAACGGAAAGTACTATGCATGTGGTCAAATGGAACATTACATGAATGTATTTTCTATGAAGAAGAAGAAAGAAGGCAAAAGAGAAAGAAGACAAAAATTTAACAATTTTCAAATAACTTGGAGTGAGTGTAATTCAGATGGAGAAATTGATGAAGAGAAAGAAACAGTTCAAATGGCCTTTATTACCATTGGTGATAAGGAGGTATCTATTAGCAACTATTCTTTCGAAAAAGATGACAACCTTGAATCTTTTGTGGCAAAATTTATGATAACTTGAAGGACTCTTATGCTAAAGACAAATATTGAAAATCAAGATCAATGCTTTGCTAAATGAGAATTCAAAACTCTTTCAAGAAAAGAAAAGTTGAAAAAAGAAAATGATGATTTGAAGAAACTTGAAGTTGATATTGTTCGTAATCAAAACAATTTGAAAAAGAAATTAGATGAAAGAACAAAGTTTTATGAAAAGATTAAAGAAGAGTAATGTTTGTTGAAAAAAATAATGGATGATTTGAATGATTTTCTTCAAAAGGAGAAACAAGGAGTTTTACAAAAGGAAGTTGGTAAAACTATTTTTGGTGCAAATGAGTTTACTATTTACAGAAAAAGAGGAATAAAATTTTTAAAACCAACTTGTGTGAAGGATTTCAATATTACGTGTAACTTTTATTGTCAAGTTGGACATATGATCAATGATTGTTATATGAGAAAAAGAATGAGATCTATGTTGATGCAAACATCATGGTCATGATGGACTCGAGGGTCAAAGAGCCAGCTCGCTTCAAGTTCAAGTTCAAGTTCAAATTCAAACTCAATGAATTGTTGGATAAGCCATCCAAGTCAAAGGAAGCTCTTGCTAAATGGATTGAATAGCTTGGAAGACATTGGCTTAACTCAAAAAAGAAGATTAAGTTATTGCCCACAAACCAGTCCACTTAACCAGTGAAGTTTATGTGCAATCCATCCAGAGTTTTTGTGTCAATATTTTTTTTTTCACTATCAACAATAACTCTTGATGAATAGTGTAATGAACAGTATGAAAAAATAGTAGCACAGGAACAGTGACGCTATATTAATCGTTACAGTAATTGCTATAGTACTCTTTTTTTTTTAAAATCAACAAGAAAAGGTAGCCATAAATTTAATACAATCACAACAATGAATAACACAAGAAACAATGAGAAAATAGACAAGAACAATATGAATGGAATATTTAAAATCCTAAAAGCAGATAAATCCTAATTCATGAATTTTTTGAATGACTAAAAGGAAAACAAGAAATTAAAAGGGATATAACCTATCATCTTGAGTCGAGGCTCTAACACCAACTAATACGAATTTTCCTAGGATGAGAGAAATCCACAATCCCACAGGTTTGCAAGGAGACAAATTTGGACAAAATTTGGATGAAATTTGGGTAGGCCAACCATAAATTGGATGAATACCAAATTGATACAACACTCAAGAAAACTCTCAAAGTGAATCAAGATTTCGAGTTAAGCAAAAGAATCCACTTAAGTTTCGGGAAAGTCTCAAAGGCTCAAAGTCATAAATTCTCAACTGTCTATTACAATGAAGTTTGAACCCTTATATAGGCAAAAAACCCTATACCAAAATTCAAACTGGACTTGGGTTGACTTCACTTATCTAATAACTAAACTATTGAACTCGGCTAAATTAAAGCCCATTAAACTGAAGGTTTAACACAAAATTGGCCCTTTTATTGACTAAGTACATCTAACCAAATGACTTAATAAAAAGTCAAACAATAATTAATTAAAATAGACAAAAATAGAAAATTTCTAAAAAAAATTAATGACACGAACTTCAAACGGATTGCATATAAGCACCACCGATTAAGTGGGTTGGTTTGTGGGTAGTAATTTAATCTTCTTTCTCGAGTTAAGCCAACGTCTTTCAAGCTCCTTCACCTATTTAGCAAGAGCTTCCTTTCACTTGAACGGCTTATCCAACAAGTTCTTGAGTTTGAATTTGAACTTGAACTTGAACTTGAAGTGAGCTAGCTCTTTGACCCTCAAGTCCATCATAACCTTGATGTCCGCATCATATGTGGATTGTTAAAACATGTACTAACTCTCATGGATCCAAAAATGAAAGGGTATCAAACATTATTTCTTGATTTCTTGTGTAGATTTGCATGAAAAATACCACCAAACAATCAAAGTGGTACATAGATGGTCAGTGCTTAAGCCATATGACTAGAGATGCTTCACAGTTCATCAAACTAAGTCAAAAAGTACTAAAAAGATCACTTTTAGAGATAATGACAAGGGCAAAACTAGTGGTGTAGGTGGCATTGATAAATATGGTGAAACTTTGACTCAAAATGTGCTTCTAGTTGATAACTTGGGTCACAATTTGCCATGTGTTAGTCAATTATGTGATAGAAATCTTTATATCTTGTTTAAAAGTATGAGTGCTTGATTCTTGACACTAATTTCAATGTTGTTTTCAAAAGAAAGAGATGCAATAATATTTATATATTTTATCTTGAAAGGATTGAGAATTTCAAAATCAAGTGTCTCAAAGTGACACGAACCCGATTCTCCAAACTCCCGCTCTCGAAGAAACAAATTGCACATACAGCGGAAGAATCTATCTTGATCAGATTATGGATACAATAGATGAATTCTAAACCAATCAAGGTCAGCTTGAGATTGTTTAGAAAGGTAGTAGGGTGCAACAACTTAACGCAGTCTTGAATTGATAAGCCAAATTTGAACAAAGGAGAGACAACCTACTTTATATTAAGGGACGTTCCCAAGGAACAAGAAAGAGAAAGAACTCTCACAATTTTATTCATAATCACCTAACCTTGACAAGTTGTATAAGGTTGAGTATTTATAGCCTTACATGACTCAAAAACCTAATCTAAGTTGGAAACAATACAAGTTTCCTTATTTGACTTGACTTCTAAATTTGACACAACTTTCTAAAGTCGACTAAGATACAATTATCATGCTACATAGGCTAGATATACTTTAGTAGGCTTAAAGACCCAAACAAACATTAGGAAATAGAAAATTACTTAAAACTATGAAAGTCGCTAAAAATTGGAAAAGTTGGTCCTAAAAGAAACCGTCGGACAGTTTCTACGTTTTCTCAACTAGTTATAATTCGTTCCACGATTAGCTTGATTAGGTCCCCCAGTTACACTTCTTCCAAAGCAAGATTCGTATCATTCCCTCCTTCTTGAAGATGATTTGTCTTCAAATCGAGTGCTTGCCTACAAAGAAGCAACTCAAGGAATGTCTTGATGAATGTGAGCCAAGAAGCATGCATTTTACTCAATTTGATCATGAGCCCACTCGCATGTCTCGACTCACGAACTATGACGCACGAACACTCTCTACTAGGTTTTATTCAATCCTCTATCATTCCCTCCCCCATGAAAATGATTCGATCTCGAATCGATACCTGGGTCAACGACAAAAGAAGAAGAATGAATGATGATAAAAGACTTGCAATTACTAAACTCACCTAGTTGATAACAAGTAGGAAAAACTTGGAAACCATACATCATTCGAAGACTCTTAGCATGATCTAAAGATACACTAAAACTACTAAACGAATAAGCATCATAGATACTAACACAATGATCACATGACTCAAAGACAATGAATGAATCATAAGAACTCAAAATAAGACTCTCACAACACAAACAACTGCAATGCTGAAAAGGACTCAATTCAATGCTAGAACTACTAACACCATGCAAACTAATAGGACAAACACGAAAATTAGAATTTAAAGTAGTAACTTCAGGTTCAAAATTATTCAAAAGATAACTTTCTTCCAATGCAAGAGACTTGTTTATGAAGGCAGTACAGTTTGCCATAGATTGATGGTAGAAATCTGCTACCTCTCTAAAAATTGTCAATCCATCAAAAGATTTATAAATGGTGCATGTCAAAATCATCTTTATTTCATCTTGTTCAACCTGCAAAAGACCATTGACACTAAACAAAGCAAAATTAAGATCATTAGAAGAAATATAGGATCTCGTACCCTTATTCAAAAATCAACTCACTCTCTTTCTCTAGCTCAATAATTGACTCAATGGCTGACTTTTTATTCTCATTACTCTCAACCTCTTTCTCTTTCTCAACTCCCTCGAATTTTACTTGATCAATCACTATTCCCTCAACTAGCTCTTTTTCATATTATAACGCTCATACTCACTTTTCATATATGTTAGATCGATACAAAGTTAGTTATAAGCAAGTGATACAAGTGTAGAATAATGTCCATTAAATACAAAGGAATACTTATTAGTATGTCCATCATATTTAACTTCTTGCCTCAACATCCACGCTTTACCTAACAACACATGCGTCACTTGAATTGGCACTATATCACAAAGTACCTCATCCATGTACTTGCCAATACCCGAAACTTTGTGATTGAAGATACAAATTTCGAGGACGAAATTTCATTAAGGGGGGAAGGATGTGAGAACTCGAGAAAATTATGTGTAAACCCTAAATTTATTTCATTTTATTTACTTTGTTCTTAGAAATATTGTGACGACCCCCTAGGCCTTACCCCAGGGTTTAGCAAACCGCCTGCCCAAGTCTCACCAGGATTCACTCACTCACGTCAAGAAAATAGGGTGCAACCTCAAGAATAAAAGAAATAACAGTTCCCAAGTTTGGAACATACAAATACATTCATTTCTATCTCAAACATCCATACAATCCCAAATATATCACAAGATTTAAACTCTCAATACATTCAACCCTAATTGAGCGACTAGTACGAGTACAATCGCAAAATTTTCAAAATCTAGACTATGCTAGTCTGAACCAATCTCACGCCTCGCTCGAATCCCCTGTAAGGAAAATAAATGTCGTGGAATGAGCTAAAAGTCCAATGAGGTTCCAAATAGTAAGTTGACCATTATTTAAAAGTTCACATATCAAAGTAGCAAAGTAGCGAGCATAACCAGTCCATAAAAGTGAGTAATAACACTTCAAGTAGCAAATCTCAAAATGAGCGAGTGTAAAATTCTTTTTTAAAAGAAACAAGAGCACTACGAATAACAATCAAAGTATAAGGATACAGATGACTCTCAGGAGCCAATTTCCCGTTGCTTCACCAGAACTTGATCAAGTATTAGTTGACATTCCGTCAACCTTCAAGTAAAGTAACCAATCCAGTAGTGATTCGCTTAACACCAATCCGTCCACCATTCAACCCCCTTACCGGGTCCGAACACCAACTAAACACTGGTGGTAAAACTCGAACATACCGATGAGTCGAGGAGGTATCACTCCACTCGACAAAACAAGAGACCCATGACTCGTTATCTAATCAACCAAACCCTTGCCAGCTCGACTCGATTAACTAGCCAGTGGGGTTTGGGTTCCCAAGTGGTCACTATAGTCAATGACCAATCGACTTAGTCAAGAGAAAAGTATGGAGACGGGAATGAGAGGTACCTCCCACTCGTATCGAGTATAGTACATACTGCTGCTCAGCACTTACAAATCAAGTACAAGTACAAATACAAGTATAGGTCAATGCAAATCAAGTCACTTGGACAAGCATGAATGAGATATCAAATGATTAGTTGAGTTAAGTCAAGTGCCATAAAGTACACACTTGCCCGACCAAACCATGCAAATCTTATCCGATCACGTTGGTAAAGAAATTAATCAAGTATCGGGAATGAGAGGTACCTCCCACTCGTATCGAGTATAGTACATACTGCTGCTCAGCACTTACAAATCAAGTACAAGTACAAATACAAGTACAGGTCAATGCAAATCAAGTCACTTGGACAAGCATGAATGAGATATCAAATGATTAGTTGAGTTAAGTCAAGTGCCATAAAGTACACACTTGCCCGACCAAACCATGTAAATCTTATCCGATCACGTTGGTAAAGAAATTAATCAAGTATCAAGTTCAATCATGTATTTGGAAGCACTCACCAAAGGTCTAGTGCTTTTCAAAATCATGTTCAGGTCCAACTCCTTGGTTGGAGTCCAAATTTGCAATAAAAATATCATTTAAGAATGTAAAACTCTCTAGAGTTCGAAACATAGGAGTTTCGCTTCAGAAAATCAAATAAATGAAACTCATTTAAGTAGTATTCATTTTGCTTATCACACCCTCAAAAACTCATGCTCGGGCTTTTAGTTTCGGAAGCTATTAAAATGTTTAAGTTCGTAAAGTGGCTAAAAGACGAGGAAAACATATTCCGAATAGTCGCTACTTTCATTTTTTCAAGGGTAAGAGTTTCGGCCAAATTTTAGCTTATATACCTCTATGAAAGAAAACTCAAATACTATAGACAATCAAAATTCAATTCGACCTCAAATCTTCACTCAAGTCGCGAGTATACATGCTTAACTCTCGAGTGAAAATTTGGGCGGCATGTCCTTTGTATTTAGCTATTTTCCAGCCATTTATGGCTTCATTATTTTCCTCAACTCAGCCCAAATTCACACATAAGCAATCTTAACACAATAGCCTTTCAACTATGCTCAATTTCATCCAAACACAAGGCAATTCTAGCAATGCGACCATCAAAATCAAAGCTGGAAACCAATTTTAAAGATGAATGGCTAAGTAACAGGTTTGACATCTTCCGGCGTTTTGGTCATAACTAAAGCTACGCTTATCAGATTGGGGTAAATTTTATGGCGTTTCAAAGCTAAAACATAGACCTACATTTCCTATGAAGACATCGATGCCCAGTTCCTGCATTTTCAAGGTCAAAATGTGAAATCTCAGAGAAAACAGAAAGCTGTCCGTTAAACAGGCATTTGGGCAGTCAGGGGTATTTTAGTCATTTCACATGATACAGTACTACGATTGAGTGGAAATCTTACAGGCAGGTAGTTCACTCAATTCCCTACAACTTTTATGTTTTGAGCCAGGCCTGATTCGGCCTTTATCATGGACGAATATGCAGGTCAATTCGGTTCCAAAAACAGAGCAGAATCACTATAATTGGTGAAATTGAACTTTTACTCTAGAAACTCATATCCAAACACTTCATCACATTCATTTCCTAGCTCAATACCATAAATTACTAGGTTAACAATGATAATCAAGGCTGAAAATTGCAAACTCTAACTAAACATTCCACTATATCATCACAACTAGGAATTCAACTATCAAAATCCAATGTTAAGAACTTCTATCCCCAACTTTAGCAAAATTAACAAAAGTAAAGCAAGCTCAAGCATGATACCTTCCCAAAGCCCCTTGTAAGTGAGAAACAAACCACTTTCTCTCCAAACTTTCAGCACCCCAAGTCTTCCAAGCACTAAAAGGTAAGTTTAATCGGTTTGGTTTTATTGATTTCACTCAAACAAGCTTGATTCAAGGGTTGAAATTGCAAGCTTTCTTCCTCTCTGTTCTCTCCTAAACTCATGACCAATACTAGCAAGAAATGAAGAAAAATCAGACAAGAAGAAAGATAAGAAGGAAGGAAAATTTACTTGGTCAAAGCTCTCTAGGTTTCCAACAAGTGTTACCATAAGATTCCATCTCATTTTTTTCTTTTCTTTCCTTTTCCTTAGTCAACATTTTCGGCTGGTTTGGAGGATATTTTAGGGGTGATTAGCTGAAATAAAAGCAAGGAGATTAAGGTAATAAAGTAGTGTTCAAATGGTGCACTCAATCGGTAGCAAACGGTGTACGTCGGTTCAAGCCAATTTTCCTTAACTCGCGCGTACTAGGGTTTCACTTATGATTCATTCACTTATTATTAACACTTCTAATCACACACTTTTTCTTACTTAATGCTCATTCTTATCCACCAAATTTAGTACATACACCTCACCAAATGATCGCACTACCAAAATGCACCAAAACACACCAAAAAAACCTAGTATGCACAAAAAAACCCTAACTTATGCTATTCCTTTAGAAAAATCATAACTTGAGTTATAAATATAAAAAATTCATACAACTTAGCCTGTTAAAAACTAGATTTCAAATACTACTAATCTTTAGAAGACACCTCAAAGAGATTCAGTTCATAAGTTGATCCAAATTGAGCCATAAGCTACTACAACATTCCTATGTATACTTGTGCAGGGCAGAATTTTCAGTCAATTTTGTCAATTTCCTAGAATTTATAGAGATTGAATCAAACTCTAAATTTTACACCGTAAGAATCCCTATAAGTCTAGTTTCTAATGCAACAAACAGAACTCAATTCCGACCTTCCTATACGAAGTTATAGCCAATTTCCCAAAGCTACGCAGAGCCTCCTGCGAAAATTTCTAGATTTTCTAATATCTTGAGATTATGAATCTTTTCTTAACAAAATTCACTTCCTTGGCTCAAATTCAACCATTAAAACAACCAAAAATCTAAGGCAAGTAAGGTCAAATAAAAACTATAAAAACAAGTAAAATTTCGGAACCTCACAAATATTATACATAACAAATAGTTGGTTAAATTAAATGTCTAATAAAATTTCTATAAAATTGAGAATTTAGAAATATTCTAGAATGGTGTAGAAAAAAAATTATATGAATCAAATAAACATATGATATGCATATTGTAATTTGTGTCATTTGAATATATTATATAGTTGAATAAGTTACACGTCTAGTTAAACTTCTTTAAAATCAAATGCGTGAAAATCTACTAAATCAATGTAAGAAATTTTCCAAGAAAACACAAATGAGCTAAAATTGAAAGACCAAATCAACCTTGAGTTTCGATTAAACTACCATGCAGCCAACAAAAAAAATGACATGGGAACTGGAGGACGAAATGTAGAGAAAATATCCTGATTTACTTAAGAATAATGGTAAGAATTTCGAGGGGCGAAATTCTTGTAAGGGGCAAAGAGTGTGAGAGCTTGAAAATTTTATGTCTTATTTAAAATGTAATACATTTTCCATTTTCTTTTATTTATTAAAATACATGTTTAATTACTTCTTTTCGTTAACAAATAAACCGGTAATACCTTAGGAAATTGTATCACCTACACCATTAAATATTAGTATTAGTTAGAATTTGTTGTTATAAAAATAAATAATAAAATAAACATGGAAAAGCAATCGTTTGAAAAGCATGTAAAATGCCAAACATATACAAGAATTAAATGTTGCATTTTCCCTTTTAGTTAGAAACCGAAAGAAACTACTAGTTGTCTACCATTAGAACCGAGAATGGGGTAATATACTAGTACTTACTATTGCCTTCTATTAGGAATTGAGAATGGTATACAATCTACGAGCATCTCTTATTACTTTCTAGTTGGAACCGAGAGAAACCAATTCATTTGTTGTTGTCTGCCACTAACCACCGAAAGAAAACTATCTCTACCTTCTTAAACAATAAGACCCGAGAGATAAATAACGGAAAGCTTTCTTTTTCTCCAACTGCAAATGACAGCAAACAAGACAGCATGCAATTTGGAGGACACTTGTCCTCATTAGCTAGCCAAGTAACATGCAAATGTAATTTTGGTCGGTTAAGAGGCAATAAGTAGAAGCTGATTGTAGTTCATTCTTTAGTCTAGCTACCCGAGAGATATTAAAAGGAAAAGGAGGGAAAGAACAAAAACAGCTGGGAAACTATTTTTGGCCTTCTTCAACCATGAGAACTAGCCACCGAACAGGAAGGAAGAAAGCACCATCCACAAGGCAAGAAGGAACGTAGTCCACTTAGCTAAGAATCAGGAAGAGAGATCAGAATCTTGTTTCCTAACTTGGAGCCATAAGAACCAGAGGTAAACTATAGCCTTTCTTTCCATTTCTTTTGCGTTTAGGTAGTAGTCTCTTAGGCTGAGTTAGAACCAAGTAAAGAAGGAAACTTTCTAGAAAGCAAAGATCAACAAAGCTGGAAATTTTCGTTTGAACTTGTTATCCGATATTTGATGAGCTAAGCTGTAATTTTCTGGTTGTTTCTTATGTTGCATATCTTATATACACTCTCTAGCCATATATCTTGACATACATATAGATTATATATTCAAATAAAACCTAATAAGATGAAATTATGATGAACTGCTGGCTGGAATTCTTGATACAATGAAGGATGATTGCCGTTGGGGTAAAGTTGGAAAGAATTTTGGTTTCTGGCCAAAAATTTTGTTGAAACTGGTTAGGACTTGTTTTGGTGCACCATCGGTGACCTTAATCTGATCATGCATGTAATGTTTGAAGTGCTAAAAGCAAGAAAAAAATGAGTTTTGGCCTAGGAAAATTCTGTTCAATGACTGATTAGTTGTTGGAGAAATTTTGTGACAGCCGAGGGAGTACGGAACTGGACTTGCAGCATGTAATCTGAATTTTCTTTGGAGAATTATGCTAGGAATGTATGAAATATGTTTTCTCTGATCTTATAGGATATCTATCTCCAAAACTAGTAAAAACATTGATAAACTTGGCTGGAAATGTCAAAGAAACTTGCTGGAACCTGTTGGGATGGCCGAAAGAGAGAAATGGTGAAATTTTCCAGTTTTCTCCATGGAATTTGGGGCTGTAAATTGCATATTGTTATTGTTCACACCTTATAATAATTTAATATTGACATGCATGTAACACTTGAAAGTTTAAAAGTAAGAAAAGATGAACTTTAGAGCAGGAACAAATCTGAAACATTAAGACAGCAAACTAGGAGGAAAGAACAACGCTGCAACTTTGGTCATTTTCTTGGAAATTTTGCTAGATCATAACTGAAATCCATGCTTTATGCTTGTCTAATGTTTCTAGAGTGATACATGTAAGATTTAGAGCTGGTTTGTGTTTGTTTTATAGCTGGTTTACTTGCTGGAATTGCTCCAGCTTTGGCCAAGAGAAAAGGAGTTTGGTTTTCCAACTTATATCAGAATTTTTAGTAATTTCACCAGCAGAAATCCTGTTATGTGCTCATTCTTTGGTGTATGTATTTCGTAACATATGTTCTATTTTTGGTTCTAGTGAAAGTTGGTTGTTTAAGAGTGAAAACTTAAGGAACATTGCTGGAATTTTTTTAATGAGGGCCAAGGAGAGGGAGAGCAAGGGAAATTTCAGCTTTAACTCCCTAATGTTGGTTATTAATAAGTATATCCTTGTTTCATATAACTCTTAACATCTAAAACTAGACATGCATGAGGTACGCGTTGAGTTTTAATTTAGAAAAGACTAATTTAGGAGGAAACGGAAGAAGTGAACCTAGACAATTATTCTAGCTTTAAGACTAAATCTTAACCTTAATTAATTTTGGTTTTAACTTGAGTTGCTCGGTAGATTTTATACAATATTATTGTGCTTGAACTTAGCCAAATTATACTAAAGTGAATGATATATGTACTTGGGTATCTTCTAATGATTAAACTTGGAATAACCAACTTAGAATCGGGATTGGGGATGAAAGTAACTGCACTTAGTGACTATTCCTAGAATTATACGATAATCATAGTACTTGAAATTTGTCTCAGGAACTACTAGTGGGCGTGAAAGCAATCTCGAGACCAAAGTGCAACTTGTTTGGCTAAGTGAGTGTTTCCACATTGTCTGTTTAAATTACCTATGTGTTACTTAAATGATGTTTATATGATTATGTCAGTGCTTTATTATGAAGTGTTTTCAATTATCCCTCATCTTCTAAGTCGAGAGTGTACTTTATCGCATTCGACTTAGTTTAAGTTTGAAGTTTGATAATTGATCAAGTGTTATTATAAGTGTGCATGACTGTAAGCCGTATATGTACTTTACCACACCAGCTGAACTGGGCCCCAAAACCCTTTGTTCAACGGACTATTCGAACTAGTAAAAGGGCTTGGTCGGATAGGATGGTAGTTTTGGGTAAGTGTATCGGTATGCTCGAGTATTACCACGGAGTAGCAGATTACTGATATTGATATAGCCATCTAAGTGAGGGAAGTGTTTATTGTTTTGGACGTTATAAGGAGGAGTTCGGTGGAGTGTGTAGTGCATTGAAATGCTCTAATGTGAGCACCATATCCTTTTAAAAGTGATTGTTCAGTGAAGTGTTCTCTAATTCATTCCGTGAAGTGTTTCCTTAATTGTTTAATTTTGCTACTTGTTTAGATATTTAATTGATTGTTGCTTGTGTGGAATCTCACTGAATTTTAACTCAACCTTTTAGCTTTTTTTTCCTTACAGGAGTTAGAGATTGAAGAGTGATTGGATTGAATTAGAAAGTTATTTTAGGAAGATCCATTACTGTGTGTATAGTCATGGTTTCTTTTGTATTTTGAGACGGTTGAATCTTTTGGTTTGAGTTGGTGTGATATTAAGAATGGATGTTTAGAATATGTATTTTGTTTCTTTTATTGGACAAAATTAAGTTTTAAGCTGATTGGAGTTATACTTAAGAGTGAATGTTCAGTTGTTCAATGGTAATATTATCTCTGAAGTTAATGTTAGTGAATGAGTCCTGGCGAGACCCAGGCGGGCGGTCCGCTAACTTCTAGGGTATGCCCTAGGAGAAGGTGGGGCCATCACAACTTTGTACGATTTCTGAATTCCCAATGTGAGTCTTCAAGTGGTCATCGGATTTCAAACTCAACATTGAATCCTCCCATGCTCCTATCTGGTTATCGTTTGAACAATTGCCTATCCATTTCTTTGAGAAGTCTTCCCTCTTTTCTATTGCAAGTGCCATTGGCACCCTCGAAAGATTGACGCTGCGAGAGCTTCTCTGTCGTGGCCAAGTGTCGCATGAGTTTGCATCGATTTGGACCTTATGAAGGAGCTCCCAAACCGCATCTAGATTGGTGCAGGTAGAAGCGGATTTTGACAGAATGTGGATTACGGAAGCATGCCTTTGTATTGCTCCATCTGCTGCAAACAGGGCCACGCACATTTTGACTGCCGACATAATCAGCAGCAAGTAGTGGGGAGCCATCAATCCAATTAGGAAGCTTGCCCAGCCCATACTCTAATAGATACCACTGATGTCACGGTGAAGTTGGCTGTGTGCCACGATTCTCGTGCCCTGGAAGAGGGAGAGTTTGCTCTAGTGGAAGATCCAGCCAACCCATCTCAGCTTGAGAGTGTTGTACCTGCTACGATAATTAGCCATCTGACCAGTGCTACTCCTATATTGCTGGACCCTCTCCATCAATGTGAAGAAACACATAATTAGGTGATGCTTCGACTTGGGAAAATTGTCGATGATGTGGTGATACACCACAAGGAAAGCCCTACGCATGCTAGTTCCTTCTCAGATGGTGAGGAAGCAACAATCTCAGTGACAAATGTGCCTAGAGAACTGCTATTCGACTTCCTCAAGCAGTTCAACTTGTCCTTGAGCCAACGTTTCTCTGCACCAGTCGCTGTTAGCTCGAAACGAACATGAAAGAAGAGAAATCACATACAGCTCCCTCGGCAAATCCTCACTGGCAAGCTTCTAAAGCCGGTAATGTTTTACCTCCATCATTATTCCATGAATAATATCCTAATATGGAACATTAGGGGGACGATGGGCAGATCCTTTGTCCGTCGCTTGAAGCATTTAGTTCGTTTACATATTATTTCAATTCTTGTCCTTCTTGAGTCTATGCCAGATGTGTCTGCTATGGAGCTTCTCGTCTGAAACTTTCTTTTGAATTTTGTTTGTTCAACATATCTAATAAAATCTGGGTCCTCTGGAGGTCTGGTTTTCACTTTAATGTTTCTCAAAACTCTGAGCAAATGATCCAAGCAATGGTAGCACATGACTCTTGGCCGCATGTAATGCATGCTACTTTTGTCTATGCAAAGTGTACGAGGTCAAAAAGAAGGGCATTATGGTCTAACTTAGAGGTGGTTGCTGGGTCCATTACGAGGCCATGGCTGGTAAGTGGCGATTTCAACGTCATATCCTCCGTTGCAGAATATGCTGGAAGATCGGCATAAGATTTGGGAGCCATTGCCGATTTTAATGAAGCGATGTCTTCCTACTGTCTCACAGAGGTTCTTTTCTCTGGGAGCCCTTACACGTGGTTAGGAGTGAGAGCTGGTACTCAGGTTTGGAAGCGGTTAGATAGGGTGCTGGTTAATCAACAATGGTTCGATCTTATACGTAATACTACTGTTTAGCACCTCAATTGTGCTACCTCGGACCATTCCCCACTCCTCTTACAAATGCAGTTAGCTATCTCAAATGTTCCAAGGCCTTTCAAATTTAAGCATTTTTGGACCTTAAGTCCCAGTTTCCTTTAGGTGCTACGTGACAATTGCAGTTTGCCTGTCCAGAGGTATGGTATGTACTCTCTGGCTTTCAAATTAAAGAGGTTGAAGGGCTGCTTAAAGGCTTGGAACGTGCAACAATTTAGAAACATTTTCCATAAGGTTAAGCAACAAGAGCTAGATGTGCAACAAAATGAGCTCTAGTATGAGTCATTACAGACAGAGGAGGCGCGGTGCTCCCTGCATCATGCCCAAGCCCAACTCCTAATAAGCTTGAAACGCAAGGAGGAATTTTCGCATCAAAATGCGAGATTAAAATGGATGAAGGATGGTGATAGCAACACGAGCTTCTTTCACGCCTCAGTACGGATAAAAGGGCCAAGCTTATGATTCACCGAATAAAGAATGCAACTGGTGCTTGGGTTGAAGATGAGGAGCAGATTGGCCTTGAAGCAGAGAATTCTTCAAGAATCTACTAAGAGCATAACCCGTTCATGGCACTGAGATGCTGACCCAACAAATCCCTGCCCTTGTTTCCATAGAAGAAAATGTGAAGTTATTTTTCGAGGTCGCCATGGAGGAGGTCAAGCACGTTGTGTTTGAACTTGATAGTGCCAGCGCTCCTGACCCGGATGAATTCTCTAGGGTTTTCTTCACTCACACTTGGGACATTATCACGAAGGACGTTCTACTGGCGGTTAGGGACTTTATGGCTGGTACCTCGATCCCAAAAGAGATATCTGGCACTCGTATTATCCTCCTTCCCAAGAAGGTGAAACTCTCTACCTTTGCAGACTTTTGCCCTATTAGTTTATGTACATTCGTCAACAAAATTTTTATAAAGGTGCTGGCCAATCGACTGCGACCTATCCTCCATTTTCTTGTCTTGCCAGAGCAGTCTGCTTTTACCCCTGGGAGAGACATTGCAGAAAATTTCTTGCTTGCCTAGGAGTTGGTGGCATCAATCAATAAGAAAGTGTGAGGGCATAATTGCATATTTAAGCTCGATATGATGAAAGCATTTGATAGTCTCATGGGGATTTCTAGAGTCGTTGTTGAGACAATTTGGGTTCCACTCCAGATTTATTATGCTCATTCTTAACAATCTCTCTTAGAGCTGGTTTTTATTTTGGTTAATGGTAAACCGAAGGGTTTCTTCCAGGCATCGCGTGGGCTCAAGCAAGGGGACCCTTTGTCCCCTACTTTATTTGTCATAGCATCTAAGACCTTAAGCAGGGGTTTGAACAATATAGTGTCGGAAGGAAGTGTCTCCCCTTTTGCTTTGCCACAGGGACATTTGCAGGTCACATATCTATCCTTTGTCGATGATATTGTTATCTTTTCAAGGAGCGATAGACGCTCGGTATGCAACCTGATGGCTTTTAGGACACTTATCAGAATGGATCAAGGCAACTGATAAATAGGTAAAAAAGCTTCTTTATCCCCTCTAAATGGTGTGGTGTTGCTCAAACTCACTTCCTACTACATACTACAGGTTTCAGACATGGCGCTTTTCCTTTCATGTATTTAGGGTGCAACCTATACCAGAGGCGTCAGAAGAAAGAATATTTTCAAATTTTGATTGAAAAATTTGTGGCAAAAACTATTGGGTGGAAGAAGAAGCTTCTGTCGCAAAGGGGTCGTTTAATCTTAATCCGACATGTGCTTTCCTCTATTCCCCTGCACGTATTGGTGGTGATGGATCCTCCCAATGCAGTGCTCAAACAACTAGGAAAAATCATGGCTGATTTCTTTTGGGGGGCTTCGGAGATAGGCCCTAAGCGTCACTGGAGGAGTTGGAGAGACCTATGCTTTCCTACTAATGAGGATGGGCTTGGTCTGCATCAAAGACATGCAAAACACATTCAACTGCAAGCTATGGTAGCGATATCGCAAACACTTGCTCGCTGTGGACCAGATTCATGCGCTCCAACTACAATACTACGGGTCGTGGGAACCGCTTTGTCTCGAAGGTTTGGAGGAGTATGCTCTCAATTCAAACCACGGTTGATCAATTCTCCAAAGATTTGGATGACCAGGGAGGGAAGCAGGTTTGGACTCTTACACCATCAGGACAGTTCTTGATTTCCTCAACTGTACAACTATTACGGCCTAAGAGCTCATGCTTAGGATCTAGAAAATTAATTTGGGACCGTCGAATTCCAGCTAAAATCTCCATTTTCATGTGGAAATTGTTGAATGAGTTTTTGCCATTCCTAGAGACTTTGAGCTCCTTTGGGTATCAACTTCCTTCAAAATGTCCATTTTGCCAAAATGAGGAATCCCGGGATCATGTGCTATCAGCTTGTTCCTTTGCTACGGAAGTTTGGAATTTTTTTGCTCAGTCCCTTCACCTCCCAGTTCGGCCCTCAACGGATATTTTGGCTGAGACCGCAGCATTGGTGGTTTGATGCATCACATTCGGCTATGGAGAAACTTTACATAATCCTGCCAACAATCATTTGTTGAGAAATATGGAAAGCCAAAAATCTCTGGACCTATGAGGGGACTCACATTAGCCCAGTGCAAGCTTATCGAAATGTCAAAGCTTCGCTCTAGTCCCATCTCGCAGGCCTTTCCATTCACTCAAGTTGCCAAAGAAACTTGTCCCTGGTAAATTCAGGACTGTTGCCTCATTTGCTTCAATCGAGTTCCAAGATCCCAGCTGCTATCAGCTGGAGTCCTCCGGTCATCGATTTCGTTAAGCTAAATACAATGGATCCTCTTTAGGCAACCCCGATTTTTCGGGTGGGGGAGGAATAATTCGAGACCCCTTCGAAAACATTCTGGTGGGATTCTCAATGGTTTTGGGGATTAAAACTAATATGGAGGTCGAGGCTTTCGCTCTCCTTGAAGGTATCAAGCTTTGCTTGGAGCGAGGCTTGGCAAACTCAAAAGCCTTGGTGCCAATGCTGAATGGAGAGTGTCACGCTCCTTGGAAGTTGTGGTAGACAGTCTCTCGCACCCTGGAGATGACTCGCGGCAAGCAGTTTTCCTTTCATCACATTTTTCGGGAAGCCAATGTGATGGCAAATGCACTAGCAAACCTAGCCAACTCATCACAATGTGTTTTGACGTTTTCGGCGCCCCAGCTCCCCAGCGTTGTTCTCGGTTTGGCAAGACTAAATAGACACCAACTACCCTATATTAGATTAGTAAAGCCGTAGCCATGTAGGAAGCATTGCTCTACACTTCTCATCAGTTGTACTTTGCTTCAACTCACTAAATCCAAGTTTTTTAATAAAAAATTTCAACCTTGAGTAAGTCATTCAATTGTAACTTTGTGAGGGTTAACTAGAATTAGTTGTAAAATCCTTTGGGTTTAACCAAAGAGCGCTTGGGGTGAGCAAAGGGTGATCCCTCTATTGTAACTTGAGGAGCAATAACTTTATGTTTAATCCCGATAAACTCAAATAATTAACATAATAATATTTTCTATCTCTATCCATTCTTAAACATTTCATAAAGGTTTCACAATGAAGTTCTACTTCAAATTTGCTATCCTGAATTAATGCATGACTTCATATTTTGAATATAACAAATATACCATGACAATATCTAATGCAATGCATCTATAAATGGTAAAAAATATTTTTTTATTACCCAAAGTAGGAGACTCGTACAAAATCATAAACATCACTATGAATGAAATCCAAAATTTTAGATGATTTTTCAACTTTTGGGATAAAGGATTTTTTGTGATTTTGGGTAAACACACATGTTTTGCATTTTTCCTTTCTTTTGGTCACTATATGACAATAATTCAAGTTTCATCACTTCATGGATTCTTCTATAATTGACATGACCAAGCCTTTGATGCCATAAAGAAGAAGATGACTCGAGCACATACATAAAATATTGTTATTCTTATTGATAGCAATTACATTAAGTTTGAACAAACCATTATAAAAATGTCACTTTTCCTACAAAGATGCCACTTTTGAACAATCCAAATTTATCAGCCTCAAAAACAAGCTAAAACCAAACTTGTTTATTAAACTGCTTGACACAAGGTTCTTCCTAACTTTCAGAACATAGAATATATTAGTAAGAGTTAGAACATTTCCAGATTGTAAACTTTAATTTCACTTCATCGATTCCTAAAATTGGAATGGCAGCAAAGTTTCCATATAGATCATGGGTGTCTTCTTCTGCTACTTTCATGGACTTGAAAAACTCCTTATCTTTGTATATGTGCTGAGTAGCTCCCGAATCAACCCACCAAAACAAAGTCATCTTCAATAAGATTGATTCAAAAATCATAGCCACAAGACTTTTACTTACATTGTCGGAAGAATCTTGCTTCTCCTTGTTGTTTTAAGGATCTTGTGTTCAACTTATTGATGTGATTTCTTGATCCTTCAAGAAAAGACCAAGAATTGACGCGTGTAAGCTTAGATCTTTGTAAGAGGGACGTTGCTTTGGAATGATTCAAGTCCAACCTTGGACTACTCAGGGTGAAACCAAAGGTAGAAGATGCCACAATCAAAGTTTTGTTGCTTGATTGATAAGTCAAGAAACATCAAAGGATCAACACTAAAATGTTCAAACTAGCTTCACAAGCTAATGAATTCGCCTCTCAAGAGAAGACAAAATTCTAGAAAATGTTATTAAACTCTCAAAAACTGACTAAACAACCATACTTAAGGCTATTTATAGGCCTTACATAAACCTATTTACTACTTGGAACATAAAGGAACTCAACCCCTTTAAGGTTGTTGCATTTGGGCCGAATTATAAGGCTTTAACAATGAATAACTAATAAACTAATTAACTAGGGTTCGGCCAAGGCCTATACCCGACTCTTCGAGCTTGAGCTCAACATGAGCTCATTATTGGACTCTAAAATCTTGAATAACTACTACTAATACTTGCTTGACGCTTCACCATCATCACCTTCAATGGATAACAACATCTTGGTCGGTATGCAAGTGTCTTGCAAGTTGATATCTTCAATGCTTGTAAAGGATCCTTCTTGTGCTTGCATGGCATGTACTAAGGCAAGAGTGACTCTTTGAATCTTTTAACTCTTGCACGAGTTATTGGACCCAGAGGAACCTTCACGGGGTCTACATGCACACCATGGCCATCTTCCAAGTCCACATCACTTATATTATCCTTCCTTTTTGCAATAGAAGCCCTTGCCCTTGATCTTTCTTTACTTGTTATTATTGGGCTGATTCTTGGATTGTGGTCCTCTCTTGCCTCTTGGGACATGTTTGTTTGTCCCTCCTTGATCACATGCACCTGTTAGTAGAGTCTTACACTCTTCAAGGATTTGTGAATCCTTCTGAAGATCCAAATTGATCAATCCCTTGATTTTAATTATTAGCAAGACAAAATGATGATTTGGACTAATATTTTTAGTGAGAAATTTATTTAGTACAGGTGTTCAAATAATTAGCAAAAGAAAGAATGAAGAACAAGAAGAAACAAAATTTTTTCACTGAGCATTGGATGAAGTTTGGACCCATATTGCATTGATTGGATGTCCAAAGCATTTCAAGGAGCAACTCAAGTAGATCTCGGATATAGTCTCGGATACATGGTATATGAGCGGACATTCAAAGAATTAAAGGAAATATTATTGCTAACCTTCAGACACTCTCTCAGATGCAGAACATGCCTATTGAATGCCTGACAAGTTGACAAAATTCTCTATGAGCTCTCTATTGATCCGACACTCCATCAAATGATGGTTCGAAGTTCTAATACTGTTGAACACTCCATCGGATGGTGGTTTAGACATTTGAACATTTCAACAAAGAGACTCCAAAGTAGGATTGGACTATTATTCGAATGCAGAGCATTTGAATCGGATGTCCAACAAGTCCACCATCTAGTTTTTCAATAGCTATTTCTATGAACAATGGAGAGTTTTTTGGACCAAATTTTCTTCTCAATAACTACCAAGAGGATTGAAATATTTGAGCGACTTTTGCCTACATTATTACAATCTTCTAAGGTAATTTTATGGATAAATACTCTACTTTATATAGCTGTAATTATTTGTGAGGCTAATAAGTCAAAAGTGAAGAGTGTTCTTCATTGTGTGTATAGAAACATTCAATAGTAGTCTAGTGAGAGTTGACATGAGAGAAGTTTAAAACTATTTGACTCAACTAAAGGGTGTTTAGAGTGAGCCAAGAGTGAATATTCTTATGTATAAGGTTGTTTGCTTCACTATCAAATTGAAACTACATGTGAAATCAACTCCAAGTTTGGAAGAAAGTAGGGAGTGTGATTGGTTTGCATTCCTTTTATTTTATTTTTCTCTTTTTTTTATTCTATTGTGTGGTTAAATTGCTTCATCTTTATTGTTATTTTGTATGGTTAAGTGTATTATCACTTGGACTATTTTTGGATAGTTAAAATTGAATAAATATTTGCAATTATTTGATTGATTTGTCAACAACCTAATTCATCCCCCCTTAGATTGTTTTGGGGTCTTACACCTTCTTTTCCTACATGCGAAATTCTTCTTTTAGACGAAGGGACGTGGAAAGAGTTCAAGAGAGATTTTCTCTTTCTTAGATTTGAAGTCTCTCCTTGGGATCTTTCCATGAAAGATTTTTCTATAATGCAACAACTATTTATGGTTTTCATCCATCTATAAGTTACGTTAGTTATAATGGTTAAGAAGCCTTTCAAGATCAGCAAATTGTTCTATAATAGATCTATTATCCACCATCTCATAGTTATCAAATGAAGAAACAAGGAACTTCTTACTTATTGTGTTTTCATGCATGCATTTCACATCCAATCAATCCCAAAGTTCCTTTGCAGTTAGAGATGGTATGATAGACATTGAATAGGCTGTCAGTCATGGCATCGAGGATGTGACCATGACAAATTTCATCATCATTCTCCCACCACTTTTGGCATCTTTGAATGTCATCAAATGTCTTCTCTTTAGAGTAGATGAAGAGCGACTTTGGGGTGGTCAATACGTAGACCACTTGTGGAGACGTAAGGAGCAAACATTCACTATGTTGGATGCTAACTTTTCAAAGAACTTGTAATTGTTTTGAAGAATAATGCCTAAAGACTGTTGGTCAAATTACAAGAAAATTGTTACAAAACAATGACAAATAACAAGAATGAAGAGAACTTCAAATCGTGATTCACAATCACTTTCCTTTAGGTTTTATTTATCCTAAACAAGTACTATCTATTTGGACAAATATTCTTTAGGATAATTTGAAGGGTGTTTGTATATAATAAGCACTATATGTAGCAAACCACTTTAAACAATGGGATGTTTTCATAGAGAATTTTAGGAAGTAGGAAAGTGATTTTTTTACAACTGGACTTTTATGGAGAAGATAGTTAAAATGATTAAGTGTTGCAAGTTTTGTCCAATGATTTTCTTAACTTTTCCTTGAATTGTATTGGTCAAAAGGTCCCTGAACACTAATGCAAGTGTTCAGATGGTTTTTGGTCATTTAGGCACTATTTGGAGGTAATTAACCAACAAAACACTAAAATGTGTCAAAATAGAAATTTAAAATTGTTTTTAACCGTTACAAGATCAACCTGCTGTATCATCCACGGATCCTAATTGGACAAATGTTTCATAGAGTTCAGATGAATCTAGCTTGAAGTTCAACCGCAAGTTTAGGGCCAGACTTGATCCACGGGTAGATCCTTGATACGTACCAAAATTTTGAAAATATTTCAACAAATTTTTTTAACATTAAAGCTTTAATTAATTGTACAAACAATTGCCACTAGAATATAAATAATGGGAACACAGATACAAGTTCATCAACCGCCCACTGCTAACTGATCTGGATAAATAATTCTAAAACTGCAAAAGACTAGACTGGTCCAATAAGCAAACAGCCAATAAGACGGACATGAAGGGTAAAAATGAACTATGTGGGCACTAGTGTAAATAAACACAAAAAAAAAAGCCATCTTCATTTCCAATCGAACACCTACATTATGCTACAACTACTAGCACATCCAAAAGCCCCTCCGTACACAAAATCACAATTCCAATTGCAATCCAATTACCTCCAATCGCACAACTCCCACTTTCAAAGAAGTAATAATTATTCATTAATGGTGCATCTTATGGATTTTAATCTATATTTATGAGTACCTAAGAATTGAGACATAATCAGGTGTTTTGTTTTGGGGTGGGGAGGGTTTGAAGTATTCACGTGATTGCCATTCTTAAAATTTTGAATTGCAAGTTGGTTTATGTTGGTTGTATTGGATCTTACGTTATGAATCTAAATGCAGTTCAAAGAAAATGCATTCTTTAGCTTTATTTTCTCAATTCTCCCATTTACATAGATGCAAGAGAATTGCAATTAAAAATGTGATTGACAATGAAGTGTAAAATGAACTTTTAGTAAGCAATAGCTTTATGTTTTTCTTTTTCTTTTTCTAAATCAAGCACTGACATCAATCAAAAACAAATAATCGTAACGAGCACAACCATAATGAGGAAATTATACGTTGGATTTATTAATCATGTGCTAAAAATGACAAAAATACTAAAAAAAGGAAATTTTCCATATCTTCTCTTTCTTGTCATCCTAATGATCAAAAGTAGGAAACTATGTGTTGAAAGGGTCATTCTTTAGTCTTTATTCTTTTTATAGGACGATAGAATATAACATAGTTTTTAAAAGTACAAGTCAAAATGTTGCTATTGAAGTTCATTCTTTATTTTGTACTTTCATGAAGAGAATCTCTAAATTTTGCAGTTTCAATTACGACAAACGATGAATAGATTAGGAAGTACAAATAGAAGAAAACTAAAACTATTAATCAAGAACTGAGCATTTAATTGTTGGCATATTAAATCAAAATTCAAAAATAAAAATTTTATATTGCCTCCATCCCATTGAAATATCATACTTTCCTTTTTATCTGTCCCAAAATAATTATCACTTACCAAAATTGGCAATGTATCATACTTTCCTTTTTTATCTGTCCAAAAATAATTATCACTTACCAAAATTGGCAATGTAAACTTTCACACATTTCCGTTCCATACCTTTCAATGTGGCAGCCCTTCTTTATCTTTTAGTGGGCCCAATTATTTACTTATCAATTACAAAACACTGCACTTAATAGTGCATGACTCCCATATGAAATGCAAATAACAATCGTGCATGACACTTTCCTCTAAAGCAGTCCGAAAACATTTCATTCTTTTGGTTCCCATATGTCTTGTCACACCTAGTGGCTTTTTTATCATTCAACCACGTATGAATACATTGAAAGTCAAGCGGGGTATTACTGGAACTTAAACCTGAATCATTTAAAAGTCTTGCACTGTTGATAATAATTGCAAGTCTTGAAGTGTGACATACTTTCTCGGACAGAGGGAATATAATTTAACAATATTTTAGTCAATTTAAGATTTTAGTAATTCCATTGGAATCAAGTTATGGTAGTTCTATTATTTATGAAATAGTATTTTATTAGAAAATTTCTTGTGTTATAAGACTTGTTTACTAAGTTATCTAGTTTGTAAATAGAGAATCTTTAATAATGGTGGTAGTTGAGAAAAGTGAATTTGATAGTCTTGTTCTTATGGTGTATGATTAATATATTATTATTGGTGTTATTCTTCTTCTCCCACACATATTCTTATATGTGCAAATTTCCCTCTCTATATACATTAATTTTATAAAATATATCTCCTACAAATTTTTGGTAGAATTTTTTACGCTCTATATCTGGGTGTCAGAGTCCTAGATTCAATAAATTAATACGGAGTGCCTATGAAAATTGAAGGATTGTCCCATTTACGAGATTAATCCTAAATGTTTTCTTTTGTCAGAGTTAGAGCATAAGAATTGTTGTGAAGAAATTAGTTGATCGAGTTTGTAAAGATTGAACCATAAGATTAGTTTGGAGAATTGTCAGATTGATTGTGGGTGTAAAGACTGAGATTGGAGAAGAATTCTATAAATTGAATTGTGATTTTGAAAATCACAAAGTGAGATGTCAATAAATTGACATCCAATTGTACGACAAAAATAGTATATCCAGGTGCGTAAATTATTGCAAAGACAAAAGTATTTAAAGATAAGGAACCGATATAAAGTAATATTGTTAGAATTTGCAAGGGAGATGATTGATTATGATTGTATTGGACTAGATTTGAGAGAGTTTGATTGAAGGGTGACAATCTTGACATATTTAATCAAGGGTCAAAAATAAAAAATTTCATATTATTATTTAGCAGTGTTTTAGTCAAGTGAAGGTTTTAATAATTCTATTGGAGTCAGTTTATAATAGTTTTATTATTTAAGAATTAGTATTTTATTAGAATATTTCTAAAGATTGTAAGACTTCTTTACCCAAATCATTTAATTTAAAAATAGGGAGTTTTGATATTCTGTCAGTTAAGAAGAGTGAAATTTGATAGGTTCGTTCTTATGATTTGAGATTAATATATTGTTGTTGGTATTATTTCTCTTCTTCCACACTTGTTCATATGTGTGTAAATTTGCCTCCTCATATAAATTGATTTTATAAAATATATTTCCCAAAGATTTTTGGCAAATTTTTTTGGGTTCTACATTAATGAATTAGCAATTCCTATTAACATTGATAAGAGTAATACTAGATGCTACCTAGAAATAATTAGAATCAAGAAATAAGTTATGAAGAACGAAACATAAATTTAAAAAAGAAGTAAAGATTTAAGTATGCATACGGCTAAAAGCTAGAGGGAGGCTTTCAAAGAAAAAAAACTATACGGAGAGAAAAGAGGATTAAAATCTTAGAAAAGCAAACAAAAGGACCTTTGATATTAAACCAAAAAAAATGTCACAAAAAAAATGAAAAAGATACGATATGTGTAGGGCTTTTGGTTTAATAGAGTACTAGTGTCTGGGGCCACATCTAGCATGGCCCTGCCCGGATATAGTCATATTTTGGTTTTGTTGTTTTAGTTGGAAGCATTTATGAATTTTTGGGAGCCATATGTAATGTATGTGAGAATTGTGATTAGACTTTGTATTTGTTAGATTTGAGTGATTACGACATTGCATGCAAGATAGAATAAATATGAAGTGATTGTTTGGTTAGGTGGCATGGGCATTTCATTGCATTATATGCATGAGTGACAAGTTTCTTTGGTGTGGCTGGCACGTATTATAGTGTTCAGAACATTTGTGATAGGTATGAAGAATGTGTGTGTTGGTTTGGATGGAAGCTTATTTTTGTTTGATAAAAATGGATTTGTATTGTGTATTATGATCATGTCATTGTAGTAGTTGAGTTTTATTTGTAAGAAAAGTAATTTATAACTTTATTATTTAGGTGGAATTGTTTTTGAGATTTAGTATGATGGAGCAGATGTTCTGTTTGTTTGAACAGTTAAATGATCCTATCTATGGATGGGTTCTTCGAGTAGTACTTGTTGAAAAAAGTCTTATTCGAGACAATCGTAATATAGGTCGAAGTATCAACAGTTTCTTTTCGCAGATAGTTTGGTAAGTATTATGTTTGTTTGTTGCTATTTTTTTTAGGAATTTTCATGATGTTTATTTGTAGGATGATGGGGTTCAAGCAGTTGCATATTATAATGGTATTCATGTCTTGAGTGAAACTTTACAATTGTACTCGATGTATTATATTGCTAATGCTACCGTTCATCGAGTCCTTAATGGCTCAATAATGCTTGGATCAGTTCCTTTTGAAATCGTGTTAAGACCGAACACTTTTATTCAAGCTGTTGATGAAGGTCTTGCACCGCCAATTCATAATCTTTACCACTTGAAATTGTCATTCCATGTTTAATCTTATGGTTCTTATAGAAAGGTCGGAATAAATCACAGCTCGAGGAGGCTCATTTTGAGGCACAGAAGGTAATTTTGATGGTGGGAAGTTTTGTTGAGCAATTAGGGCGAGCAAAGGTTTTTTCTCCATTGCACTTTAAGGGTGATTCGGATGATCCTTGGGCGAGCTTTGTTACTAAATTGCCGCGAGTAACTGGACGATTCGCGGTCTTTTGGCAAAAACTCCCGTATGGTTTTGTCAAGCTAAATACTGATGCTAGTGTCTCAAATGGGGAAAGCTTGAGGAGAAGGGTTGCTTGGGGACCATGAGGGGCGGTTGATCTTTGCATTTTATAATGAATTTGGGGAGGTTGATGTACTAACTGCTAAAAGTTTGTCGTTGTTGCATAGCCTATAGTTGTGTAAAAATGCTCAGGTCCAAGGTCTTCTTGTAGAAGTGGATTCAGAGAGCTTGGTTTGTTTGCTGAATGCGGGAATACTATCAAAGTGGCCGTTATGTAACTCCTTGCGAAGGATTCGGCATTTGCTTCAGAACTTGCACTCCACAGTCACTCACATTTTTAGGGAAGTGAATAGTGCGGAGGACAAGTTAGCAAGTATGGAGGCTCAGGATGACTTCCTCAGTGCTACGATTCAACAACTTCCTGGGTCGTTAAAGCGACTATACTTTTGGATAGTAGGGAATTTTCTTTTGCTCGTATGCAAGTTGTAAGGGCATAGGTTTTCTTATTTCTGGATTTCACTAGATCTTTGTAACTTGACATTTTATTAATAAATTGGGGGCTGGCATCCCCACCTCGAAGATGGCCAAAAAAAAAAATCTTTACCACTTGACTCTGTTTGGAGTTTTGGAGTCAACGAGACATTCGCAGGACTCAATTAAAAGTATTGCAAATATTGTTGATATTTTTTATGTAATTATTTCTTTGTATTTGTAGTCATAGTGAGATTTTTTAATTATTGTTTTTTGTCACAACTATTTTCGATGTTGTCATTCAGGTGCTTCCAATGCAACTTTTTTATGTTGGAGGAAGATACGTATAAGTTCAAGAGTTTAATTAATGAAAAGTATGTTTTTGTTAAATTGATTTTTTTCCCTATGATTATTTATTATTAGATTAAATTTTATATTTATTTTTTTTTGTAGAATGATGCTAATTGTGTTTGCAATTCTGGATGATTTTATTGATACAAATGGATTAGATCTTGTTCAAATTGCACATGAACATCCCATTATATTGATTTGCAGGCCTAAGATCAGTTATTTTCATGGGAATGATCTTTTAGAATACATAATATTGAATTATAATTGGAGTTTTTGGTTTTATGTTTTTCATTCATATTTTTTTGTATAGGTTTTTCACTGGGGACACAGTGCCAAACTATTATTGTGTATAATGTGGCAATTCCCCAGGCCAATGAAATGAGACAATGGTTCGAGACATTTGGGGGAGATGGTGGTAATTAATACTGGAGGTTGAGTTGATGCAACTCTGTTTGATGAGTGAAAATATATTAAATATTTTTCTTATTAGTTTGAGTTAATAAGGCCCGTGAGTTTTCTTCTAAGTGTTAGTAAGTGAAGTATGAGTGTTTTGATTCGGTGTTGAGGAGCTAGATGGGATTTGTATTGTGTATTTATGGATGGTACTTATATTAGTGTGTTAGTTTGCTAAGTGAGGTTCTAGATAGTTTTGTATTGAGATAAAGTGTTAGTTTATGGTTTGTATGAGTTAAAAAAAATAATATCCTTGTATATATTTTATGGAAGTGTTTTGTTTGTTGAAGTTTGGTTGTGAGGACCCGGAAATTATTTTAAATTTTTTCCTATTTTTGGAAAATTAATTTATATTTCCTTTTAATTTTACTTTGCTTGTCTTAATTTCATAGTGATTTTATTGGTTGAGTTAAGATTTTATCATTCCCTTTTTCATATTTTAGTGCATGTTAAGTTTTGTAGAGTATTAAGATAGTTTTGACTGACTAGTGAGATGTGTGCGCTAAATTTAGTGGACGAGAAACGAGTGTAACACTAGAGGAAATTATGTAATTAGAAGCGTTAAGAGTGTATTAGAGAAACCCCTAGATATTTGGAGATTAGAAACAAAGGAAAGACAAAAGGGATAAGCTTAAACCCTAAACCGACACTTGTCGGTTATCCACCCATCCTTTTGACCAAGACTTTTCTTGGTTTATCTCGAAAAATTGAACCAAAACCCCTTCATCTTCTTCTTGCTATGGCCGAACCTTAGAGAGGAGAAAGGGAGAGAAAAATACTTCATTTCAAGCCTTGATTTCTTGTTCAATCCAAGAGAAATTCAAACACTAACCCTAATATACACCGATTAATCTTAAACTAGGCTTGGAGGGAAGCTTTTGGTGGAGTCACTTGAGGAAGAAGCTCTTGTTTTGCAACTTATCTTGCGGCTTTGAGGTATTATACTAAAACCTCTCTTTTCCTTCTTATTTTGCTATTTAAGCAACATATGACTTGATTATGATGGATTTTTATGGAAGATTTCATGACTTTGCTTACTAGGTTAAAATTTTTAGCTTTGAAATGTATTGGACAGCTTTGATATGAATGGTTTAGCTTTGTTATGAGGTTGGATATAAAATTTTTAGCTTTGGTATGAGATTATCTAACTCCTATAGTCGAATTTCCAGCTTTAGGGTTAATTTCCAGCTTTGCTATGTTAATTTGCACCCTTGGTATGCCAATTTCAGCTTTGGGTTAAGTGATTTGGAGCTTGATATAAATGTTTAAAGTTGATAGTTTTGTGACCTTGATTGAGGTTCATTTACTATGAACTAAGTTTTGAATTGGATGGTTAACTTTGAAGAAAAATGGAGACATATATCGCTAGATTTTCTCCTTGTTGGTTAAGTGAGAGTTGAGGTGTGAACTTATGGCATTTTGTTTTTCTCTTGCATATGTTTTTACTCAAAACACTTGTTACAATCTATTTCTTTTGCATGTGTGTTAGTTTTGAGCCAAAACAAAGAAGTTTAAGAAGGAGAAAAACCTAACTTTCCAAAACTAATAGTTTGCTGGAAAATTTTCGCAAGAAGCCCTGCGCAGTTTTGGGAAATGGACTCTAATTTTGTATAGGAAAATCAGAATTGAGTTCCGTTTATTGCGTTTGAAACTAGAGTCATACAGCTTTCAATGGTATAAAATTCAAGGTTTGGTTCAACTCCTATAAATACCAACAACTCTGCAAAATTTCTTGAAAACCATAACTGTTCTGTTTTTGCACATGAGACAACAGTGAGTTTGAACTGAAATTTGATTAACCTATGAGCTGAATTTCATAAAGATGTCTTCTAAAGCTTATTAGTGTTTTGAGTCTATTTTTTAATGGTGTAAGTTTTTTGATTTTTTGAACTACGAAACTCAGGTCATGATTTTTTCAAAGAATGTCACCAAAGTTGAGAATTTTGTCAAATGAATTGAGTGGGACTTGGAAAACTTTGGGGAAAACTTTTCTAGGGTCTTAAACCTTAATTTGGTGTGATTTTGGATGCTTAAATTGCTCTCCTTACTTTTAGAATAATTGTATTGGATTTTATCTTAAAGTCTCGAGTTCAAAGTGAGAAATATATGGAACACCTTGGAATACTAGACGTGTATGTTTTGGTTAGTTGAATCTACTAAATTTAAATCTATTGCGATTGTGAATCTTGTCTCAGGGTTTGGTAGCGATCAAGGTTATCATCCAAAGAGTTGACGTTTAATCTACTGATATCGGTAAGTGTTCCTGCATGTTGTTCTTCTAATAACTATGTGGAATATTGTGAATGTTTGCTTGACTATTAAACGCTTTTTAATGATTGTTAAATGGACTTTCAATGGGCGAGTGTGTACTTTATCACACTCGACCTAAGTGAATGTGAATTTTTAATGATCAAATGATTGAATGCTACTTGTGCATGAATGTAAACCTTTGGTTGAACTGGGCCCTTGCCCTTCTTCGCTAGCCTATTCGAGACAAAAGCAGACTCGGTCAGGTAGGTTGGTGACCCTGGGCCACTGTATTGGTATACTCGAGTATGACCACGAAATCTAGTGGAGTACTAGCCAGTGAATGAAATACAATGAATGAAATGATTGACTGAATGAAATGATCACTGTTGGAGTTTTATTTTCAAATGTTTTCCACATGTTGGAGGAATAAGGGAGAAATGGTCGGCGACTGAATGACTGAATGAATGGCTCCAATTAAGCACGTATCCTTCCCAATGATTGAATGTTTGTTTATTGACTGCTTATTACTGTGCAAAGTGGTGTGAAGTGCTAAAATGTAATACTTCTATGTTTTATCTACCTGATTGCTTATTTGGGAACCTCACTAGGTTTTTAACTCATTCTTTTAGTTTTGTTTTCCTTACAGGAGTGAAGGCCGGAGCAAGTAAGCGTGAAGTAGTGTGTATAATCTTCATGTACTTATACTTTTGGTAGATATAATGTATTTTGACATTTGATGTTGTATCTTACATTTGGCTTTTGGATTGTAAATAAGTTTGAATTTTGGTTGAATTGTAGAACTTAAATGTTATTTTTGGAGGTTTGAACATTTAAATCTTGAGAGTTGATTGAAGTGAATGAGTGAGTCCTAATGAGAGTTGGGCAGGTGGTCCGCTGAATCCTTTGGTTCGCCTTAGGGGGAGGTGGGGGTCATCACATTAGTTTAGTATAAAATTGTACTTTAAAATGACTGTTGATTTTGGTGCATTAAGTTAGATATATACTTGTTAGTTACTCTATTTTACTTGGATATGAAAGTATTTCAGAATTTGATCAACATGCATAAATGAAAGGCTACATATTAAGTTGTAATTTTCTGGTGGAAAAAATTTGGATGTTTTGATTTGAGAAATAGATGTTTTATAAGCATCTAACATTTGAAGATAAATATTTTCAATAAGTTTTGCTTTGAAGCATTAGTCAAAATAGTCCCTCAAATTTATATATACATGGACTAAATGCATTTCAAAAGATGAATATTTACATGGAGCGGAATATTTGGAGAGGTAGATATTGAGATAATAGATACTATGACTACAAACAGATAACTGCAAAAGATAAACAAGATGTCGCATATCATTTGCTTTGAACACATTCACCGTCATCTACATGCATACTTGAGAGATAGCAAAAACAATTGTAGAGCTGAATGTTTACATTGGAGATGGTGTGGCTGCAAAAACTTTGAAGCAAAATGTGATCACCATTCCTTTATAATTGTGCTTCAGTAGATGAAGAGCTAGGGATATATATACTTCACGAACAGCAAAAGAGTGGCACTAGTTCAAAAAGGCACACTGAATAGTCAGTGAGTTAATCAGAGTGTAAAGTGATTAGCGACTTTATTATAATTTTGTCTATATTTTTATGAAAATGCAAAATGCCTTTGGATTTTAGTAGACAAAAATTAGTATGGTAGCAGATTGTAAAAAGTAAGTATTTACTTGAGTTGTGGATGAGATTGATGAGGATCATAATCGAAGTCAAAGTTTCATTGCTTTCAGCAGCAGAAGAACCAAGGGAACCATACGTTTGTTTGGATAGAGTATTTTTTGAAATATTATTTGGAATAATTACTGTAGCACTTTTTGTAATGTAATGTATGTGAGATAAAAAGATAATTAGGAATATAAAAAGATGGGTTGGGAATTGTGTTTATAATGCAAGCAAAATATTATCTGGGATAGAGTCACTATCCAAACAAACCCACATATTTTTTTCATAAAAGAGATGAAGAGGGCAATAGATTCTCAATTGTATCATCTATGCTCATACTTGCAAAATAAGTGCTGTCATTATCCTCATTGATACTCATACGTTTCATAGAGGAAGTGCTAGTCTCAGCTAGACTATCCACCATACGCAATGCTTTGACAGCAACAGTGCAAGTTGTATTAAATGGACCATTCTCTTTTCCTTTCTTAGCTACAGTATATCACCCATGAAGATGATGATTTTTTCACTGTAAACTTCCTCAAGTGTAGCAACGAACTACAAAGCATGAAGATAAATATACTACCAAATCAATAGAGAAAAACAATCATACTGGGTCTCATATAAGCAACTACCTAGCTGCCTCCAAAACACAAGACCTCTGGAACAACTAAATCACAAAACTGAGGTATGAAGGCACCAATATATACACAAGCTGAGTAGCTTTAGAATAAGAGACACCAAAATGAAATGAAAATAACAATGGATAGTGCTCACGTGATATTAGGTGCCACAAAAATATTGCTGGCCAAAGGAAGCTGCAATCGTTGCCCACAAAAGTTGGGACTTCACACCCACTAGAAAGAGGAACAACTAACAAACCCCAACTCCTAACATACAAATCAAAACTAGTAAATTGCACACAAGAAAGGAACAAAAGATCGATACTGATAGAATAGAAGAACATAGCAATGACAGTATGATTATCTCCAATCATGAGTTCATGACTAACCAAGGATTTGTATCTCTCTTAACAAAGCCAGAATCACAGAAGGGTCAAAGTTTAGTTGCTGTTGTTTGGAACAAGAAACCAGAGCAACCTACAATTACGCATTTCAACAAAGGGAAAAGCAACCCACTATTTCTTGCAATGCAAAATAACCAGAGGACATTTGGCCAAATGTTTTCCTGAGGGAAAAATGCAAAGCACAAACGATGGTCCAGATTTTTGTGAACCTCATCCGATGGCTCAGAATAGATTTAATTAATCTCCACTGACCGCTTCAAATCATGTATCAGCCAATTCAAAGAAGCCAAATTCCCAAATCACCCCTCTAACAAGCAAGATTAACAAAGAAACCAAACAAAATATTTGCTCTTCACAAAGCTCCTATTTACAATTAAACCTACCCATAAAATACTATTCATGAGACGCATTGGCACTCTATATATATTTTATGATTTATGCAAACAGGAAAAATCTACTATGATTTGCTAGCAAGACTAAATGGGGATAGTAATCTTACACAAAGTGCTTTCTTTATGCGATAAATTTACACAAAGTACTTGAATATAGAAAGGGATAATATAACAATGATTTTCAAAATGCTAAGAAAGCGACAAGACCAAACAGGCTTTTTCCATAAAATGCAAAGTTTACTCAATAAAATAATTTCTTAAAATCAAGTTATAACATATGGATGACAATACAACACTTAATTGGGACAAATATCCTGAGAGATTTCAAAAAATTAAAGACAAAATATGGTAACTAGACATGTTAATGGGTCAAATCTTAACCAAATCTAACCCAAATCCATACATAAATCCTACCCAAACCTAAGTATATATAATTATGTGTGTGTGTGTGTGTGTAAATGAGTAAGTTTTTCATACACAATCAATGCATAATTTTTTTATGCTAACAAGTTTAGATCATGTTACATAACATAAATTCAAATTTAAAATTCAAATCATGCACATGTAGCATATATCCACAATTACTAGTGTAAAAAAATCACTACACTATTAGTGCATAAAAAGCTAATCCTGTATATATTAGTAAACTTATAAAATAATCTAAAGTCTACTTGGGAGGCAAGTTTTTTGCCTAATTTTCTTCTACAAGTTTTTTAACAACTTTAGCTATAGCAATCTCAAAAAACTCCCCCAAAATTTTTTAAATACACACCCCAAATGTCAAAACACATACAAAAAAATTTTCCCATCTCTGTTATTCTTCCTCCCCCATACCTCAGTGTACAACCACTTCTATCGTCGGCCGTTGCCAACCGCCACCTCTATTAGCACCTACACCAGTGCCTATGACTCTTTTTTTTCTTTCTTTCTTCCTCTCTCTGCTCCTCCCTCTTTCCTCCTCCCTCCATCCCTCTTCCTCCTCTCCTCTCCCACTCCTCATCCCCTCTTCCCTTACTACCCCCTCCTCCTCCCCTACTAGTCGCGCGACCAACAGAGGAGAGCGAGTGGGTGGCAAGGTAAGAGGAGAGGAGGAAGAGTGGGAGGGAGTAAAGAAAGAAGGAAAAAAAGAGTCTTTCAACGACCGGCGCCGAAAGGAGAAATAGGGTGGTAGCAGTGGGAAGAGAGGAAAGAGGGGAGAGAGAGGGAACGAGAAGAAAGGAAAAAAGAAAAGGAAAAGGAAAAGAAAAATGAAAAATGAAAAATTGTTTTCCTAACTCTCAAATACACAAAAAGTTTTGTATTAAGTCTACAGTAAATTACAGTAAAATTTTATACAAACACTCAAAAAACACATCTTCTGAGCAGACCCCTAATATTTTATGGTCATTGAATCGAATACAACAAGATTTCATTATTGTTTTCTTTTCCAAACTAATCTTGATTATGATTGTAATTGGTGCAAACTTTTTTTAAAAAAAAGTAGAAAAAGTAAAGGCAAATAAATAAAAATTGGATGTGGATATAGTTCTCTTTTCAACCCGAATCTATAAAGGTTTGGGTCTGGACTTGTTTTTTCAATCACATAAGGATTTGAATTTGGATTTGGGTCTAATTACATTTAATAGGATCAAAGGAATCCAACTTAAACCCTACCCAATGACATGCCTAATAATAGTATGAATAACAGTCAAATGTGCCATGGTAACTGTATGAGAAGTACTAAATGTTTGTTCTAAAGACCAAATTTAGCTGGGATAAGAACAGTGACCACGTGTTGGCTGACCATTGAATCCCAATTGAACTCTAAAATCTTTTTTTTTCTTTGGCAAAACCTTTTTTTTAGTCCATGGGATAGCACCAAATTTATTAAAATTTAAAGTTAACAAATCTACTAGGGGGACTATAAAATCGAAAAAATCTCCAATTGACCTCTAAAACCTTTTGCTTTTAAGTCAAAAAAAAAAAAAGAATTGAGCAGGCTTGGGTAAGAACAAGTACCAAATGTTAGGGAATACAAAATCCCCAATTTAACTTCAAAACCTTTTTATATATATTTTATATTATTTATAGGGCAAAAAAGAAATCGAGCAAGAAATTTCTAAATCGCCATATATCTTAGGGTTAAAAAACAAAAAAATCGCTATGGTAAGTCTAATATACAAAAAAGCCCCCATGATTTTTAAAACGTACAACACGACATCTCATACTTTGAACTAAATTATAAAGGTGATGGAATCTGTTAAAATTAACAGGGACGGATGAATCACAAAAACGCCTTGATAAAACTAAGCAAAAGGCAGGTCAACAAAATCATTTGTTTCATTCTCTAGAGAGAGAGAGAGTTGGGAGTCAAGGGGTAGAACAGGTATATTTGTTAAAATTTAGGTATAAAAAATTTGTTTTTAGGTTCCAATAAATCATTTCCGTTAATTTTAAAAGATTCCGTCACCTTTATAATTTAGTTCAAAGTATGAGGAGTCGTTTTATATGTTTTGAAATCATGGGGGGCTTTTTTGTATATTAAATTTATCACATGAAATTTTTTGTTTTTTACCCTGTATCTTAATATATTAGAGGAAATACTTTATCTTTTTCAGTTCCAACCGTACGATGCCATTTGTGCACCCTATCAAGTGTCTTGGTCTTGGAGGCAGGCTGTTGCATACTATTCGTGTGTTTGTCTCCATGGACAAAAGAAAATTTGTTGTTAGTATAACGCCTCTAAAGAAAGTGTCATAGATTCCAGTATAATCACAAGGGGATAGACTTTACTGTCACTAAATTGTCATCTTGACGACCTTAGTGATAACTTTTGACTTTTTTATTATTTCAAAGTTTGTGAAAAATCAGAAAGTAGTAATTTACATTGAAGTTTTGTAATTTTTTATCCCCTCGGTTTTAAAATGATGTATTTTGATTCCCAATCTATGAGATTTTCTACTGTTTTATTCCATTGCCTTTTAGATTATTTAGTTTGGCCCTCACACATGAAAAAAAAAAATGCACCGTTTTCATTCCAATGTTCATTCTTGGTCACATTTTCACTTCAACTTCTAATTCCATCATAAACCAAACCAAACTCAAAACGTAGCATTTTTTTTTCTTGAGGTAAGTTCATTCTCTAAGTTTGATAGTAATATTATGAACAATTGAGAGTGTTTGAGCTCAACTAATATCTTTTTCTAGATACTTAAAGTAGGTAATATTTAAATTAGAGCTGTTTTCAAGATACAATAAAGGGATAATTGCAGAAACCTCCCCTGAGGTTTCTGACACTTGCACTGACCTCCCCTATGATTTGAAAAATTGTACTGACCTCCCCTGAACTTACTAATCCTTTGCAAATTCAGTCCAAACGATTAAAATATTGTTTTAGGGAGTGAAATTAGAATTTTGTACTAGATTTGCCCTTTGTGCTACATGTCCAATGAACGACAAAGTACTATAGATCAATTAACAATTAATAAACTTTAAAGGGTATAGTTTATGGGCAAATACGCATTACCTATATAAAGTACCGATTCTTTATGGGTATTTTACTTTCAAACATTTAATTTATGATAAATATATCAATGTTTGTAAGTAAAATTCAAAAAGTATTGCAGTAATATTCTTACAAAAAGAAAATCGGTAGGTTATCTATTTAATATAAATTAAATATTTTAAAAAAAAAGAAAAGAAATGGCCCATAAAGTATTAATTCTTTTTGGTGTTCATCCATTAGATGAGTAAAGTATTGGCTCTTTATGGGCATTTTATTCTGAATCATTTAATTTATGTTAAATACATAAATGTTTGTAACTAAAATTGAAAAAGTGTTACAATAAATGATAATCGAATGTATCAATAAAATGTTCTCAATTTATTGTTCCAATGGGCCATTTAAAATGTCATTGGGCCTCGCGCCATGTCTAATAAATAATATCCGAATATATATATTTAAAATGTTTGACTCAGTAGGTCAATTAGAGGACAACTGGGCCAATTAGTTTCTCGTGGGTCTCGCACCAGACCCAATAAATAATATTCGAATATTTGGTTAAAATATTCTCAATTTCTTGATCCAGTGGGCCATTTAAAATGTCATTGGGTCTCGCACCAGGCCCAATAAAAAAATAACACTAAGCCCGATTATAGTGATCATCAATGAAGAAAATATGTAACTCTCAGAAGCATATTTATTACACATGTCAATGCTGCATTAAATCCCTACATACGTATGAATACTCGAATACTACGTCGTATATTACGTTACATTTCTACGTATATCTCTGTGTATGTAGGGTCCACATCCTCCATCAGAGGGGTTCAATTCCTCCTCATCAGTCCACTTCTTCTATCGTAGGGTTCAATTGCTCCATGTGGAGAATTCAAATTCCAATAGTGCCCAGCGGCACTGTTCTCTACTCCATCCAATACACTGTTCACCATTGTGGGCCCACGCTCCTCCGAGCAGCCAGTGGCTTTCGGCCACATGGCAAAAGGGTACAGCGGCCCACGTTCCGGGGGGCCCGCACTGTTGGCCGTAGAACCCAGGAATTTTAAATGGGTAATGCATATTTGCCCATACACTACACCGCTTAAAGTTTATTAATTGTTAATTGATTTGTAGTACTTTGTCATTCATTGGACATATAGCACAAATGGCAAATCTGGTACAAATTTCTAATTTCACTCCCTAAAACAATATTTTAATCGTTTGGATTGAATTTGCAAAGGATTAGTAAGTTCAGGGGAGGATTAGTGCAATTTTTCAAACCACAGGGGAGGTCAGTGCAAGTGTTAGAAACCTCAAGGGAGGTTTCTGCAATTATCCCTACAATAAATGGTTTTCTTTTTATAATGTATTTTTATAAGATGACTTTTCTAGCCACCTCTCCTTGGCTTTTTATTTCTTCCATTCAGGATCTGTTTGGTTGGATATAAAATATTTTCCATGGAAGCTATTTCCCTAGAAAACCATTTCCTTCACCATAAGTTTCAAGTATTTGGTTAGTATAGTGAAAATATTTTCCAAATTCATTTTTGATGTTTTCCTACCTTCAAATGTTAGTCTCTTTGCCAATCGCTTTTACTTTCCATCCGCTATAACCTTTTGTAAATTTTTTTTATTTTTGTATCCACTATAACCATATATTCATTTCTATCAAAATTGAGCGATCTGCATTTACCATTCTTAAAAAGTTTTGCTGCACTACATAGTACTTACTAGAAAGTTTGTCTTATATTTTTCCCTTGCCTTTTTTCTTGTTTGTGTAAACTTTTTTTTTATCTATATACTTCTCATGCTAATTCATCAAGCACCAAAAAACCTATTTAATAACAAAAAGTTATTAAAAAAACAGAAGAAGAAACAGGTGGCAAAATAATCACTGCAATTAGATCATGAAAAGTATGAATTGTATGACTTGCCATAACATAACATTCATGTATACTCAGAAATGGGTAATTCAACTTCCAATGCGTAAATGGAAAATTTAAGGAAACACAAAAAATAAAATAAAATAATAAGGCATTAGACAAGATATAGAGCCCATTACAGAAAGCTATTTCACTAGTCGCACACTACAAGGTTTTGTTTTAATAGTTAGTAATTGCAAAAAGATTAAGTTGCAGAAAAGATAATGCAAATAAGATAAGCTTCTATGGCAGCACATTTTCCCACACCAAAAAGAAACATCGATTGAGCAAGTCAATCATTCATTTGGCAGTTCTTATACCTTTCAAAGGCTTTACTGCAACTCTTTAATCTGCATTAAAGATGTTCCTTTTACCATTGCACATGGATTCCGTGCAAGAACTATTGGAAAACTAGAGTCATCCTCAATGTCATATGATTCTCATACTATTAGCATCAACTTCTTGACCTTAATCTAGAAACATCCAAGACAAAGCACTAGTTGATCCAATGACTCAATCTTGAAGGTACAATGCAAAACTTGGAAAGCATTAATAGCAAGGGAGCAGCAGCATAATCAAATCTTAAGGACAACCAAGCCATATAAGGCCATTGAACAACCCCTTGAACCTCCGAAGGAAGAACCAAACTCCAATCCAATTCTCATAATAAGCAACGATTTCAATGACCAAAGCCACCATTGAAATAGCAGGAAAGGTTTTTGAAAACTTGTACAACCTCTCTTTGTCATTGTAATCTTCATGGCCAATATGTTTCTTGACTAAACAACCCATTGCCAACAAACCCATGGCTAATCATGGAATACATCCCAGAGCTCTTTGTGCTTTGAGAAGTAGATGCCACATAAACTGCACCTGGAACTTCTGCTGGTCCTGCAATAAAAATGAACTGGAATCATTGACTTCTACAAGGGTGAGTGTCACATCTTCAAGAAGAAAAAGTTGGCCCAAATCATTCCAAACGTATGCGATTGTATGCAAGTTATCAACCACAATTCACTAGTACTTTTCACGATGTACAAGTGCTTGGATCACATCATCAGCACTTAATAATTAAAAAAAGAACCTAAATTGATTAACTTGCTCATTTCAAAAAAGTTGTCTAGTTTATCATGAAGAAAGAAACATCTGTAACCACAAAAAAAAAAAAAGCACAAGTCTTACCAGCATTTTATGGTAATAATAAAGGGAAGAATAAATGAACTGATCGAACACAATTAACTAAAATCAGCAATTAAATGTGTTGCTCATTCATACCCCATTCAATGGAGCACTGAAATCACACCTGAAGAATTGCGACTCAAGAAGCACATATGTATAATATCAAACAATAACTAATGAACAATCACTACTGAAAGACCATTAGCCTAGTGTTGCATTGCAGCAAGAACCATCACTATAAAAAAGTGTATATACCTTACAGACCAAAAAAGAAATTCAGCTTATGAAACAAAATGGTCAAATAATTCCACTAGTTCCAGCAGTAAAGCAACCAACAACCCCTAATCTATTGATGACTATATACTTATATTTCACATTGTCAAGATTAATACAAGTGTTAAGCTTAACATAAGTTTTCCCACAACTTAAAGGTATAGTTCAAGTTCCAAGCATAAACGTGCACACAGCAAATTGTCAAGGATTAGTATGAGAAAATAAAGAATTAAACCACAAAAAGGTCCATAAATAAAACAAAATATAAAGCTAGTGTGTGAGCATTTTCTCCTCTCATTTTTATTTTAGGTATTTCTCCCCTACTTTAAGCAATCAAAATCTTATTCTTGGAAACATCATGAAACATAGCTTTGTCAGACTACAAATCGTGTTCTGTTTGTTAATTACTAAGAATGGTTTGTTCATGGAGAAATAGCCCAATTCCGTTATAAGTCACCACCAAAAGGGAATTTCACATAAAATCACCAAAATTCTAAAAATATCAACAAACTCATTGGATATAAGCTGAGAACTGCACACACCCAAGCTCGGAGCAATCAATGTTTACCAAGCCCGTTATATACCAATAGTATTATTGAAAAGAAAATTATATATTAAAAAAACATGTAAAAGATTTTGAATTCATCATCTTAAATTCTCAAACTCTCAAATGTAAAAGTTTTGAAATCATCATATTAAATTCATAAAATCACCAAAACTAGGGAGACATTTGTAGAGATTTTTTTCAAAATAATAAACCCTAATAGAGATTAGGTGTAATCACACCTTTGTCGATGTCAAACACATTGTCGGGCCAGTGAAGATGATGGCTTTCACCTGAATCATGGTTGCTCTTCAGCCTCTCTTCTTCTCTCCGGCGCTAAGCCCTGGCATCTCTATTTTTTGGACAAGACGACTCTGCCTACTGTTTCATTTTGTTTTGATAGATGCGAGATGAGGGACACATCACTTCTAAAATGAATATAACTTTAACAACTCACAAACGAAAGTTGTTTTCCACCAGTTTTGGTAAAATATTTTACCTATGAAAACATTTTCCAAACTTAGTTACCAAACACAGGAAAATTTGGAAAATGTTTTCTGGAAAATATTTTCAGTTGAAACAAATAGACCCTCAATGCAAAATCTTTTTCCTCTTTTGTTGTTTTTTCTTGCTGTGTTTTTCCTGTGTCTTTGAGCTAGTGCATTTGGAAAAAAATCCATGGAGATTCAATGCTAGATATTTGAGCCAAAGAATGCTACATAAGCCACAAGAACTACCAACTCTAGCTCGAGAAGTCTACCCATTGAAGACATTCGTTTATTTAAACTTCAATGACAATCTACCCTGACTCAGGAAGTCCATCCATTGAAGGCACCTGTTCGCTTAAATTTCAATAAGAGCCTAGCTTGACTCAAGAAGTGCGCTTATTGAAGAAATTTGTTCTCAATGACAATCTAACTAGGACCCAAGAAGTTCATCAACTTAAGACATTTGCTCCACTTAAATTTCAATGACAGTCTCAACAATGCTCGAGAAGTCCATTTATTCACGTTTCAATGAAAGCCTCGTAATGGTTTAAGAGGTCCATCCATGCAAGTTTCAATGAGAGCCTAATCAAGGCTTGAGAAGTCCATTCACGCAAGCTTCAATAAGAGCCTCATAAATGCTTGAGAAGTCCATTCATTCAAGCTTCATTAATAGCTTCAATGAGAGCCTCATCAAGGCTTGAGAAGTTCATTTATTCAAGTTTCATTAATAGCCATACAAAGGCTTGAGAAGTCTATCCTTCAATCTTCAACAAGAGTCTCACCAAGTTTTAAAATGTCTTATCATTCATGCTTCAATGATAGCCTCACCGAGGCTTGAAAGCACCAAGAATTCACACTTCATTGTTAGCCTTCCCAAGGCTTGCGAAGCTCGTTCTTTCAATGATCCTGGAAGTATGAGAATTGCATCAAGCATTATGATGATGGAGAGCTATTCTACCAAAGACGGTGGCATGATGAATCCAAAAAATTCATGGAGGCATGAGGAACCCTTCAAAGATCACAACAATGGAGAGGGACTCCGTTAAAATGGAGGCATGATGATCCCATCTAAGACAATGATGTTCATAGACGAAATTAGAATTTTGATTTAGAGGAAGCAAAAAATTAGTACATAGTAATACGGTTTAATGAAGCAAAGAAAATATAAGAAACTTAAATTGTAATTTTAAAGTACAAAAAATCAAATTATCTATCATTCTGTTCTTTATCAATGCAAGGGATTCGAAATTATACTCAGTCCTCATTCATTCGATCAAATGCATCTATGATCGAAATTGTATGTGTCTTTTAAGTGTTGCTTCTTGTACCAGATTAATTACATGTTGATAACAATAAACTATTGGTTTTATTATTCAAATTTATAAAGCATGTAGACATTGAATTTTGACCATAATTTATAATTTTTCATCAACCTACATTATTTATTTATTTTGTTATACAACTTTGCTTGGAACTTAAGTTTGCCATTTAATTCTTTTCAGAAAAAGAAAACCAACCACAAAAATCAATTCAACCCAATCTCCAAACCCAAAAGATAATCGGGCTAAATCCAAAGAAAGAAAAAAATAAAAGCCCATGCAAAACCCAAACAAAAGACCAGGAAAGCCCAAAAGCAAAAACAACCCAATTGTCCCAAGAAAAAACTGCTTCCTTCTCGTGCACTCGTGCATTTCTTTTTCTTCTTCATGTTGCAAAAATAATACTTAAGGACTGATCATTTTTTTTGCAGATTTTTCCTCCTCATTTTTCATTGAATGATCATACACATGCTAGTAACCCCTCCCAATTAACTCTTAGTGTGACGACCCCACCTTCCTCCTAGGATGTACTCAAGGGTTTAGCGGACCACCTGTCCAACTCTCGTCAGAACTCACTCACTCACTCAATCAACTCTCAAGATTAATCATTCAAGCCTCCAAAATAACATTTAAGTTCTACAATTCAACCACAATGTAAACTTATTTACAACCCAAAAACCAAACGTATAATACAACATCAAATGTCAAAATACATCCTATCAACCAAAAATATAAGTACAAGAGGGTTACACACTCTAGTTCACATTCAACTATTTCGGACCTCCAGCCCTGTAAGGAAAACAAAAACTAAAGGAATGAGTTAAAAACCCAGTGAGGTTCCTAAACAAGCAATCAGGTAGGGAAACCATGGAAACATTACATTTAACAACTTGCATACTTTGCACAGTAATATCCAATCATTCAAGAAATAAACACTCAATCATTGGAAGGATACATGCTCACTTGGAGCCATTCATTCAAGTCATTCATTCATTCATTCGCCAACCATTTTTCTTATCCCTCCGACATTAGAAAACATTTGCAAGTGAAAACTCCTTCAGTGATCTTGTCATTCATTCATTGATATCATTGCATTGAATTCACTGGCCAGTTCTCCACCAAACTTCGTGGTAATACTCGAGTATACCAAAACACTGTCTCTAGGTCACCAGCAGCCCAACCGAATCCACTTCTGGCTTGAGTCGACTAGCAACGAAGGGCAAAGGCCCAGTTCAGCCAAAAGGCTTATATCATGCACAAGTAGCATTCAATCATTGAAAATTCACTTTTGCTTGGGTCAAGTGTGATAAAGTACACACTCGCCCATCAAAAATCCATTTAATAGTCATTGGAAAACATTTAACATTCAAACAATCACTCACAGATACTCACAAAGTCACTTTTTGCACAAACATGCAAGGAACACTCACCAGTTTAAGCAAAATAACGTCAAAAGTTTCCTTCCGGATTATGCCCTTGATCACCGACAAACCCTAAGAATAACCAAGAGAAAATATTATGATTCAACCATCCAAAGTTTAGGTGAACCAAAGAAAATTCGAGTAACTACTAGTACAAAGGTGCAAATATGGTTTTGGAGTAAAACGAGAACATTTAGACCCAAGGGACATAAGTAACCAAGAATTTCCTCATTCCAATCATAAACCAAGTTCAAAATGGTTTAACAACTCCAACTTAAAGTTGGGAATGAAAGTAAAGACAGTTTTAGGAAATAGAATTTTTCCAGTTTTGCGCGATGCTATTTGAAAATCATATCTCAAGCTTCTTAAGTCCAAAATTTATAAAATTTATACCGTTGGAAAATAGATTCAAAGAGTTACAATTTCTCAAAAGACATATTTGCAAGATTCTGTCCACAAGTCAGTCAAAATCCAATCTCAAATGGCTGCTTTATCTAGTAGAAAGACAAACAGGAATGGAAATTCAGTCAAATTTGGAAAATCACAGATATTCATAGGAATTGAGGAAAATTCTGAACGTTTTATGGTAAGAAAGTAATCTGAATCTAGTTTCAAATGCATCAAGCAGAACTCAATTTGGGATTTTTCTACACCAAGATATGATAGATTTCCCAATACTGCTCAGAATCTCCTGCGGGAAAAATTTCAGCAGCATTTCCTTTGTGTTTACCAATTTTTCCAGCCATTCAAGGCTTCATTTTCTTTCCAAATCAGCCCCAAATCAACACTACAAGTAAGAATATAAATATAGCTCCTGATCTAGTTCAAAAACCATCCAAATATAACTCATTTCTAGCAAATAATCAACCAATACCAAAGCTGGAAATTCTTACCAAGGCTGAAATCTCATCTTTTAAAGCTAAAAAAGTCACAATCATGTTACTAATCACCTCACAAAGTCCATATCCAATCTCAATACCAACAATTTATAGTTAACCAACATAATCAAGGCTGAAAATTACAAACCCTAGCTGAAATTTTCACTAAACAACCCAAAACTAGAAAATCATCCATAATATTCCAAGATTCAAAGCTTCTATAGCATATTTAGCAAGATTAAGGTAGAGACAAGAAGTGGATAAACTTATACCTTCCAAACCTTCTTGAAAGTGAGGAACCAAGCTATTTCTTCCAAAACTTTCACCACACCAAACTTCCTAACACCCTTGATGCAAGTTTAATCGGTTTAGTTTTTGTGATTCAACTCAAACAAGGCAAATCAAGGTTGTAGTTGGAGGTTTCTTCTCTCTTGTTTTTCTCTCCCAAAATTTCAGCCACCATGAAGAAAAATGAGAGAAAATGAGCCAAAATGAAAGATAAGAAGAAAGAACTTAGCTTGGTCAAACATTTCCTTGATTGCCGACACTTGGCAACTCAAGATTCTTTCTTTTTTTTTTTTCTTTTCTCACCTTTCTTTAGTCAAAAATGGTGGCTGACTTAAAGGTAATTTAGGGGAAATTAAATGAAATAAAAACAATAATATTAGGGTAAGAAAGTATTGGTCAAGTGGAATACTCAACCGGTAACAAACGGTGCACGTCAGTTCAAGACTATTTTCCTTAACTTCTCGCGTACTTGTGTTTTAACTTATGATTCACTAACTTATTGTTAGCACTTCTAATCACACACTTCCTCTTACTTAATACTCGCTCTATCCACCAAATTTAGTACACACACCTCACCAAGTGATCACACTACTAAAATGCACAAAAACCCCTAATTTGCTCTAACTATAAAAGTAAAAGTAAACTCTTGACTCAACTAATGAAATCATCATGAAATGTAGGGCCTAGTAAATAATTAAATACTCAAAATAAAGAATATAGAAGAAAATATAAATTATTTTTTTCAAAAATGGGAGGAAATTCTAAAGAAATTTTCGGGTCCTCACACTTAGTACCAATCTTATCAAGATTTTGATCAAATGATCAAGAAAATGATGCACCTTTCTTTCTTCTTTCCCAAAAGTTCATTACCGCTCTCTCTTTTTAGGCTTTGTTTTTATAACTACCCATAATTATACCTTGTTTAGAAAGATTCTAGGTTTTTAGAGAGAGCAACAGCTACATAGCAACAAAGAAAAACAAAAAAATTAGAGAAAAGGAAAGAATAGAAAATTTTTCTAGATCCAAACACAAGAAAACAATTTGACTAGACAGCCTTATTGAGTGATGATTTTCTCTTTCATTTCTCGTTCTTTTTTAGAGCATTTTTTCTACACTTTTTAGGATTATAGTAAAGCATTTTCTCTATTGGCGACTTCTTGAAAAGGTACTCTTAGATCTAGGCAAACCAAGTACAAAATCCATAAAAAATCTACCCACTATTCCTTAATAATTGGTAATAAATTATATGAACTTAATGGTTGTATTGGACTTGGCCTGCTAACGAGCCTCTCCACTACTCGTTCCACATCTCATCTCATGCGTGACCAATAAAAGTACTCCTGCAAAATAGATGGTGTCTTTGCAACCCTAAAGTATCCCATTAAGCCTCCACCGTGCGATTACTTAACTAGCAAATCTCGAATTGAACAAGTCGAAATGTGCATGTTATCTAATCAAAACATATAACCTTTAAAGAGATAAAATCTACCATTGGCAACCTTAACACACGCCTACATTTTTCACCTAAGTCAAGGTCATTAGCATATAAATCCTTCATATGATCAAAACCAACCAAGCAATTTAGCATCAAGAGTAGTAATTAAAGCACAGCTACGCGATAATGCATCAGCTATAACGTTCTACTTAACCTGCATGTATTTGGTGACATAAAGAAATGTCTTCACATACACAATCCACCTCGCATGCCTCTTGCTCAATTTGTGTTGTCCCTTTAAATGCTTTAAGGACTCATGGTCAATATGAATCATGAATTCTTTTAGTCTTAAATAATGTTGCCACATTTCTAAAGCATGAACTAATGCATACAACTCCCTATCATAGGTTGAGTAGTTCAATGCAGCTCTATTGAGTTGCTTACTATAGTATATAGCAAGTCTACCTCTTTGCATAAGCATTGCACCAATACCTATACCAGAAACATCACATTCAATCTCCAAAGTTTTATCAAAATTAGGTAAAGATAATAAAGGTGTATGCATAAGCTTATATTTAATTAATTGAAAAGCTTTTTCTTGTGATTCTGCCCAATGAAACTTCTCATTTTTTCTTAATCATAGTGGTCAAAAGGTAGGATATTATGCTAAAATCTTTCACAAATTGCCTGTAGAAACTTGCAAATCCGTGAAAATTTCTCACTTCCCCTATCGACTTAGGAATTGGCCATTTCTTGATTGCCTTCACCTTATTCTTATCAACTTGTATACCTTGTGAACCAACAACAAAGCCTAGAAAGACAAGTTTATTAGTACAAAAGGTGCACTTCTTGAAATTAGCATAGAGCCTTTCTCATTGAAGCACTTCTAAACAACCCTTAGATGCTCAAGGTGTTCCTCAGACTCCTACTATACACAAGGATGTCACCAAAGTAAACAACAATAAATTTACCCAAGAATGAATGTAAAACATGATTTATTAAACGCATGAAAATACTAAGTGTATGAGTTACACTAAATAGCGTTACTAACCACTCATACAATCGATGTTTAGTTTTAAAAGCAGTTTTTCATTCATCCCTTTCTTTCATCTGAATTTGATTATAACCACTTTCAAATCAATCTTTATAAAAATGATAGCACCATATAATTCGTCAAGCATATCGTCTAATCTAGGAATTGGACAATGATACTTCATCATTATTGCATTGACTGTTCTTCATTCTATACACATTGTTCATTGAGCCATCTTTCTTTGGCATAACTAAGGCTTGAACTGGACATGGCCTTATGCACTGCTTTACCTAGCCCTTAGTCAATAACTCTTGAACTTAGAGTTGGAGCTCCTTTGTTTCCTCAAGATTACTTCTATAGGCTAGCCAATTTGATAGAGATGCTTCCGGAATGAAATCAATCTGGTGCTCAATCTCCCATATTGGTGGCAATCCGCTCAGTACCTTATTAGTAAACACATCTCCAAATTCCTACAAAAAAGACACAACATCTCTAGGCAAAGTCTCATCAAGATCATTAGTAGAGAAAATAGACCTCTTTGCGTAAAAATACAAATAAAGGTTGATTAGAAAGTAAAACTCTCTTGACATCTTTGGCTTTTGTAAAAAAGTTATGTTTTCTCTCTCTTTTTTTTCCCTCTATGACTAAATCAATTTTTGCATTTTCTCCCTTGCTCAGCTATCTTCTCCCTCACATCTCTCTCTTTTCTATTTCTATCACTCTCTTGCTTGCTTTTTTTGTTGAAACCTCACTTGGTCCTTATACACCTACTTAGATATGAGTGGTACAAGAGTTATACATCTATTATGATGTACGAAGGAACACTTGTTGGCGAATCTATCAAAGCTAACTCGTCTATTATATTGCCAAGGATAGCCAATAAAGACATGGCTAGCTTGCATTGGAACCACATCACAAGTGACTTCATTTCTATACTTCCCTATGTGAAATGGCACAACCACTGGTTTAGTAACATGAACTTCTTCCCTATTTTCAACCAATTTATATGGCCTTAGGTGTGTTGTGGTTGGCAAGTTCAACTTTTTCACCATGAGAGTGCTACAAACATTGATGCAACTCCTTCATCAATAATCTCTTTACACTTTGCCATTGTTATGACAATGTGTATAGAAGATATTTTCTCATTCAAATTCATTGTCCTTCTTAATGTGTGTAATTGAATCTTATCTTGCAACCAAGCCTACTTGTTCAGTGGCAAGCTACTCTTTCCTTGAATCTTCCACAATCAATGGTGGCATGGAATCATATTTGCCTCATCATGAATCACAATCTCACCATTATCTAATATCACCATTGTTCATTGGTTAGGGCATTGACTTCCAATATGTCCTCTACCTTGTTACTTGAAATATTTCTATCCCAATTGCGGATATTTGGATCCTCCATCGCACTCTTCATATCAAATTTGGAAGTTTCAGCTTTTGGTTGAAGATGTCGTATCTTTCTCCTCTTTCCTTGGTTGTTGCAGTCTCCAATTACTTGGTGGAGTATTGGATCTAGGTCATGAGATGCCTTCCCTCTTGAGTTTCCTTTCTACTTTGACAACTTTATTCAGCATCTCACCAAGTTCCCATATAGTGTTGCAACTCCACAATATAAGCAATTTTCATCCTCAATCCACTAAGAACCAAGTCATGGTTGCCTCACAATCTTCTTTCACAACATGCATGGCTATCTTCATCTCCTTATGGTACTCCTCAACACTTCAGTTTCCTTGAGTGAGATTTTATAGCTTTTCGTACAAATCATGATAGTATTGACAAGGAATAAAACAATGGCTCATAACTGCCCTCAACTGAGCCCACATCTCAATAAGCAATTCCCTATTTCTCCTTCTGCTAATGCATACTTGGTCTCCACCAAACAATCACATAATTGGAAAATTCAATGGCTGCAAGGTTTATCTTATGCTCCTCGAAGTATTATTGGCAGCCAAAAATCATCTCCATCTTCTTCTCCCATTCCAGGTAAGCCTCAAGATAGGATTTCCCTTGGGATGCTTGAATTTTCACCTTGATGCTTTTCAATGCATCACCTTCATGCCTATTGTCATGACATTCCTGGCATGGTCTCCTTTCAACCTACTCTTCATCATTGGACTCATCAGATTCCTCCACTAAAGTCCTATCATGGTTCCTCTTAGACATTTGAGATGCACGCTTTTGTTGTTGATTAAAGGAATTCTCCATTTGATCAATTTGTTTATGGAGTAGTTCTAGAGTGTTGTCCAACATACGCTTAAATTGCCCATCATGGCTTCCATCATAAGCTTAGAATCAAATTTCTTTGATCTTTCTCTGTTAGATATCTTGACTTGCAGGGAAAGATTAGTAACAAAAGCACCTCATGTATTCCCTCATGTGTTTCACTCGAGTGTTTACCCTCTAATAATCTCACCAATTAGTTCTCAAGGCTCTTATTCACCTTTCTAGAATAAATCAGAATCTTCTCAGGGTGATCCAAACAAACTTACCAAGTAAGTTGATAAGATTGTGATGAATTAGGGTTTTGGATGAAAAAATACTTGATGCAAATGAAGCAACTATACAGCTGGAAATTGGAATACTATCTCAACTAGGAAAAAAAATGAACTGGAAAGTAAGTTAAACTACTCCTTTTCCAAGAGGAAATAGGATTAGATAACCCTTCTTACCCAAATCCAACTCCTACTAGGAAAGGAAATCAACAAGGAAGCCATTTGGTCAAATCTGATTCAAGCTAGGAAAAGACAGCACAGATATCTTCTTTTTCTTTCTTTAGTTTCTTCACCTTTTTTAAGAATTCAACAACTGAATCAAAGATGATCATCCTTTTTTTGTGGATGAATCAACATCAACTATGTATGGATAGCTTGCTTTACAATCAGATCAAACAAATTTTTTTATGTGTGACAATTAGGGCAAGAATTTAGTCAACTAAAGACATGAACATAGAGGAAAATTTCAAAAAGAAGACGTGACACAACAAGAAATGATGGACAAAGAAACGGATAAGAACACAAGATAATGGATCAAAAGAAATGACTCAACAAGAATTTAAAATGACAAATTAAAGGGATATAACCTAATACCATTAACTAATTTTGATGCCAGCTAATATAAATCTTGCCAATTGTTGACGAAACCCGTATTAAACAAGTTCTAGGATCTATATCAAGGCATCACAATTTGGCAGTGGAAACCTCAACCTGATACAAGAGATTGTATTGAACCTTGGTATATGGTAGAAGATGCTATAATCAAGTGCAGTTTTTTGTTGATAAGTTGATTGAATATCATAGAGACTCACTCTGTTAAGTTTGTGAGGACCTGAAAAATTTCTTATTTTATCGTATATTACTAGCTTATTTAAATATTTATTCACCCGTTTTCTCCGAATAATTTATTTCAACCATTTTAAATCCATTTATATGAAACAATGTCTCACTTACGTTTTTAAAACGTTTCGTTAGAAAATTTTATTTTTCACAGGCTCGTTCGGTAAGAAATAACGAGTACACGTTTTTTGAGGTAAATTCGATCCGAGAGTGCATTAGTCTTGGAGAATTAAGAATGAATAATAATAGACTAAAAAAATTAATTGAGAAATTAGATGTGAGTGAGTTAAAATTAAGTTTATACTGCTCGTGCATTGATAGATTTCCGAAAGACGTGCTGGTACAAATGAATTGGTGATTTGAGGAATTACTACTAGACTCATGTGAGAACTCATGTTTTTATTTCTAAAATAGTTATTTTCATGATTATTTATCCTAGTATTAGGTAGTTATATTATCGTTACAAGAATTTCTTAGAAATTTCGCTTTATCGCGCGCGAGTCGGAAGTTCGTGTTTTCGCACACGCGACTAATTGAGGGACTTTAGAATTTGTTGTTAGACTACTAAGAGTGAATAATAATAGTGTTAAAGGAAGTGCATTAGAGGTTTAGTGCACAAGTGAAACAAACCCGAGAGGAAATGGGCACGAAACGCGCGCGTACACGCATTATTGAGAGTTGACTTTTGTGCCAAAATTTGAACTACAACCTCAAGCTTCTCAAGGAAGCTTCATTCACCAGCCAACCCTTCTCTTTTTCACTTCAAGTGCCGGCTGAAACTCCAAGGAAGAAGAAGAGCAACACCCTTCATCATCTCACTTCATTTCTTGCACCTTTTCACTCCAAATTCATCACACAAACTCACAACAACTTGAAGACTCACTTGGACTAGGAAGAGAGCAGTCTTCTCACAGTTTCTTGGAGCTCTTAGCGACCAAAAATTTCTGAGTTTTCATCATCCAAGAGGTGGTAATCATCTAACCTTTTAAACTTGGTTCTAGTGAGTTAAATTTGCCTTGGAAGCTTGTAGCTTCATGTGGGTATCTTTATTTGGTTGAAATTCATTTGAGTGGGCTCTATGAAATCCCACAATGGACATGTTGGACTGATATGATGATTATGGGTGTTATTTATGTTGATTAACTGTTAAACAAGTAGATATAAGTTGAAAAAGTGGAAAGAAAATCAAAGGAAAGTTGCACGAGAAGCTTAGCCGATTCTGCCCTGTTTTTGCTGAGCCCTTGGTTCAATTTTTTTGTGATCAAATGACCTTGAATTTGCTGTATATATGTTTTATAGGTTGTGTGGAAAGTTTCCACAAAAAATTACTTGATTTGGTTAAGAAAAAGTTGAGTTTTGGACACGAACAAAACTGGAAATCGCGTAACAAGGGTCTCCTGGCAGTGATTTTTTATTGAGCATATCTCTCTGCTTAGATGTCAAAATCAAGTGAAGTTTGTGGCATTTGAAACTAGACACTTCCAGCTTTCTAACGGTATAACATGCATTTCCTGATTCGACTTGAGTGAGCCGTACTAGTTCGCCAAAGTTACCTGTTCTGTTTTGTTGCTCTGCTCGAGAGTCAGTGATGTGCTGGGACTTGTTACTTGAATTTGAGCTAGTTATGAACTGAATTTCAAAATGATTTCTTCTTATGAATTGTATCCTTGTGAATGTAGTTTCCAACGCCACCAACCATGCCCAATTCCAGGTTGAATTGACTGAGTTATGGCCAAATTACAGAACTGCACCAGTGATAGAAAACCCTAATTTTGGTTAGCCGAATGGCTTTAGCTCGAATTGGGACTTGTTATTTTGAAAATTTTGGTGTCAATCACCTAAAAAATGTATTTTGGATGTTTCTTAGGCCTTTTCTTCATAAATGGACCATGTTTGATATGATTACATTGGCCAAAGTTGTTTTCAAAGTCTGGAAAAATTACCAATAGTCTTCCTTTTGGGCCAACTTTGATCTGCTATATTTTGGCACTCAAAACTCCAAATTTGGTTCCGTTTTCTGTTTTGAAACTTTGTTTAGAAGCCTCATTGTAGTACAAATTTTAGAGGCTATTTCACATTCTGCGAATTTTGCCGAATTTCCAAAGTTTACCGAAATTAAGACTAAAACTGTCTTGTGAGCCTATAGCAGCCACTTTAGGCCAAAATTTGAGTATCTTCCATTTTGAATCTTGGAAAAGTATATTCTAGGAACTTTTAGTACTTTGAAACTAGTTTCCAACGGTACTAAGTTTTCTAATTTTGGACCTACGGAGTGTAAGATATGATTTTTCAAAAATTGTTCCTTAAAACTGGAATTTTCGAACTTGATAAGAAATGAGTTTTTGGAAACTTTTCTCTACTCTTTGATAACGATTGATCATTTTAAACTCGATTTCGTGACAGAAATCAGTTTTCTCATGTTAATAAATCCTCACTTTTGAACCTTTATTTTGAGTGGTTAAGGTTCGTGTTTGAGGTATCAACTAGTCAAATTAAGTGTGCCTTTTTTCTTGATTAACACATGATTGTGAGTGAGAAATATTTGTTAATTGGTCCAGGCGTTCAAGGAGATTTCGAAGGGAATCTCGGTGCGGACACCTAAAGTTTTGTTTGCTCACTTATTTTGAATCGGTGAGTGTCAAGTGCATAACTTGTTGTGTTTACTTGATTTATCTGCTTATATACGTGAATATCGCTTGGTGAGACGAGTGTGTACTTTATCGCAATCACTCTCCTTTACTCAAGCTTTGCTTACATTAAACTTGATTTTCAAAGTCGATTGGAGTGAATCTCGTCGGCAAAATATACTTGTTTACGTGTGCATGTCGTATTATCGTGCGTGTCGTGTTGTCGAGTGGAGTGAACCTCCTCGACTTATGGGGACGCCCCAATTCTCTTTGCCAATCTTGCAACTCGAGCCGACATGGACTTGGTCGAGAAGCTTGATAAACCAAGAGAATAACAAAACAAAATTTGATCTTTTGAGATCTTGTTCGGCATACTCGTCGAGTATCGCCTTTTTCGTGCGTGTTTGGTTATGGATCCGAGAGGGTGAAATGTTGGCTGGAGGTAGTAAGTGGAGCTTCTACGGACTTCAAAACCTACCCGGTTAACGGAGTGTCAACTCGTGGAGGTAGTGGATCGAGCATTGGCAAAACATGTGGAAATTAGCTCCTGAGAGCTCTTGTATCCTACTCAAGTGTGTTTAAATTTTTAATTGTGAATTACTTGACTTTATCGCTTTATTTATGGCATAAATGTTATTGATACTTAAACAACGTGCTTGCATGACTTTCTTGGCCTCATTGAGTATTGGCTCATCCCATTAGTTTGTTTTCTTTAACAGGTGTGAGGACCCGTAAATTCCCTTATTTTATGTCATTTAATTCTATTTCTTTTCATGCATTTTCTTTATTTATTTTACCACCTTACTTTTCTAGACATTTTATAAGTGAATATAGTTTTTCTAAAACATTTTTCTAGTATAAGTTAGTTCGGGTTACTTTGGAAGTGTATTAAGGGCGTGAGACCTGCTAGTGCGGCAAGTGCGGTAAAATTTTGACGACTAGGTTCAGTTTCGTATTAAGGTATATTATTTTACCAGGTGCTAGGAGACAATTAGAGGTTAATTAGATAGATTGACCATTGGAGGAAAGAAGATAAACTTAAAACCTAAAAGACGCCACGTGTCGCGTTCCGATTGGAGGAAGACTTGTCTAACTTTCTTACCTTTACTAAATAGCAATTTTGACCAAAAATCTTTCTCATTTCTTCTTCCTTTTGGCCGAAACTTTGAGAGGAAAAAGAGGAAAGAGAGCTTCAACTTTTCTTCCATTTCTTGCTCAAATCTTGAAATCCAACCGATTAAATCTTGAATTCCTCCATAAAAGTGAATTGCTAAGGAAGCTTGAAGGTGTTGGTGGAGTTGTTTTGGAAGAGAAAACCCTAAGTTGCAACCTTTCTTGAGGTATTAAGGTATTTTGCTTGGAAACTCAAGTTTTGTTCCTACTAAGGGTAAATTAGTGACTTGTAGTGGTTAAATAGCTTGGTTTGTTGATGATTTCATGGATTAAAGTGAAGTTAGACGAATTTCTTAATTTTTGGGAATTTTTCTGTTTTCATATGATGGTCATGGTTGGCTTGGATTGAATGGCTTAATATGGTATAAAATTAGAGCTATGGTGCGTTAATTGTGGTGAATTGAGGAAATTCCAGCTTATGTACACAAATTTCCAGCTTTAGGGTTTCTAATTTGAGCCACTAATTGGCTATATATGGGGGTATTGAGACCCTAATTAGGTGTGCTTAATAGCTTGTGATTTGTGTGTGAAATTGTGGCTGAATTGGATTGAGTTTGATGTGGTTTGTAGGTTGGAAAAGTAAAGGAAAACAAGGGAAGTGCTGTCAAAATTTTCGCAGGAACCCTTGAGCAGTCTTGGGAAATTTGCTATATCTGGTTGTAGAAATATTGGAATTAAGTTCCGTTTGTTTTGTTTTAAACTAGATTCATAGGGTTATAATCCATGAAAATTTCAGACCCTAGTTCTGTCTGTGTGATTTATGGTGATTTTCCAAAGTTGACTGAAATTACATACCTGTTCTGTCTTTTACTGGATGAAGCAGCGAATTGAGGCTCGAATTTGACTAACTTGTGATCTGAATCTTATAAATGTGTCTTCTAAGTAATTGTACCCCTTTGAGTCTATTTTCCGACGGTATAAATGTTATTAATTTTGGACTTAAGAATAGTGAGATATGATTTTTCCAATGATGGTGTGCAAATCTGGAAAATCCTGTTTTCCTACAATTATTCTTACCTTCATTTTGCACCTTAAGTTTGGAGTTAGTAAATCATTGTAGGTATGATTTTCGAAGAAATGAAGGGTTTTGGGGTCGTTCTTGCCCTAAGACCAATTATTACCCGTTTTACTCAAAATTTACATTTTATCTCCTTGCATTTGTAGTCCATTTGAATAGGCATTCGACTAGTAATCGAGCCTCACTTGTGCACTCCGTTTACTGGGTTTGTGAATGTGAAAACCCTAATTTTCTTGTCTTGATTATTCTAGGATTTCTCGGTGATTAAAGCCCTATTTTGGGTGAAGACTTTTGACGTGTCTTTACTTGGATTGGTGAGTGTACCACTCCCCTCGATTTTTTGTCTAATTTGGCATATGTGTTTGCAAATTGTGACTTGAATGACTGTATCATCTGTTTATTCGGTATGAGACGAGGGTGTACTTTACCACACTCGTTCTCTGGCCTGTGTAACTTGTTTCCTGTATCTACTTGAATCTTTTACCTGTGTCTAATATGGATCCCGTGTACACTTGAATCTGTTACTTATACTTGATATGATGTCGTTTGGATGCATATCCAACGACCTTCCTATGCCTGTTAAATCTGAACTCAACCTCATGGGTAGTTACTTGATTCGAGCCAGCAAGGGCTTGGTCGAGGAAATTAACGAACCATGGGTGCCTGTTCCTGGGAAATCTTTGGGTATTGGAGACTCTGGATTTCCGATATACTCGAGTATTACCATTTCTGTTCCTGTTTGGCGTTCGGGCCCGGTAAGGGGTATGTTTGGTGATCGGGATTTGGCGTTCTAAGAGGGATCTACGGACCTGTTTGTTTCATTAAACGTTGATGGAGGGTCAACGAGTTTGGATCAAGTACTGCAATGGGAATTTGGCTCCTGAGAGCCACCTGTATCCTTCCCGTCTAAGATGTTTATTTATTTCTTGTTTGCCGTGTCTATTTGAGTAAATGAAAGTAAATCTTCATGGTTCATGATAGCTTGTATTTTGGGTACCTCATTGAGCGTAAGCTCACCCCATTCCGTTACTTTTGTTTTTCCTTACAGGCTTCAACTTCTTGGAAATCATGATTTTGAAGAAAAGAGTAGAGCTAGTGATATACATCCCTTTTGATTTTGCTCCTCTGTATAAGAAACCCTAATTGTACTTCGAACAAGTATTTCCCTTGACTTGTAAAGCTCCAACGTATGTATATAAGTAATTATTCATGTTTTTTTTCGTGTAATTGTTGGTGAATATATGCTTTTGAATTTATATGAACTTTGTGGTATCCGTTGGAAAGTCGGACGAGTTCGGAACTTGATCGAGGAAGAAAAAAAAATTGGCGGGAACTGGATCAGGGGAATCCGGCCGTGTATCCCGGCCGTGTATCCGGCCAGTTCTTGGCCGGATTGGCAAGGGTTTTTGAAAAAATTTTGGTTTAGCCACTGCCTCCAATCCGGCCAGGAATCCAGTCAGATCTCGGCCGGATTGTGACGTGGCCTTATCGTTTCATTTTCGTTTTTTCGTTTCTCCTTCCATTGAAGTGTTTAATCGAAGTTCCGTACTATCGTATGATTTGGTAAGTTATATTTGAGCTTCGTGGTCTTCAATTGTTCATTTTCTTTGGGTTTGATCGCGCGTAATCTAGGGTTTGTGTGATTCGACTTCGTAGTCCTGGCGAGAGCTGGGCAGGCGGTCCGCCAAACCCTTTGGTTCGCCTTAGGGGAAGGTAGGGCTGTCACAACAGGAACCAAAATGGAAGAAGTTAAGAATATGCCGACTTGAGGCACTTTTGTATTAGTGTTTTGATTGTAATCGACTAGACACTTTTGGATGTTGTATATTTTGGGGAAAGTGATTGTAAGTTTGAAATTGTGATATAATATTGAATATTTATGTATGGAAATGACTTCGTACTTTTATTCCGACATTCATTGTTAGTACTAGACCTTAAGTTTGAATTGGAATTGTCTCGAGTCTTGGCGAGAGTTGGGCAGACATCCCACGGATACCCTTGGGTTCGCCCTTGGGAGAAGTGGGGGCATCACAAAGTTCAAGTAAAGATCACAAATAACTCAAGAGAAAATGCTCTTGTTTATTTATCAAAATTCATCACTCTTACAATAGTAAAGTCGTGGCTTATTTATAGCCAAATAATTCCTACTAAGCCAAATTTGAATTGGACTTGGATCCACTTAATAAGAGTAGTGGCTCATTAAGCTAACATCGCTGGCCAATTTATTACTAATAACAAAACTACGACTAATTGACAACTAACTAAAAATTTAAAGAAAGCACGATTGTTGTCTAGAAGCTTTTTGTGGGTGGCCAAAACGTGGGTGAGGCCACGTTTTTTAGTCTACATTTTCTAGTTCGCATTTTCATCTCAAACATGCAGAATGTCTTCTGGCGTGAATCTACGAACTGATTCTTCAATTCCTTTATCTAGTTGGATTAGTGCATAAATGATTGCTTCCTGAAGAGCAACTCCTTCAATTCTTTTATGTGATCTAACATGCTCTTGAATAGTCGAAACCAATGCTTGATGTGACTCTTTGAACTTCTTAGAACGAGCTCTAGTCATCGGTCCAATTGGAGCTCGAACTAGATTATCACCCAAACCTTGGATAACTTGGATGTCCTCATCAATATTGGAGTTGATAGAAACTTAACTCGACACTATTTTTGTATCATTTATAAAATAGGGTATTGTTCCAGCACTAGATTGGTACTTTTAAATATAATAGAAAAATCCTCCCATGGCATAGACAATGTTAGAAAGATGGTACAAAAAAAAAAGGACACAAGAAATCTATGTTTGAGCTCCTATTTATAGATTGATTATTATAGGAGTTATAACCATAAAATCTAAAACTGATCATTATAAAATGTCAACTACAAAATATATATCACATTAGTATGAGTATAGTTAGAATTGGAAATACAAACCTAAACAATGATCCAAATGTTGAAACAACACAAGTGTACATTCAAACTCATTTCCTTAATGACAAAGTAAATAACCATTATACAATCACTCCATTTTACCTCTAATACTTATCATGTCAAGTAAAGAAAAGATAACTATACTTTAATTCAATAAGTTCAACTCAATACCCCATCTCAACTCAATTACACAAGAGAGTAACTCACTTAATCAATTAAATATAGCACTAATCCTATAATCATTCTTCAAATCCATCAAAATTAATAAAAATATCAAAATAGAGACTTATTCGAACTTACATACATCAAGACTTACGCAAATTGTGAAATTGCCTTTTGATGCAAAGATCGACATTTTAAGATAAAAATCCCTAGTCATTCAACACTTTATATACTTGAGTTGCTTTGCATACTTTTAACTCAAGGACCATTTTATGTGAAAGTTAATGTTTTTAAATAAAAACCCTCGAGTACTTGGTCTATGAGTCACAAAAGTAGAGAACAGCTCATATTCAAATTTTTTGTTTTTCTTTCCAATTTTTTATTTTTTATTTTTACATTGAAAATAAATCAAATAAAACCCCTTCTTAATACCCTCAAAGGTTGAATCAAGAATTTAAAAGTATAATCATAGGGAAAACTTTGCACTCATCAACTATTTTAATCACCTAACCTTATAAAATTAAGTGAAGATGGGGCATTTCCTTAAACTTGGAAAATTCTAGGCATATTTCCCCTTTATTTGTATGATATACTTTCCTATAATGAATAGAAAGATTCATATTCACATAATAGTCATTTCAAAGTCCTTTAAGTCATGAATTCTAAGGCACTTGTAATTATTTCAATATATGATAGAAATTAAGCTACTAATAGTCATAGAACTTTACACCCCTTAACAATTCTTTTTTAAATTTTAGAAATGTTAAAAAATTTTGGGCAAAGCTTCCCCTATCTTTTTATTACAACTCCCTACCAGCAAACTCAATTTTTAATAATTTAAATCATATCAAGGCATTTTCAATAGACATCCAAATATTTCCAACCAAAACACATTCACATACATCACAAATGTCTCAAATTCCCCTTCTCCCTTCCTTCGAAACTTGAAATTCACATTGTTCTAAAAGTGAAAAAGGAAAAAACAAGTTAAAAAATCTAGCACTCCCCTGCTGAAGTACATGATGGTGTTGTGAATGTGTGTACCAATCAAAGTTTGAAGCTGCAATTTTACAAAAAAAAAAACTGTTAAAGGATATAAATGCAATAAACTTCATTAGATTCATTAGAAACCGTTAGTACATAAAAAATAGAAATAAAAGTAGGCAAAATAACAAATATAAAAGCTTTGAGAATGATAAAGGTTTGAGAATGATATAAAAGCTTCCAAAAACGTCGAATCCCTCGATGCTCGGATTGAGTTTAAAATTTTTTAAAAGTTTTAGGATCTCGATCCAACCTATTGGATCTAGTTCATACAAGTCAAATCCGCAAGTAGATCTAGCAATTTTAATTCCTCAAGAAGGATTCAATGCTAAATTCATTTCAATGAGAAATGAATCACGTGTTGATCTAATTCTGCAAACTCAAATGTTGATCTAACTACAATTCAGGTCTAGGTAAACTGGATCTATGCATTCATCCTTTGAAAACTCTTTTCTTTTCATTTTTCATAAATTTTCTTACCAAAGATAATTTCAATCCAAAATTTTCAATTTTTCAACAATTGAAATCACTTAAAAACATTTTACACAATATATCCAAACTAGCTTTAAAGATCAAGTATAAGTACAAAGTAAGGTTTAGAACTTCCCTTTGCTTCCAATTCTTCAATAATCTATGCTTTTTGTTCATTCTCAAAACTTACAAAATAGAAAAAAAGAAACACACTAAAAATATTCAAAGACACCAAAAAAATCAAAATAAAGAAATCATTGGATTGCCTTCAAACAAGTGCTTGTTTATAGTCATTAACTTGATTATACTCTCTCATTATCTTTTGTCAAAAAGAAGTCCATCATTTTAGGACGTGGTGGATCACCATAAATTGATTCTATCCTTCAACTATCATCAATTAATTTCTCCTCTAAGATACATTGAAGTGAACAAATATCCAACCTACTCAGTAGCTTGCTAGAGATGTCAAGATCAAGAACCATGTGATCACAATAATGAATGACAGAATGAAATGGTTTACCTTTCTCAAGTGCCTCAGTAAAATTATCCTGACTGTACATCACTTCAGAACAAACCAAAGAAATTTTTTTAGGGATTTCTTGTTCAATCATGTCCTTAGGACATTTATGCACTCAACATTTCTCAAGAGAGCTTACCAATGCTACATCTATAGTTGCCTCTTGAGTTTCAATGTTAGCACCAATAACATGATCATGAGGAAAAAAATAATCTCATAATCTTCATCTAAATATATGTCACTTCAATTGGAGACACCCCATGCCATCATTACTAGGATCAATTTCTAAAGAATTAGATAAATTAGCTTCACACAAAATATGTAATTATTCTTCTATTCTACCAAGTTTCAAAACTAATTAATCTAAGCTAGCATCAATTTGATCAATGAGGTTGGATGTTGCATTAGCTTGTTTTTCAATAGCCAATTCTCAAGGCAAAGACTTATTAGTTACCTTTTGAATAGCTAAATCTCAAGATGGTAAAAATTCATTTTGGACACATTCAGTTTGAAAACCACCATTAGTACATTGATTTCTCCAACCATAAGCATAAGAGTTAAGCCAATTATATTAATCAAAATACACAAACTCATCAAAATTGTCCACATTTTGTGCTTGTATACATTAATAATTAGGATGATATTATCTAGGCAATTTATATGATTAGAATTATATGCATTAATCTTTCTCTTTGTTCAATCATATATTCAACATGTCAAATTTACCACAAAGCATATTTAAGCCATATTCATACGTGTTTGCTATCATTCTTTAGTTACCTCTATTATTGAAGCATTGAAAGTATAGAAGATTTTGATCTTTTTTCTCTCAAGCCTTGTCCACTCCTTGTTACTGTCCTTCTCATGGCCTAAAATGCTTTCAAGACTCTCAAAAGCACGATTGATTCAAGAAGAAGAAAAGATAATTAGATATTCAAAAATAAAAACCAAATGACACAATAGTATACTATACACCAGACATGACAAACACAAGAAATATAAATAAAAATGTCTATGCTAATGAAGTATATCCTTAGCATTGATATTGATTAAAATCTTTTCCTACAACAGTGCCAAAAACTTGATAAGGATTATGCATGTAAGTAATAATTTTTAATTATCATTTACTGCAAGTATATAGGTTGTAACTAAGTACAAGGATGAATAAGATCAAATTCACAAGGAAGAGTAATCAACTATCGATGTATGTCAAACTCCTCTAATATTTTAGACTCACCAAATATAAGGCATTAAGAACATAATGAATACATATACATAAAGAAAAATCAACTAAAATAAAGATTTCCTAGAGATAGAATTCTTAACTACCCTTGCTAGCAAAATTCACTAGTTTAATGAATTTTATACTTTTGACTAAAATATGGCATTGATAGGGTGCAATTTGTAGTATATTTATATGCATAAGTCTCTAGTTAACTATATTATTTGAGTTTTATTTTGAATGGAAGCAACTTAATTTTGCTCTTATATTGTTCTAATGGGTCAAGAACTCAATTAGAGAGAAAACGGATCAAAAATGTGGCGCAAAGAAGTAATAGAAGAATAAAACATGAAGAGCAAGTGGTTTGGCAGGATTGCCAAGTTTCAATGTATTGGTAATAACTTAAGCGACCAAGATCTGATTGAGATAATTCTTGATTCATTTTGAACCTAAGAGAATGCTCTACAATTTTTGTGAGATATTAAAAAATGATTCCATGTTTTCATAGCTAAAAGTCCAAATTACTGAAGTATAGTTTTGCAACAATGCTCTTCTGACTAGTTCTCAGTATTTTGAGCATATTTCAATGTCCAAACCTCCAAATGAATGATTCTTGTGGCATTGGAAAGATAATTCAAAAGAATACAAATTTCATGTTTTGAATAAGAGTTTATTCACCCTTGTTAATAGAGATTTTTGGCTTTGAATTAGATCCACGCTTGGATCCCAAGTGACCCATTCGCAGATCAGTTATAACTTGCACTAGTATTAATTCGGTCTTCTAGCCGATGTTTCTCTGATCCCAACTTTGGCACTAGAGTTTAGGCCATTGTTGGCGGCAGTGTTCATTGGAAAAATGCACAAAAACATTCAGCTCCAATAAAACCAATCCTACCCAGTTTGGGATACTACTTTAAGAAACTATAAATAGAGGCTATCTAAGAAATCTTTTAGGGGTGGAAAACATTAAGCAAGTTTAGTTTTAACATCTTTTCATAATTTATTCTTGAGAGATCAAGATCAAATGGAGACGAATCAAAGAACGTGTAAGGAGAAGATTGGAGCAAGCAATTGAGAAGTTTTCTTAATCTTTTTCTTATCTATGTAGCAACTCTTTGAATTTGTGGTTTTAATTTCCTAATAATGTTGAACTAAATTGTTTCTAGGGTTAGAGTTTTATAAAGGAATTTGATTAATATTTCTAGTTTAATTTCTTGCCTTTTGCTATGATTCATCTATCTTGATTTTAATTACGTGTTTTTGCTTGATCACCATAGACATGATTCTTGGATTTGTATTGAATTGAGAAAAGAGATACAGTCCTGCACTAGATAGATAAACATACTTAGTCTAATCACGAGAATATGTTAGAATTTGTGTGATGCACTTATATCACCAAAGTTCTTAAAGGATTTAATTGAATACTTGCGATCTCGAGAGAGGTATAGGATTTAATTAGGCACACTTTAGATGTATCAAAAGATAATCTAAAATACAATTGTGTGATGCATTTATGGTTTGTTAAGAAATTAACTAGATAATTGAGTCAAATTCTGGATTAAAAGCTGAAACCCTAGACTTGCGTCTATTGTTTTCTCACAACTACTTTATTTGATTTTATTATTATTTTATTGCTTAGTTAGAAATTACAACTCCTTGAATTTAAATTTTGCTATTTCGTTAGAATAATTAAAGTAGAAAATTAACTAGTCCCTATGGGTTCCCCTGGAATGCTTCAAGTGATTTTATTATTACAATTGAGCCTGTGCACTTGTAGGAATACGTCGATCAAGCATAATTTCCTAATATATATGATACCTACTTTCATCAGTATACCCATCATACCTATGACTAATCCATATCTATTTTCGTGGTTATGAACCTAGTTTTAAGCTCATTAGATTTTGTGAAATTACTTTGGTTAAGTCACAAAGGTAGACCTCTACTTTCGTGAGTGCACTCCTTAGATTTAGTATTTTCTTGAACTAATATTGAACTTTCAGTTTCACAACATTATTCAATGCCATTAAATAGCCATAATTAATGGCAAATTAATCATGATTTTAATATCAAAAGTACTAAATAACTTGCACAAAATTTGAACTCAAATAACTTAGAAAATATTATAAGATAAACAAAGGTAGTTCATCCAATTCCTAAGAATCAAACTTAGAAATAAAATAATATCTTTGTGTTACTAAGCATTTTAATTCAAATATGAGATAAAGAGTTGAGGTATAAAGAAATCTTGTCACGCATAAGCTTTCAACTTCTCTTCTTAAATCCTTAATATTCATTCAAACTTATCTAGTCATGAAACTCAAACAAACCCTAACAAGAAGAAAACTAAAGTATTTCTTGAAACAACATAGTTGATAACCCTCTCAAAGTGCCTTAGAAGTACTATTTATAGGGAGGCATAAGTGGCTAACAAAAATAGGAAAAATTGCCAGGAAACTCTAAAGAAAACCCCAACTGTCACTGAGACTGCAATAGGATCCACGACTAGATCCTTGTTGATGAAGAGCGAATCTAGCAAACTCTATTTCAACATTGCTAATGACGAGGATTCACGACCTTGATCCACAAGCTTTCAAGATGGATCTATGACCAGATCCACTTTTACTTAGCCTTGAAAAATTCTTTCAAACACGATCTTTGGTTCAGTCGGTACCGATTCGTGAGGAGTTCTTGCAAACAAATTTGAAACGAACTCTTAGAATCTGACCTATTTTTTGGATTCGTTTTGAGCTTCCGGTTGGATCTACAAGCTGATCCTACTTGTTCTTCAGGATCCTTTCTTCTCTTCAGTTTCTTCAAGTGACGTTGGTTCCTTTCAACTTGAATATCCATTTTTTATTCACCAACTTGTGTCAAACTCGACTACCTACAAAAATGTGCATTTAAAAGCATCAACTCAATAGATTTTCAATATTTATTCCTTTGAATCTTTAAATTACAAAAACCACTAATAGTAGCTTACTTTTATAATTTTACGCTAAAAACACACCAAAATATGCATACTAAAGACTCTAAACATCATGCAAAATAACATTTATCAATTGTTATTATGATTGTTACATAAGTTAGTAATTCATGGACTAGAATTATAATTGAACTAAGATTCTATTTAATAGCAGGAGCTATATAGCATAGTGAGACTATAATAATATGAATACAACTGAAAAAATTGAAATTGGAGAAATCATCTAATAGTATCTGCAATAATGTATTTTTTTAAAATACTCAAAGAAAACCTTGTGGAAGATGCATGCTTTTCATGAGTCACATGTATTCTCATTTAGTTTTTTATGAGAAGTATTTAGATGGATGCCCTAATGTGTCAAACTTGAAAAAGTTGCTATGTGAGAACCCTCACTTTAAAAATCCAATCTCCCCAAATTACTTGCCTTGCCCTATGATTTAAATCACCTCACACATGCCCTTGTATTACATTTCCCATGTGTTACAACAATTTTACATACATTGCATTTCATTTCTTTTGACTGGAAGTAAGACAATTGCTTGAGTTGATTTCAAATAATTCACCCCTTACATGTTTTTAAATGACCTTTATTTGTGGTAGGAACTTTATGTGAAAGGTTAGGGGTGTTAAATAAGTATTAGTGCATTTGGAAGGGTTGAATTATCATTAGTCAAAAGATTAAGAGAAGTAGTGGGCAAGAAGTGGGCTATGTGGCAAAACCCTAGCCAAGTATTTTGTTGACCAAAGGTTAACTAATAATTTAAACCATCTTGGCCCTTTTATTTCTTCTTGTTGGCTGAACCTTATAGCTCCAAAAGAGAAGAGAGAGAGCTCCAATTTCTTGCTTTCTAACCCTAGTAATCAAGAGCCAAACAAATCAAAGAGAAAGATTGGGAGATAGTGAGAAATTTCCTTCCAACCTTAGGGTTTGATGCAAGCTTGAAGTCTTCATTTGGTGGGTTGATTTGGTGGTTCGAACTTCCTACAAGAGAGGTAAGTGTTCTTTAAATGATGTGGTTGATGGATTATGATGGTTGTAAACTTGAAGAAATTGAAAATTTATCATCACTTTGTCATAGTTAAGTAAGCTGAAATTTTTCCCAACTTGATTCCAGTTTTTGTACCTACTTCAACTGGATGTTCGACCATGATAACGGCCAAACTAGCTTTTGTACAAAACATGAAAGTTGTAGAGAATTGAGTGTATAATATGCCTGTAAATTTTCAGCTCAATCGGAGTAGGATAGCTTGTGAAATGACTAATTTACCCCTGCTTCCCTGTTTCTGTCCGAACTGATATTTTGTCTCTGTAATTGATCATTTTAACTAGGAAGACGACTGATTTAGCTTTTGATGTCTTCTTAAGAATTATATCCCTGTATCTTATCTTTCCAATGTCTTTGGAATCACCTGACTCGGAGTTGTGTGCGCTGAGATATGATTGAATAAATCAGGACTGCCAGTTAAATTTCCCAGTGAGCTTCGAAACTGGAAAATCTGGGGCTGTTTGGGTAAATTTGACTAGGTTAGGTGGAGAACTGGATTGAGGTGTCTTCATAAGAATTGTAGAGCTCTGTCTTAGCTTCGAAACGGTATAAGGTTTGCCCTAATTCAATAAACATAACTCCAGTTATGACTAAAATGCTATGGGATGTCAAATCTGCCGTCTGGTATGCCTACCAAGTGTTTGATGAAATGTATGCCTACCAAGTGTTTGATAAAATGTTTGCACCTTGTTCATGGTTGTTAATGAAGCTTTTACATGTTTTAAACCTCTTTTGAGCTAGATCTATACTTGATATGTGGTTTAAGTGCAAATCATTAGAGAATGAAGATTGGATGGCTAAAGGAAAATATGGACTGATTTCAATTTCCATGGCTGACCGGTTGGAGAAGGAAGGGTTTCTCCTTGCTTTTTGTGGTTTATTTACACCTTAAGCATGCCTAAACAACTTGGCTAGAGATTGGTTAAGTTTATGTGTGAATTGGAATGAATTTGGAACAAGCAAAGTGGCTAGAAGGACCATTAGTGGACTGGTTTAGGATTTCTTATTTTCTAGACTGTTGTGGTCACTTTAATCATGGTTATGTGTTGTGTTTTGAGCTCCAATGGTACCAAATGACTTAATCCCCTGTATATGATCACTAGAGGACTGATTTGGATAAATTTGAACCAAAACAAATGAAGATAGCATGAGGAACTAGTGTGCAATTGTTAGGGTTTGAGACTGATCCAGGGTTGGAAAAACAGCCAACTTTCCTGAGCTACTGGTACTGCTAGGAGATGAACCAGAAGGTGTGCTTGATACCGTTAGAAAACCCTTCGAGTCTAGTTTCCAACGCCACTGACGGCACCTAATTCCGACCTTCCTACAGTGAGATATAGCCGTTTTACCAAGACTTCATGGGCGCGACTGTTTTACCCGCGAAGAACCTTTTAAGCTTGAATGAAACTTTCCTTTTACCCAACCTTTTTGCACTTGTTAAACTTGTTTCCTCATGAACTTTCACTGCATTTTGGGCCTAAATTTCATGGTGAATTGAGTAGACTTAACCACTCACTTAGTCACCTAATGAGCTCACTTTTGGCTTGGAATTAAGCCTAGTTTGTTAACGATTTCACTCATTACCCTAGGAGTGGGAAACGGTGGTGAACGTAACTGCACGACTTGACGTTTGACTGCTACATTACTTGTCAGGTGAGTGTTCCACTACCTGCTACCTGCTTATATGAAATATCTGAATACTTGAAGTACGACTGTTTGAGCCAAACTATGTTTTGATAAAAATGGAGGCGAGCGTGTACTTTATCGCACTCGACCTTCCTCATTTTCCACTGAGGCTCTGTATACTGTGATTATGAGATATGAATTCTCTATATGTGACTGTACTTGAGTTGTTTGGGTGATACCCCATCAACTACTGCTACTGTTTGGGTACCCAACCTCATTGGTGAGTCGGTTGTATCGAGCCAGCAAGGGCTTGGTCGAGAAGGCCGATAATCCTTGGGGACTGTTCACTGATTACTGGAAACTGGTATACTCGAGTATTACCCAATTACTGATATGGAGTGCGGGCCCGGTAGGGGGTTGGTTGGTGGACGGAGATCGGAGAAAGTGGTGTTCTACGGACTGAATATTCTTTGAATGCAAGTGTTGATGGAGAGTCAACGGACACCGGTATGATCAAGCTCAAGGGGATTTGGCTTTTGGAAGCCACCTGTATCCTTGAATTGAACTGTGATTAAATTGTTATTGTACTATACGGTGTTTACTTGATTATATTATGCCCTTATTTGGCTATGTGCTTACTTGTTTTACTTGGAACCTCACTGAGCTTTAGCTCACCCCACTCCCTTTGTTTTCCTTAACAGATTGGGGACGGACTTTTGGTCAAGAGTTTTCTTAGTTTATTCTACTTGAACTTGTAACCTTCGTTTAAGATGTTTTTACTTTTGACCCTTGTAAGTTCAACTTTATAAGTTCGACTCATGTTATGTAATTGTAGTATGAAGTAGTAAGTGTGACGTTTAGTGAATTTCTAAGTTTGGAAAGTTGGCTTGTCTAATGTTTTCCATTAGGGTTTGTACCGTTTATTTTGAAGTTATTCCTGCGTATCTTGAGTTACTAGTTCTTTGATCGACCGAGTCCTGGCGAGAGTTGGGCAGGCAGTCCGCTGATACCTTAAGGTCCGCCCTAAGGAGAGGTGGGGCTGTCACATGCTAGAACTTTAAATGATCGAAAAGGGGGTTGCTCTTTTGATTCTTGATGATGTGAATGAAAGTATTAACTGTATGAGTAAATCTTATATGCACTGATAGTATATATATTATCACCGTTTGTATAGTTAATCGAGCTAACTAAGGATTGAAAGTATAATAAAGGACCTTCTAAATTAAAAAAAAAAAGAACAGTAAAACTCATGCTAGAGTATTGAAGTTGGAACATGGAGATTGATGGTTGAAAACAAAAGGCTCTGAATTTTATTGTTTATTACAATCACATTTTACATTTTAATGGTTACAATGACATTTTTATGTTGATTGTACTTTTTTTATATTATTACTTTCTGTTGATTGATATTTTACTTTATTAGGAGGATTAGAAATTGTTAATTTAATTGATATTTAACGTTAATTAGGGGATTAGTGATTGTTGGAAAGTTATATAAAGAAAGAATATAATAGATCAATATTACTTAATTATTGATTATGTTCGTGGCCAAGATAGATGGGATTTTATTAAGTTGATAAAAATACACATGCACAAGAATTGTGGGACCTCCTATCAACGTTCTTGGTCTTAAGAGACTACAATATATTGAACTCCTAAAATTAATTTATAACAAACCTACACGTTCAAGCAACATTTATAATCGAGATATATAGTGTTTATCATAAGAAACACCTATATAGTTATGATTAATCTTTTCTACACTGACAGTATATACACTGCTAGCGTTGGATGAATGACAACTATACAAAATTTGAATTTGAAATTTAACTTTTACACACATATCATGAATCAAACGATGATAATATATACACTATCAGTGTATATAAGATTTACTCCAGTTATTTAGTATACAAACAATTATACTCTATACCTTTTCTTTACCATTCTTCCTCCTAAGGTATCCTAGAGTTTTCTTCACCTAGTGTTTACTAGTGAGAGTTTTCTTCTCTTCTAGGCTATTCTAGTAGGGCTTTGTTTAAATTTTTTGTTTTCTTCTCAGATTTAAGAATTTTTTTAAATCTATATATTAGATCTAGAATTTCTTGGATCTTCTTGTTAGATTTTAGTATTAGTTTTGAATTTGAACCAGTTGGATAGATGATCTAAGGTAATACACATGCACAAATATTTATGAGGCAATTCATACAATTGATTAGATCTTATGGTTTGTGATTCACAGTGTAATTTCTCTTGATTTTTAACTCTGTTAAATCTAATGATAGTTCATAGTAGATATATCTATGCCATGTTCTACATATTTTTTGCCATTAGTGCAACTTTCTTTATCAAACAAATCGTGTTGGATGATTTCCATGTAGTATATTAATAATGTTGGCTTCTGTTTTATCGAAAAAAATGCACAAACAATTATTCTTAATTGAATATTCTTCTTAACATCTAACTTTGACGAATTATGGTGTATGTGACCTTTTTTACTATATTATCTTGCTTTAATATTTTCTTGAATTAAAGGATAATTTTTTCACAATACGCAAAATCATTCATAATTATCTACAATGGTGAGAAATAATACAATAACATTTTCCATCACAAAATACTTGGATTAAGAGAAGAATAGAATCGTAGAGGGTTTGATTTTTAGTATTTTATTGTAAACTTGTCATATGTTATTGAAGCACTAGAATGCTAGTTATAGTATTTTGAATTTGGAACTTATATTTGTTATAGTACTTTCTTTGTTTCATTGTGTTGTATTGTTTTCTACTAGTTGTTCACTTAAACAAAAATTCTTGCTCCGTCTCTTGTTATGACTGAATCTTGGGTAAATGAGCTTCATTTTGAATGAGTACATATACATATACATATACAGATATATATATATATTTGTGTGTGTATGAGTATGTACAATTAATCCTTTGAACTATCTAAAAATTACAAGATTATAAAGATAACTTCCTATAAATGCTTCATTACAATTGCCATTTATAAGTTATCTAAAATTCCTCTCCTCCCTCAAATTACCCTCTTAAAATAACTAAAACATGTTCAAATGTCCTTTATGTTGTGCATTATAATTCTATAACATTTTTTGTTATTGTTTCCTTACAATATGATTTTATAGTAAATTATGTAGTTGAAAATTAATAGGAAAGGGGTACCAATACAGCCACACAATATCAGAATTAATCCAGAACAAATTACTCTTTCTTCAAGTACCAGTTAAAATATGAACAAACCAAATCACCAAACAACGATGTCAACAGTAATAATAAAATGCCAAAAAAATAAAAGGCATGGGACACCAAAATTTTTAACGTGGAAAACCCAAATTGGAAAATATCACGAGACCAAGTCCAGTTAAAAAACTCTACTATCATGATAATATGAATACATAAGTCTAGTCGAAATATTTGGATGACAACAATATCACATATCAATCAAGCAAAATTACTACAAAATCACCCCCAAAAACTGCAACTGTTAAAGGAGTGGGTTTGAAAGAATGTTACCAAACAAAAAGGAAATCCAAAATCTGAACTAGTAGATGAGCAGAACTTGATGAGAGGATCGTGTGGATAAAATTTCATTTTAATCAGATTTCAAATCACCTTCCAATCAAGATCTTGAATTGGTTTCTCTCTCTAGCTTCTCTCCCAAATTTCTCTCTCTTCGTTTCTCTCCAAGAAAGACAAAAAATTGCGGCTGAACTTTTCTTTTTCCTTCAGTTGATGAATGATGCGACTGAAGCTTTTCTTTTGTTTCCAAGAAAGAAAAGTATTAGTCAACCTAATGGGTTTTGTTTTGTGGTTTGGCTCACCAAATGGGCTAGACCACGCAAATCCAACAATATCCCCCTTCATCTTATTTGGGGGGTTTCCACCAAACTTGCTTCTTATCTATAAAACAAGAGTTTTCCTGAGAAAATGTTTTAGTCAACATATCAGCACCATTATCATCAGTGTGAACTTTCTCAAGTGTCAACAACTTGGAATCCAACACATCCCGAATCCAATGATACCTTACATCAATGTGCTTGGATCAAGAGTGAAATGTAGAATTCTTGCACAAATAAATATCACTCTGACTGTCACAGTGAAGACTGTACTTCTATTGCTTCATACCCAACTCCTAAAGAAATTTCAACAACTAAAGAGTCCCCTTACATGCTTCAGTGGTTTGCGATATACTCTGCCTCTATGTTTGAAAAGGCGATAAATTTCTGCAACTTATTTTGCCATGATACTGCTCCCCCTACAAAAATCATCAAGGTATTTAGATGTGGACTTCCTGTTATCGAGATCACTTACCATATCTGTATCGGTGTACCCATCCAACATAGTTTTACCAGTGCCGAAACACAAACACAATGTGGAAGTTCACTTGAGATACTTAAGGATCCACTCAACAGCATTCTAATGCTCATTATCAGGATTGGAAAGATATCGACTGACTACTTCAACTGCATGAGCAATATCTGGCCTAGTACAAACCATAGCATGCATCAAACTGCCAACAGTTGATGCATAAAGAATCTTTTTCATGTATTATTTATTTTTCTCACTTGTAGGACACTATTTAATACTTAGCTTGAAGTGACCTACAAGTGGAGTAGAGACTTTCTTAGTTTGCTCATGTTAAACCTGTCAAGCACTTTATCAATGTACTTTTCCTAAGATAACTAAAGTTTCCCACTTTGCTTGTCCCAAGAGATTTTCATCCCAAAAATCTATCTAGCCAGACCGAAATCTTTCATTGCAAAGGATTTACTTAACTCCTTTTTTAACCTGTTAATTTTCACAGCATCATGGCCAATAATTAGCATGTCATCAACATACAACAAGAGAATAATAAAATCAAAATTAGAAAAATTCTTCACATAGACACAATGATTAGATGCAGTCCTATGATACTCGTCGTTTGTCATGAAGGAGTTAAACTTCTTGTACCACTGCCTTGATGCCTGTTTTAATACATACAAACTCTTTTTGAAACAACATACAAGGTTTGTTTTACCATTTTCTTTGAACCCCTCCGATTGCTCCATATAAATTTCTTCTTTCAAATCACCATGTAAGAAGGTTGTTTTCACATCAAGTTGCTCAATTTTCAAATTCAAACAAACTGCAATTCCAAAAACAACCCAAATTGACGACATCTTTACCACATGAGAGAAAATTTTCTCAAAATCTACACCTCTGTTCTGACTCAACCCCTTCACAACCAATCTTTCCTTGTACTTTGGTTGTGAACTGTGCTCTTGAGTTTTCAATCTATAGACCCATTTATTTTTGAGTGCTCTCTTACCCTTAGACAGTTTTACCAAATCATAGATGTGATTCTCATGCAAAGATATCATTTCTTCTTGCATAACTTGTAACCAATCTTCTTTCCTCTCATACTCAAGAGCCTCACTATAGGATTCCAATTCTTCTCCATATGTTAGTAACACATACTCATTAGGATTATATTTGCTAGAAGGTGTCCTTTCTCTATTAGATCTCCTAAACTCATCTCGTGGTGATGGTGGTGAAGTTGGCAGTGTCTCTTGCTCAAGTTCATCATCAGCAGTGTCTCTTGCTCAAGTTCATCATCAGCAGTGTCATTACCATTAATATCCTCTCTCTGCTCTGTGTCAACTCCCCAGTGATCAAAATCCACAGATATTGGAACTGAATCTGGATCTAGATCTGAACTAGCAGGAATGTCATTTGAGAATTTTGGATTGTCACCTTCATCAATGTCCTCAATGATTTGATCTTCAAGGAAAACAACATCCCTGCTCCTGATCACCTTTTTTTCAATAGGATCATATAGCCTATAGCCAAAATATTCATGTCCATAACCCAAGAAAATACACTACTTTGATTCTAAATCATGTTTTGACCTCTCATCTTTGGGAATATGAACAAATATCTAGCAACCAAAAACTCTTAAGTGTTTAAAGGACACAACTTTTCTCGTCCATACTCTTTCTGAGATATCACCATCTAGAGGAACTGACGGAGAAAAATTAATTAAATCAACTACAGTTCTCATTGCTTCACCTCAAAATGGATTTTGACAACTTAACATTAGAGAGCAAACATCTGACCCACTCAGTGATGGATCTATCCATCCTCAATGCTACTTCATTCTCTTGAAGAGTTTTTGATATTGTCTTTTCTAGTCTGATATCATAGGACTTGCAATCTCTTTCAAATGGCCCCCCGTATTTGTGACGGCCCCATCTCTCCCTAGGACGAACCCTAGGGTATCAGCGGGGTGTCTGCCCAACTCTCGTCAGGACTCACGCACTCATTCTAACTTAATAGAGAACAACAAGTCAATTGTAGACTTAAGATTAAAGAAATATTTCGAATATACAAGCCAAATCCTTCTAAAGCTACCAAATACAATTACAATCCAAAAATCCAAGTATGACAAAAATTTACACTTCAAAAGTCTCCAATATTATACAAAAGATATACTAACTTCAACCAAAAGTCACTAGTCTAGAATCTCCAACTTCCACCACCAAAGTCTGTTAAGAAAAACAATTTGGGGTGAGCTAATGCTCAATGAGACCAAAAAGTTCAAACAAGCGAGCAAATACCATCAATTAAATCGAATATCACACTTAAAAGCGACTTAACATGAAATTTCATTTAAGTGCTCAAATAAGAAATAAAACACAAGTAGAAGGAGACAGGAGCTATCAAGAGTTATTTTCATGTCTCGACCGCTTCAAACCATCTGAGGTTTACTCTCCGTCAACTCAAGTAGAAACATAATCATAGTACTCCACTTACTTCCTCCATCCAACATAACACCCTTTCGGATCCGGAACAAAACAAGCATGAGGTGGCAATACTATTCGAGTATGCCAAGCGAGATTTCAAAAGATCAATCTATAAAATTTTTTAAGGTTCACCAAACTTCTCGACCAAGCCTTTGTCAGCTCGAATTACGAGGTTAGTCAATGGGTGGGGGCGTCCCCCCATGTACAATTGGTTGATGAGACAACGCTCCAATCGAGTTAGAATCGATCATAGTACTGAATCGGTATGAGAGGCACCTCCCACTCGAATAGGGTGTGGTACATGCTGCCGTTCAGTGCTCACGAGTTAAAACATGTTCGAGTACAAGTGCAAGTCATACACATTCATTTTTCAAGTAACGAGCATTCAAGAGAGAGAGAACGAGGGCGATAAAGTACACCCCCACCTCGACAAGATCACAAGAATCACATAACACTTGTACAATTATCATTTCAATCATACCAACATGAAGCATGCACTTGACACTCACCAATAGTCAAGGGCAAAGCAAGAGGTCAGAATAGCTCCTCGGCATCTACGTGATCGCCTGAGACATGAACAATCATGATTACTTAGGTATTCGATCAAAACTAAAAAGAAAATACCCTCTTGCTATCCACGCTCAAAAGTCACATGTTCAAGTCGAAATAAAATAGATGTTCTCGCTTAATCATTGAAATAATATTCAAGGAGAACTCAAAAGTCATTTTCGAGTCAAATCGTAACAAGAAATCTCAATTTTAAAAAGAAAGTACCATTTTAATTTTTTGCACAAAAATCGAGAAAAGGAAAATTGTTTCCATATCTTAAAATTTCTAATCCTATGCCCAAGTTTTAGAATATAAAGGAGCGTTTACATTTTCTAAACTTATGGAGTCAAAATCCATCAAAACGCTACTTATTTACATAGTAAATGTTGAAGTTAAAAGTTTCAAATTTCAAACATAAAACTAGTGAAATTCCTCAAGAATTACTCTAGCTAAACGCTCCAATTTATGGTTCATTTTCATGGAAACCAAGAGCATAAGACTAGAGGATGAAATCCATTTCCCAAATATGAAATGAGGTGCAAATAACCAAGAAAGTTAGGCATGAAACCTAGAAAATGTTTTTAAGTCACTTTGGAGTTTTGTCACTTTACAAGGAAAAATTCAGTTTTTGGCAACATTTTTTGAAAAATCATAACTTGAGTTTCATAAATCCAAAATTTGCGATTCTTATACCGTTGGAAAATAGACTCAATGAATAAAACTCTCTAGAAGACACTTTTTTCCAGATTCAAATCAGAAATCAGTCAAATCTTAGCTCCAAATCACTACTTTAGTAAGAACAGGGCAAAACAGTCTTGAATTTCCGTGAAATTTGAAAATTTAGCAAAATTCATAGGAATCGAACTTGCCCTTAAAATTTATACCACTAAAAGAACTCCGAATCTAGTTTCAAACGCAACAAACGAAAATCAATTTGGGATTTTCTACACCAAGATACAACAGTTTTTGTGAAAGTTGATTTTTGAAACTTGGTTCACGAAATTCCAGCTTTGGAACACCCGACACAGTTTGTAAATCATGTCATAACTAAGGCTACACAAGTCCAAAATTAGCATAATTTATGGAGTTGAAAATTAGATTCAAAATGCTAAAAATTACTAGAAGAAACTGTCTTCAAATTCGTTTTGTAAGATGAGTGAAAATGAGTTACAAACTGCAGCTGTGCTTGTTTCTCGATTAAAACAGGGAGTGAAAACAGCCAACTTAACCGGTTCACTGCAGCTCATAGAAAACGAACTAACAGGTACATTTTATACTATTAAAAAGCTCTCGGAGTCTAGTTTCACATGCTACAAACAGCACTTGATTTTGACTCCTGTACAAAAATTATGGGCTATTGAGTGCGCACTGGCCGGCTACACTAATCAGAAATTTTCAGGTTTATTTTCCTCCCTTTAACCTAACTTTAACTCAACCAAATGAAATACTTTTTGGGAGATAATTTACACACATAACCCAACATGTAGCAAGCATTTTGGCATGAATATAACCACAAAACTCGAAATTAAAACAAGGGAAATGAACTAGCAAAAATCGGACAGTCTTGTACCACTTTTTCCTTCAAATTTTCTTTCCAAATCTTCATACCAAACCTAACTATAAATCACTAAAACAACAACCAAACAAACAAGAAATCCTCAAGGCCACTACCTAAGACTTTTTCTCAAGACATCTACCTAAAGTCAAGATTCATGGAACCCATCAACAACCCAAATTTAACTAGTTAAAACTAACTAAAAACTAACCATAAGATAAAAAGAAAAATGAGAGCTTTGAGGGGGTTTACCTTCTTCCAAGAGTAATAAGCAAAACTACAAAAAATCAAGTTCTAAACGACCAAGAATCCTCCTCCTCCAAGTCTCCTACTAAGCTTGAGGATGATCCAAGAAGATGAGCAAAGTTGGAGCAAGTTTTAGGGAGCAAAATGAAGAGGAAAATTTGCAACTTTCTTGACAAAATGGAGAAAGGAGTGGCTGGCCAAGGAGGAGGGAGAAGAGAGAGGTTTTGAGTGATTTTTGCTGAAGTGATTTGACGAAAGAAAGATGGGACATAAAACTACTTTGGTGCAAAAAGTCAACAAATGAATAGTGGCCCATTAGTGTTCCTAATTGAGATTAATTCAACTCACTCACCTCTAATCTCTCAATTAGTTTTTCTTAGTCTACAATTGATCATCCTTAATTCTCCAAGACCACTGCACTCTTGGACCAAATATTGTCTCGAAAAATGTGTTTTCACTAATTCTTACTAATCGAGCGACAAAAAAATTAACTTTAAGAACAAATGTATTAAAATATAACTTGAGACAATATACCATGCAAATGCAATTAAAATGAATAAAATAAATTAATTGGAGCAAATGAATAAAAAAATAATTAGATAAACCAGTGAAATAAATTAATTAATTAAAATAAAATAAAAATTCGGGTCCTCACATCTTTTCCCCCTTAAAAGAATTTCGTTCTCGAAATTCATACCTTGATTTACAAATATCTCTGGATATTTCTTTCGGATCTTCTCTTCCACTTCTCAAGTCGCTTCCTCAAATTGATGATTTCTCCATAAAACTTTCACTAGAGGGATTTGCTTGCGTATTAACTCTTTCATTTTTCGATCTAAGAACTTTACTGGCCTTTTCTCATGTTACAAATTCTCATCAATTTCTACTTCTTCCGATCGTAACACATGGACGGGTCGGGATGATATTTCTTAAGTATGGAGACATGGAAAACATCATGAATCCTGGATAAATTCAAAGGTAATTCCATCTTCGTCCCAATGAATCGGAGATCGATACTTTCGACCATAAAGGGGTTCGTATGGAGCCATTTGTATTGAGACATGAAAACTGTTGTTATAAGCAAATTCCACTAACGTAAGGTATTGACTCCAATTTTTTCCAAAATTCAAAATACAAGTACTCAACATATCCTCTAGGATTTGGATTGTCCTTTCCAATTGTCCATCGGTTTGCAAGTGGTAGGTGGTACTAAATTCAGCTTAGTTCCTAAACTCTCTTGCATCTTTTGCTAAAATCGAGACACAAATCTAGGATCCCGAATTGATATTAAACTCACCGGTATCCCATACAACCTTATAATTTCGTCCAAGTACAAGTTAGCCAATTTTTCCAAGGAGTACTTCATACTAATTAGCAAAAAGTGAGCAGAATTGGTCAACCGATCCACTCTTACCTAAATAGCGTCGTGCCCTCTCTGAATTCTTGGTAACCCTGATACAAAATTCATAATGATATTCTCCCACTTCCACTCAGGTATCTCCAACGGTTGTAATAATCCAGACGGCTTCTGATGTTTGATCTTAACTTGTTGGCAAGTGAGAAAAGATCGAACAAATTGGGCAATTTCTCTTTTCATATTTTCCCACCAATACAGGCTCTTCAAGTTTTGATACATCTTGTTACCCCCAAGGTGTACTGTACATTTAGAACGGTGAGTTTCATCCAAAATTTCCTTTTTTTTTAGTCCTTCTTCTTTTGGCACTACTAGGTGATTTCTAAACGTTAACATTCCATCGGTCCCCAAATTGAAGTAGGACTTTTCTCCTTTTTGAATTTTCTCAATCTATTTTTGCATTTTAGGGTCCTCTTTTTGAGCTTTTTTTATTCGATCTATCAAGGTAGACTTCATAGTGATATTCCCAAAAATTATCCTCTGTAATTCAAGACGCGGGTTCCAAACACTAACTTCCTTTAACATGTGTCATTCTCTCACCATTAAACTAGCCATTTGCACCTTACGATTTAGGGCATCTGCCACTACATTAACTTTTCCAAGGTGATAGTTAAGCGTACAATCATAATTTTTCAAAAATTTCACTCATCTGCGTTGCCTCAAATTCAACTCCTTCTGGGAGAATAAATATTTAAAACTCTTATGATCAGTGAAAATCTCGAAAGTCACTCCATACAGATAATGTTTCCACTTTTCCAAGGCAAACACCACTACCGCTAATTCCAAATCATAGGTCGGATAATTCTACTTATGAGGTTTTAACTTACGGAAGACATACGCAATCACTCTTCCGTTTTATATTAGTACACACTCTAAATCATCCTTTGAAGCATCTATATAAACCACAAAACCTTCTTCTCCACTCGGCAATGCTAATACAGGTGTATCAGTCAAACACTTCTTCAACTCCTAAAACCCTTCCTCGTATTTAGAATCTCATATGAACTTGCCATATTTCTTAGTCAACTCGGTAGGGGTTTCGCGATCTTAGAAAAGTCTTGATCAACCGGCGGTAATACCCTGCTAACCCTAAGAAACTTCAAATTTCAGTAAAGTTTTCTGGTCGTTTCCACTTAGAAACAACTTCTATCTTAACTGGTTCCACAGTAATCTCTTTCTTCATTATTAGCCACAAATAAAGAATTCTTGTTCAAATCCAAGAACAAGGTATAAAAATTGAATTACGGATAGGGGTTTAATTCCAACCAAACACAAATGTGTAATATCACTAATCAAAACATCAGGCACCACGTTCACTGTTTCTAATGGAGATACAACTTATATATAAATCTTTCACTACACATAGTTTAATAAATACAGCTATTTCAAGTCAAACATCACTAATTGCTAATTTAACTATTACAGCAGCTTCACTCTCACGAAATTTATTTATCTTGAGTAATTCCTCACTTGATGTCCAGGTTGGCTGCATTTGAAACACGCACCAATTTTTGAATAACATAATTCCATGTGAATTTTGTTACAGGTTTCACACTTAGCAGCTACGCATCTCTTCTTGAAATGTCCATTATTTCTTTTCATTTTCCCTTTATCCTTCATAGCGAGTTTAGCTCCACTAATCGCTTTACGTTTCCCTTTAGTATCGTGATAATTTCTTTCACCCCTTTTAATTTGATTATTAAGAATGTCTTGAGATGCTACTCGACTAGACAAATGCATCAATTCAAATTTATTCTGTACCTCTTCCGAGATCCCTTTGTATTTCTTTTCCAGTTCCACGTTCTTATGTAGCAGCTCAATTCTCTCAGCATATTCTTGTTTCCATCGTCCTTCCCAGTAGTCAGTCAATTTTTTTTGAAATTCTATTTCCTTTCGAAGAATGTCTATTTCCTTATGCATATCTCCCAAATTTGTCATCTCACCGATTGGCTTAAATCAAATGCTAGCCTGTCAGGCAAATCAAAGGATTAAAATGAGTAACTATTCATAATTGGAAACTCTAGCCATATTACTCTTCCGTTTTTTTGCTTACAGGTTACCCCAAAATATAAATCTTAACTATTCTCTACTTGATATAAACGAGTTCTTGGGTCTTTTCACAAGAATTACTATCATCACTTATACACATAACAAAATATGGAATCATATTCCTTAATAGAAAAGTTTCACACCCTAACTCACTCTCCAATACTCATTTACAAAGTTGCTCAAGAAAAATCCATAACCTCTTACTCTCACTAGTGCCTTATAATATCTTCCCCTCTTTCCTAAACTCCAAGTTGGTTAACAGGTCCTGGACCTTGATGATCAGTTAACTGTACTAAAATATCGATCATACGGTTAATAGCGGTAGCTACTTGATTGTCCCCTTCATTTCTTTACCCTGGATTCGATCCGGTTGTCGATCTCTGATCATCCCCATGAATTATCTAAGCCCGCGCTCTAGGCCCCTTCCACTTTTTCGACCATCCATAATTCTAGTATATTGCTAAAGGGATGAACGTAAGATAAATATGCATAAGTGAAATTTAAAGTGACAATTTAAATATGCAAGACGAAAAATAAATATGTGAGATGTAAAATAATTACAAATATGCACAACCCATAGTGTAAATTAAAATTCATAGACTAGCAAAATCAAGCACATCATATATATCATTCAAGTGTTTCAAAAGATAAGTAGCATAGTTAAACAAAATACAATGACCTTAGAATAAGCACCACCCCAATTATCCTTGACAAAAAATACTAAAGTAGAAAAAAAAAAACTGCTAACCTAATGATTGGCAGAGCCAGAAGTCTCAACTATTTCAGTAGGTTCAACTTCATCTTCAGCACTAGGGGTTGTATTCTCCTATCCCTCATCGAGTATTTTGTCATCCATTACTTGTTCAACCAAGGTCACACACTCAGCCATCATTCCCTCAATTCAGTCCCTTACTTCTTGTACCATCCTATCAAGTTGACGATTAGCCTCTTGAAACTGCCCACGATGGGCCTCTACTTTATTTCGCTCTTCGAGTATATTCGTCTCCAACTCATGGATCCTAGCCGTCTGTGCGTCCACAATCGCCCTCAACCCTTGATTATCCTCTTGATTTATCCTATTCGCATTAGATAACTACCTCCAATCATCGATTACCAATAGCACCACATAGTCAGGGTATGAATAAGTCCTCCAACAATAGCAGGAATGCCTAATTCGACGAACTGGATTCTACTACCAAAGAGGACCCTCAGGCCTCTCTCGATAATGAATCACTGGAAGAGGTCCCTCGATCCTATGACTGTCGCTGCCACTATCCATATCTTACAAATTACCCACAAAACTAAAGGTTAAATCCTTATAATCACTGGTGTCATTCAAAAATTTAACTTAAGGTCTATCATGGATTTCTATGACCAAAAGTTCATGACTAAGAACTCCTAACATTGTTCCAGGTATTTCAAACCTATCGCTCTGATGCCAATTGTGACGCCCCCACCTCTCCTTAGGGTGAATTCTAGGGTATCAGCGAGGCGCCTGCCCAAATCTCGTCAGAACTCACGCACTCATTCTAACTTAATAGAGAACCACAAGTCAATCGTAGACTTAGGATTAAAAAAATATTTCGAATATACAAGCCAAATCCTTCTAAGGCTACCAAATACAATTACAATCCAAAAACCCAAGTATAACAAAAATTTACACTTCAAGAGTCTCCAATATCATACAAAAGATATACTAGATTCAACCAAAAGCCGCTAGTTTAGAATCTCCAACTTCCACCTCCAAAACCTATTAAAGAAAATAACTTAGGATGAACTAACGCTCAGTGAGGTCAAAAAGTTCAAGCAAACAAGCAAGTTGCACCAATTAAATCAAATATCACACTTAAAAGCCGCTTAACATGAAATTTTATTTAAGTGCTCAAATAAGAATAAAACACAAGTAGAAGGATACAGGATCTCTCAAGAGTTATTTCCACGTCTCGACCGCTTCAAACCATCTGAGGTTGATTCTCTGTCAAATCAAGTAGTAACATGATCGTAATGCTCCACTTATTTCCTCCATCCAACATAACACCCTCTCGGATCTTGAACCAAACAAGCATGAGGTGGCAATACTATTTAAGTATGCCAAACAAGATCTTAAAAGATCAACTTATAAAATTTTCCAAGGTTCACCAAACTTCTTGACCAAACCCTTGCCGGCTCGAGTTACGAGGTTAGCCAATGGGTAGGGGCATCCTCCCATGTACAATTGGTTGATGAGACAACGTTCCAATCAATTTAAAATCGATCATAGTACTGAATCGGAATGAAAGGCGCCTCCCACTCGAATAGGGTGTGGTACATGCTGCCGTTCAATGCTCACGAGTTAAAACATGTTCGAGTACAAGTGCAAGTCATACACATTCATTTTTCAAGTAACGAACATTCAAGAGAGAGAGAACGAGGGTGATAAAGTACACCCCAACACCCCTACCTCGGTAAGATCACAAGAATGACATAGCACTTGTACAATTATCATTTCAATCATCCCAACATGAAGTATACATTTGACACTCACCAATAGTCAAGGGCAAAACAAGATCAAAAACAAGAGGTCAAACAAGCTCCTCGGCATCTACGTGATCACCTGAAACATGAACAATCATGATTACCTAGGTATTCGACCAAAGTTAATAAGAATATACCCTCTTGCTATCCACGCTCAAAAGTTACATGTTCAAGTCGAAATAAAATAGATGTTCTCGCTTAATCATTGAAATAATACTCAAGGAGAATTCAAAAGTCATTTTCGAGTCAAATCGTGACAAGAAATCTCGATTTTAAAAAGAAAGTACCATTTTAATTTTTGGCACGAAAATCGAGGAAAGAAAAAATAGTTTCCATATGTTAAAACTTCTAATCTTATGCCCAAGTTTTAGAATATAAAGGAGCGTTCACGTTTTCTAAACTTATGGAGTCAAAATCCATCAAAACGCTACTTATTTACATAGTAAATGTTGAAGTTAAAAGTTCCAAGTTTCAAACATAAAACTAGTGAAATTCCTCAAGAATTACTCTAGCTAAACGCTCCAATTTATGGTTCATTTTCATGGAAACCAAGAGAATAAGACTAGAGGGTGAAATCCATTTCCCAAGTATGAAATGAGATGCAAATAACCAAGAAAATTAGACTTGAAACCTAGAAAATGTTTTCAAGTCACTTTGGAGTTTTGTCACTTTACAAGGAAAAATTCAGTTTTGGCAACCTTTTTTGAAAAATCATAACTTGAGTTTCATAAGTCCAAAATTTGCAAATCTTATACTGTTGGAAAAGAGACTCAATGAATAAAACTCTCTAGAGACACTTTTTCCAGATTCAAATCAGAAATCAGTCAAATCTTAACTCCAAATTACTACTTCAGTAAGAACAGGGCAAAACAGTTTTGAATTTCAGTGAAATTTGAAAATTTAGCCAAATTCATAAGAATCGAACTTGCCCTTAAAATTTATACCACTAAAAGAACTCCGAGTCTAGTTTCAAACGTAATAAATGGAACTCAATTTGGGATTTTCTACACCAAGACACAACAGTTTTATGAGAGCTGATTTTTGAAACCTGATTCACGAAATTCCAACTTTGGAACACCCGACATAGTTTGTAAATCGTCTCATAAATAAGGCTACACAAGTCCAAAATTAGGGTGGTTTATGGCATTGAAACCTAGATTCAAAATGCTAAAAATTACTAGAAAGAACTATCTTCAAATTCATTTTGTAAGATGAGTGAAAATGAGGTACAAACTGCAGCTGTGCTTGTTTCTCGAATAAAATAGTAAGTAAAAACAACCAACTTAGCCGGTCCACTGCAGCTCATAGAAAACGAACTAGTAAGTGCATTTTATACCGTTAGAAAGCCCTCAGAGTCTAGTTTCACATGCTATAAACAGCACTTGATTTTGACTTCTGTACAAAAAATTATGGGCTGTTCAGTGCGCACTGGCCGGCTACACTGATTAGAAATTTTCATGTTATTTTCCTCCCTTTAACCTAACTTTAACTCAACCAAATGAAATGCTTTTTGGGAGATAATTTACACACACATAACCCAACATGTAGCAAGCATTTTGGCATCAATATAACCACAAAACTCAAAATTAAAATGAGAGAAATGAACCAGCAAAAATCGGACAGTCTTGCACCACTTTTTCCTTCAAATTTTCTTTCCAAATCTTCATACCAAAACCAAACTATAAATCACTAAAACAACAACCAAACAAACAAGAAATCCTCAAGGCCACTACTTAAGAATCTTTCTCAAGACATCTACCTAAAATCAAGGTTCATGGAACCCATTAATAACCCAAGGTTAACTAGTTAAAACTAACTAAAAACTAATCATAAGATGAAAGGAAAAATGAGAGCTTTGAGGGGGTTTACCTTCTTCCAAGAGTAGTAAGCAAAACCACAAGAAGTTAAGCTCTAAACCACCAAGAATCCTCCTCCTCCAAGTCTCCTACTAAGCTTGAGGATGATCCAAAAAATGAGCAAGGTTGGAGCAAGTTTTAGGGAGCAAAATGAAGAGGAAAATTTGCAACTTTCTTGACAAAATGGAGAAGGGAGTGGCCGGCCAAGAGGGAGGGAGAAGAGAGAGGTTTTGAGTGATTTTTGCTGAAGTGATTTGATGAAAGAAAGATGGGACATAAAGGTACTTTAGTGCAAAAAGTCAACAAATGAATAGTGACACATTAGTACTCCTAATTGAGTTTAATTCAACTCACTCACCTTTAATCCCTCAATTAATTTTTCTTAGTCTACAATTGATCATCCTTAATTCTCCAAAACCACTGCACTCTCAGACCAAATATTGCCTCGAAAAACGTATTTTCACTAATTCTCACTAATCGAGCAACAGAAAAATTAACTTTAAAAGCAAATGTATTAAAATATAACTTGAGACAATGTACCATGCAAATGCAATTAAAATGAATGAAATAAATTAATTAGAGCAAATGAATAAATGAATAATTAGATAAACCAGTGAAATAAATAAATAAATATAAATAAAATAAAAATTCGGGTCTTCACAGTATTCACCACCATTATTAGCACAAACACGCTTTAACTGCTTGCCAATTTTCCTCTCAATTTTGCTATGAAAATCTTTGAACACATCCAAATTCTAATCTTTGGATTTCAAAGCAAAACACCAAACGTTTCTAGTAAAGTCGCTAATAAAAGTTACAAAATAAATAGCAGCACCAAGAGACCTATCTTTCATATAACAAACATCAGTGTGCACCAATTCTAATGGATTCAATTTTCTAAATAGGCAAAAATTTTGAAATGCAACTCTGTGTTGTTTCCCATAAATGCAGTCAATTACCTCTGATTTCAAGTAGGAATTGCTTACAAACAAGTGTCTAAATCCCTTTTTCACTCATGTGCACAAGTCGCCTATGCCAAAGGTCAATGGAAGAATCATGAACTGTATTCACTTCTCCCTTCCCCAAGTTGACTTGCATTAAGTAGAGGGTACTCTACTTCTTTCTTCTGGCAACAACGAAATTTTCTTTACTAAGTTTTCATTTGCTTCCACCATGTGAGCTATGGTAACTCTCATCATCAAGTTTTCCTATAGAAACAAGATTGAGAAGAATGTCAGGAACATGTCAAACATTTCTTAAGACTAGTTGGCACCCAGTATCTATGTCCAAATATATATCTCCCATGCCAATAACTTTGCACGAGACCTCATTTTTCATCCTAACATAGTCAAAGTCTCCTTCAGTGTAGGTTGAGAAGAAATATCTGTGAAGAGCAACGTGATAGGATGCATCCGAATCAACTACCCATTCACTGTCATGATAGGTAATATTTACATGACCATAATCACATAACACAAACATATCATCATGAGCTGCCACAACTGTTGTAGTTTCTTCATCATTTTTTTCCTTTGCCTTGCTTCTGCTCTTTTTCTCAACTTGTTCTCATTTTAAGATTCTGCATTCCTTCATATAATGCCCCTTCTTTTTGCAGTAAAAGCATGCATCATTTTTTTGTGACTCAGACCTGCTTTTGGATCTGTCATTCTTGTTGTGGGGTTCTCTGCTTTTGCTTCTTCCCCTTCTTTCTTTCTTTTTTATCACTAGGGTCTGGGATTCATTCACAATTCCTTATTCCTTCCTCCCGAGTTCTTCATTCATTATAATCTCTTTTGCTATATCCATGGTCAATACACCATTCGGAGTTGAATTACTGATAGAAACCATTATTGTCTCCCAACTATCTGGCAATTAACTAAACAATAGTAAAGCCTGCACCTCATCATCCAAGTTCAAATTCAACGTAGTTGCTTGGTTTATCAAACCCTGAAAATTACAGAGATGTTCAGTCATATCTGCACCATCTTTGTATTTCATTCGAATAATTTGCTTCAAACAAAAGGCTTTATTTAAACCGATCTTTCTTTCGTGCGTACTTTTTAACTTTTTTCACAGTACATCAACTCTAATTTCATTAGCAAAGTAGTGAAAAATACTCTGACCAATCCACTTTCTAATATTACCAACAATTTTTCTGTGCATAACAACCCACTTTTCAACACTCAATATCAATTGGCCTACCCTTATCTCCTAGAACATGCTCAAACAAATCTTCACAATACACGTAGTCTTCCATTCTAGATTTTCAAATTGAATAATTAGTTGTATTCAATTTTATCATACAAACACTATCTAAATCATTAATTTTAACCAGTACAAATGAACAACTGAACCTGACTGCTCTGATACCATTTTGTTGGGAAAGAGGTATCGGTGCAAGCATACAATATCAGAGTTAATCTAAAAAAAATTGCTCTTTCCCCAAGTATCAATTAAAATAGGAACAAACTAAATCACCAAGCAACGATGTCAATAATAATAATAAAATGCAAAAAACTAAAAGGCACAGGATACCAAAATTTTAACATGAAGAATTCACATTAAAAAAAATCACGGGATCTAATCCAGTCAAAAAACTTCACTATCACGATAATAGAAATACACAGGTCTATCCGAAATATTTGGATGACAACAATATTACTATTATCAACCAAGCAAAATTGTTACAAAATCACCCCCCAAAAACTACAACTGTCAAAAAAGTGAGTTTGAAAGGGTGCGCTATCAAACGAAGAGAAAATTCAACATATGAACTAGTAGATAAATAGAGTTTGATGAAAGGATCACGTGGAAAAAATTTCATCGCAATCGAGTCTCGAATCACCCTCCAATCAAGACCTTGAAGTTGTTTCTCTCGCTCAATCTTCTCTTCCCAATTTGTCTCTCTTCGTTTCTCTCCAAGGAAGACAAAAAATGGCGGCTGAACTTTTTCTTTTTCCTTTGGTGGATGAATGATGCAATTGAAGCTTTTCTTTTGTTTCCAAGAAAGAAAAGTATTAGTCAACTTAATGGACTTTGTTTTGTAATTTAGCCCACCAAATGGGTTGGACCACACAAGCCTAACAAAAATAATATCATTATATGATTTAAATTTTTTAAGCAATTTTGACATATTTTCCCCTTTTACTCTAATATCTTTGCCCCCACTTACATAAAGAAATTACGAAAATTTTCATGATGGAAAAAAATATTTTCTTGTATGAGAGATGTTTGGATTTGTTTTGTTTTGAAGAGAGCGCATGTTGTTGCACTTTGAAAGATAAATTTACGAGATTGATTCTTGTTTAGACGTGCACTTGAATGTATGCGATTGTGGAGAAATCACTAGATTGATATTACTAGTAACCACTACTATGTGATTGTGGAGAATCCGTATCCGTGGTCCTTTGATATCTCCTTTACACCGCCAAGGCTGAGCTTGGGCTTGCAAAGGCACGACTAGCCAAGGCCATTAAGTAGCATTTGAAAGGATTTAACTGATGTTGAATCTTAATTTAAGAGTACTCGGAACCTATTTTGCCTAATACTTCTTCAAATTGATGATGATGATGAACAACACGATGTTGTAACCTCTTTAGAATGAACATCTAAAACAGCATCAAAAGTACCACTCTCTTTGGAAATTAGCATGTTGTTTCGCTACACTTCCACTGGTATATCTTCAAGAGTTCTTGAACAACATCTTCAAAATTTGGAAAATGACAAGAATATCTCGAACTGCACGACAATATTCTTTCCCCGTTACAGAGATTTCAAACTATATCTGAATCCACTGTAGGAATTATGTACAATGAATAGGGTAGATGAACTCCTCTAACCACTTTGCAGTCAAAGGGCCCTGACCTGTTTCTGAGATTAATGTGTAGTAAAATATCAATCCACATGCTTCTTTCTTGTGCAACAGTGACTGAAACCTGTAGAGGGAAATTATCTCTTTAGTTTGTCCTGAACTGTTGGTGATGATTGTGAGCCACCACCAAGTGCTGCAGCCGCGGATTCCACGTGAGTTAGAAGATACTCGTATATCTTCTTTCTTATTCTGTCAATCGTCTCGGAGGGGATTTTGGGTGTCTCTTCTTCATCCTTGCTAGCACCAATCTCATCCAACCAGTCATTCACACTCTTAAGCTGAGTTAACATGCCGGCAATTTGACCATTATCTGATAGAGTTGAAGTATCAACATCTGCATCCAGAAACCTTTCAACAAATCCTAAGAACCATTCTTGAGACTCCATCTTCAACATGTCAGCCAAGTCTACAGCCTCATCAAGCCCATCTCCCTTGAGCCATTCCCTTGGAGGCGAAGAAGCTCTTGCCTTCTGACTTGCAACTGGCCCATCTGACAAACGGCGTGGCGGCATTCCTGATTGGAAAATCTTAGACACTGCTGTCTGGCGGGGTTTAGTTTGGTTCTTAATGGCTGCACTCTTTGTAGAGTTTTCAAGAACTAAAATTGGTTGGTTTGCAGATGTAGTTTTTGAACTCGGCGCTGAATGTGAAGCAGAAATTGGACTTAAAGTGCCTTGTTTGCTACATACTGTGAAGGTCGACAAATTTGTAGCTAATGCAGCATGGACCCAAGATGTTGCTTGTTTTCGTCTGTCAGATGCTACCTTTAGCGCTTCTTCAGAGGGATTTTCTTCGTTATCTGAAGATGAACCAGCTACCATGGTTTTTGATAGAGCATCAGCAACCAGGCGAGCATTATTCAAACTTGCATGCAAAGTCAAAAATTGCTCCACTGCTGGTTGAGGGCTCTCTTCTTTAGCAGAGGAACGCAACTCAGAATATGCGCTGCAAGATGACAAAAATATTAGACACTACCCAGCAGCAAAACAATTAATATACTATTTTAAAAGTTCAGGCAAGAAGTGAAGAACTTGACAGACATAAAGAGCATGGAGGTATAGGGAAGTTAGACACATGACAGCAACTATTGAGGCATACTTTCCACTCAAAGTGGAAAGTAACTTGGAAAGTGACTGTAAACAAATAGCAGGTGAATCACATGGAATCTATGACTTTAACTAAACAAAAACCTTCATAGTTCAAAATATATCGCATTACCTTTTAATCTTCTAAGAGAATGATATATGGGCATATAAGCATAAACCGATTTTAGTGTTTTCTGGACTCATCTCCATACAACATCCAATTTATTCAGTTAAATTGAACTTCAAAGAGTGTCGTTCAAACAATTTCTTGAAGAGGCCTTATGCTTCAAACTACTGATGCTCTTTACTGATTTCAGCTATGCTAAAGGTGTAAACAAATAGCAGGTGAATCACATGGAATCTATGACTTTAACTAAACAAAAACCTTCATAGTTCAAAATATATCGCATTACCTTTTAATTTCTAAGAGAATGATATATGGGCATATAAAGCATAACCGATTTTAGTGTTTTTTGGACTCATCTCCATACAACATCCAATTTATTCAGTTAAATTGAACTTCAAGGAGTGTCATTCAAACAATTTCTTGAAGAGGCCTTATGCTTCAAACTATTGATGCTCTTTACTGATTTGAGCTATGCTAAAGGTGTAAAGCCAGAGATGAAGCATGCTTTCTGATGCAGCCAACATAGAATTAAGAAATTCGAACTTCCAAAACTGCCTGGACAGGACAAGAAGCAATGCTTTAGATTGGAGATATCAACTGAAATGAAAAAACTTATGTCACACTCGTTTCAAATTTCACTGGTTAGCACAAGTAAAAAGATATAAGACAAAAGGATAACAACATAGCAGCAGGTGGCATTTGCTGAGCAAAGGATGACAGGTGCAAGGTGCATAGGATACATGAAAGGCTAAAGGTTATTAAACTTAAGCGGCTTATATCTTTAGTCCTATGTTTTCCCAGTCAATACATGCATGTACAAAAGTATCATTGGACTTTGGCAAATGGAATATTCTTAATATTTAAATCTTTTCCTCCTTTACAATATTGGGAAATACTAAAGAACCCAGCTTGATTGCAGGTCCTAAAAAGTCCAATAACTCCAAATAAACAAAATTGGCATTATCCAAATTGGCCTTCTGGTATCTTAAGCTGGAAATATGTTAATGAAACCTAACGGATGGAGGAAGTTATTGACCTGCTAATTAGGTTTAGATAATATTACAGATGGACATAGCACCCTAGAGTAGAAAGAGATAACTTGGACCTTATTATGATGACCAGAACTTCTTCATGAATTCAATTAGCTATTCTACAATTAAGAAATATAGACATTAAGTATCTTACCATCAATTGGTAATTTTCCAGTTATATGAACATTAAAATATCCTCAATTATAACCCTTATATGGATTTGTTTATGTTTCATACCCAATTTGTGAGCAGTGAAAAGCATTCCATGAGAATCCAGTAACTCTCAGAGAACAGATTAACGTTTATTTCTGCAGATATAAAACTGCAGAAACAGAAAACAATCCACCATTTCCAACATCTCACATATGAAATGATATCCACTTATCAAAGCATTATCCTATATATCTGGCCGTGTACAACAAAGCATTTTTTGTCAATGTACCCAGTGGATAAGATCAGGCTCAACACTGTTCTCTTGCCATTATTAAATAAAAAAATAAAGGCATTTTACGGCACTTGTCAAATAAGAGGTACAGCAACACGAAACAGGAAAAAGATCATTTCTTCAACTCATGAAGAACTGTAAGAAATCCAAGTGTTGTCTATCAATGTGTGAAGCAGTTCAACACCTGGATCTCCTAAAAATCAGGTCAAACACCTTCAAGTAGCAAATTGTCCAGCAAAATTAAATTAACATAAATTAATGCAGAAATGCGGTTTGAAACTGAGTTCAATTACCTGTATAAAGTAGTTTTGCATAGACATAGCCAATTCGTACATGTTATTTGGGGTGGGTGCGTGGCAAATATCTACGAGTTCAGTCACGTTGGAACACAGGTATTTATCCTCACTTACCATATGCACGAGGTTAAAATTTTAGAACTGGACCTTGACAAGCTACTTAACACTTACAATTGGCGTCCGGTAACAAATTGATACTACAAACACGGATTTGTAAGAAATGAATCTGCCGAGGAAAAATTTAAATATGACTATATTTGTAATGCATAAGTGCATTAATCTCATAGAAAGAGTACTTAGTAATTACTTTTAAAAGGCTATTAGTAGAATATAAGGCAGCATTACTTTTTTAGCTTTATCATCAATTGAAAACTACTAGAAATTGGGGAATCAGTCAGCAACAGAATGACACAGTCAGCCAAAGAAAGATGATGGAGAGTTGGCTGAAATGGGCACTAAATACTTTTCGAGAAATCTCCTCCAAATGACTGGTACAATGGGTGGCCCCAAAGAGATGTAAAAAGAATCATATACCAATGGCAAAACATCCATCCCAGGCTCATATGTGGCCAGGAATACTTTGACCTCCTGGATGCAAGTAGTAGAATAAAACTCTTTCACAACATTCAAATTGACAGTCAATGGATAATGCTTATTAAGATCATCAATCAGGCCTTTTATATGCTGCACAAAGATTCAACACTTCTATTACTTTTATGGAAAATGTGTATGCATTTCTTTCTAAAACTAAATGTCAAATAAAACATTCTTCTCTGTATTACAACCCTTTCACATCATGACCAAGTTCCTTGCTGTCTCAAGAAACATGGTTTTTGAGTAGCTAAGAGGCTCCATAACATCCCACAGACATGTCTTCACTAAGTGTCATGTCATGAATGAGCACAAATTAGATCTTTTAGTATCTGTTGAAGACTGGACCAAGGAACAAACCTCAGTTTCTTTCTAGCACCTACAGCTTACTTAAAACCTTGAGCACTCGAATAATTATGACTCATTCAAGAAACAGTAAAAATGAAATCTGACTAGTAAAGCAACACTACTGTGGAAAACCTTTCAGTAAGAAGTTGGAAGACAAATTCTCCTCAAATCCAAATGAATACAGAGCTTGAAATAAATACTAAATCAAAAAGAAAGTTAAAAATATGTGCATCTATTATACAACTGAACTGAAATTTAGCGAGAGTAACCGACTAGTGGCGCTGATCTGTTTTGGGTATATAATGTACTTATAAGGAAGAAACATTTTATAATCTAAATGTTATCATCCGGAAGGTGGATACTATCATGGAAGACATTGATAAATTAATGACATTTACTGCTAATAAAAGAAACATAGGAAGAAGACAGAAAGCAATATCGCAGATACTAACTAACGAGCAAATTATTTTCTCAACTTAACAGAGACAATGGCATGATAAACCATTAAATTAAGCAGAATGGAAAATTAGCATTTTTGCTTGCCCCTGATAGTGATGTCAAATCCCTGAAATCACTTCAGCTCTTCTGGAGAGCCAAAAACAAATTTAAATAATCACACAATGCATCAGAATTAAATAAAATAGTTGATCATGCTGTACTAAAATTTCTATCTCATATTCACTGGCGATTTTTCAAGTCTACTTGAACTTGGACCAAAATGAATGTCACTCAAGGCTCTCCCTTAAGTATTTATTCGTATACTTTGACTCGACCATTACAATTACATATTGTATCTAGGAAAAACTGGAATAGAAAGAATACGGCCCTGAGTTTTTAATTCGGTGTGTAAAAGATTTTCCACTATTAATCCATTTAGCTGCACCAAGTGCAGCTTCTCTTGTTGACTGGAATCAACTCCAAGCTCAACCATTACCATCAGACAACCCAGAACTGAAGACCTGTTGATGTCACATTTAACACTCTAAGGAACTTGCTCGCTTTTAAGCAATGAGCTAAAGCCTGAAAGAAATCTATCATGCAAAAAAGATAGTGCACATGTAATACAGAAAGCTTGCACATTTGCAGCCAAAAAAGTACCTTGCAGTATACACAGAAGCCTTGCAGTATAGAGTGTAAATTAAGTAGTCAACCATCTTATCAGGGAGGAAGAAAAAAGAAGTCCCAAGTTCCTTAAGAAAGATGAATTATGGTGCAAAAATAAGACTCTCAGCATGTATGTTAGTTGAGAAATATGATCAGCACACATACAACATCTCACAATGGCCACCACAGACAGATTTTACATCATCTATAAAACCATATTATGGACTGTCATTGTCCTTCAGGACTAGTATAAACCTGGCCGAGCACCTGAAAATCAAGGATCAGGTTGTACCGAAGAAGCAAAGTAACAAACATCCCTACTCTTTCCCACCAACAGTTCTTTCACTGAGTAATTTTTACACAAAAACATCTAGAAGCAACAAATTAGGGTGGCCTCTAATGTTCAGTACAATTACTGTTATGGCTTATAAATTATTTTCACCGATTAGTATAGAGATGCCTAACTTATACAAACTAAAGGTTAAAATTGCGATAAACTTATTAAGAGCACCACTGGATCAATTGTGCAGGAAATTTGACAAGCAAGCAAAAAAGTGTGAATAATCCACAGGACTAATTGCAATTAATAACCATAATCAGGACTGCAGTAAATCCGGGGAGTTTAGGGGTATTATAGTTAACCCCAAATTTAAGAGAATCAAGAGGATAGGTTTTCATTTAACAGTATCTTCAAAGTAAGAAGTACCTTATACATCGGAGCAAGCTTTCTGCAGCTGAAGCTTCTTGCACTGCCTCAATCGCAGCTGCTTGTGCAGAATCTCTGTGCTTCAATATTTCCTGTCAAATTTATCAAAAAGTTTGATTGGAGATACCATTCTCCAAAAGTGACTACATACAAATTGATTTATCACTCGGCGTCCCAAAATGGACAACAGAAACTTCCATACGTACTGTGTTTCACAAAAAGCAATAATACTAGTGGCAGCAAGTAGCTGAAATCTCTCATAGGAACAGATAAAGGGATCTGTTAACAAAGTGTTGATGGAGAAATTGTAAGTGGAAAATATAAATAACCTCAAAAGCTTATGATCAAGTTTATAGGACCCACTTTCTTTTCCTTTTATACCATCTTTTGTGAAGGATACAAGCACAGTGAATCAGAATCACAAGCAAAACACATGCACATCAAAGCTATGTGAAAAATAGCTTATTTCAGTAGTTAGCATGATTCTTGCTATACCAGTAACTATAATGGATTCACAACAAGGTACATGTAAAGGGCCAGGAAAATTCACTGTACTGCAAAGAAGTTATGAATATCATACCTTCCCAAGTTTTGCTATTGATGGTGGTAGTGAAGCCCATGAGACACTTCCATCTGTAAATCTTCTGTTAGTTAGAGAAACCTTTACGAAGTTTCCGCCTAATCCAAGAGCAGCAACATCCCCTGGTAGTTTCTTTGCAACAGAACTCTTCTGCCTGGTTGACTTGTCAATATCAACCATATCCCCATTTGCAGGGGCCTTTTTTGCGGATGAATGAGTATTATTTTCCAGTTTTGATGGTTTTGATGATATCACTTTCTGCTCCTCTTTATATGGTAATCTTTCGCTAACTGATTTTCTGGGAGCCTACAGGGATTTGGAGAAATCAAAGGTGTCACGTTCAACTGCTTTCCAGAAGGAATATGTCAAAATGAATTATGACAACAGTACCAAGATGGATTATTCACTTCAGAAAAGGATTAACGTTGGAAAACTATAATTCCTTTTAAACCATTCAGACATTCAAATATACAAGTTTTTAGGAACTTCACCAACTCGTGTATTGAAAGCATACAGTTTCTTGTCTTCATGGTTCACACAGCCAAGCTACACACCATGTAGTAAGTACATTTCATAAAAACTGTTGCATGCCAACTTAACCAAAGCAACTTTTTAGCACTCTCAATTTAGTTGAAACTGAATCACTTAAAAGAATTAATACAATCAACTGGAGATGAAGACTTCCCTTTTTTTTTTCAAATTTTTCTTCTGTTGCAGATTCAGAAATCAAACCATAGGCTATAAAAGCAGGAGACATACTGAAGTACTCCGAGCTTCTGGCTTCAAATCCTGTTTGATGGCTTTCATTCTTGGACTTTCTCTACTTCTCACCTCCATATTTCCTTCCCAGCTCTTTCTCAAGGCCTTGGGCCCCAGCTCAATCCCCTGGATTGCATTCCTACCCAAACTTCCAGATGGAGCTTGTTTCACGGATGAACTAGCCGTGCGAACAGGACTGACCTTTTCCCGTAACCCTACTTTAGCAGTAGCCTTCTCCAACCTGTCCAACCCCTTTATCTTTGCCTGCTGCTTAACTCCATTAGCAAACTTCTCAAAAGAAGTCGGCAACGAATAACAACTTGTTGGAGATGATGGTATTGACCTCGAGCTCGAAGACTTTGATTTCCCCAAAAAATCTTTCTTCTCCACTAAATTCACATTCAGCTTTGACAATTGATATTTAGATCGAACCAATTTAGGGGTAGCTTTATTTTCATGATTGTCCTCTTTAGTACTTCCATTTGATTTCACGGGTGTAGACTTGATTTCCTTCAACCCAGTATGCTCATTCCTTAATTCTTTTGTCTGTGATTTACCCTTATCTACTGATTTCGAGCCCGAAGATAAATCACCATTATTATTAAGGAAACCTAAAGAATGAGTTGCAACTATATCTTCAGGGCTTCCCAAACAAGGGTGTCTCCCAGGGACTAACCTAACACCCCGGAGAATAGGCACCGGAGACGCTGCTTCAAGCCTCTCAACATGTAAAAACTGGCCTAATTGAATCTTATCACTAAGAATAAGATCATGCTGCTCATCAGGTAAAGATACATAAGTGGCATGGGAAGAATCTGATACCTTTAAATAAAACCCCCGATTGGGGAAGAGCTCACCGCCTGCTAGTGCAGGCACAATGCTCACCACTTGCAACAAAGATGACCTGTGCTCACCAGCAATCTTTACATCTGTATTCATATGCTGCAGAAGCTTCAATAATACTCCAGGTACCAAAGCAGCCATTCTTCAAGAAAACTTCAATCTGCATCACTTTAAGAAATTCCTAGATGAAAAAATATCAAGATTCACCTCTTTAAGCACAATAAATCTTGCATCGGGGACAGGTCCGCTGAACTAAATTCAGATGTTAAAAGGGCTAGAAGCTCATACACCATGAAGCTATTTTTCACTCCAAAGCAACAATCTTGCAAGAAGAATGTAAAATGGAACCAAACAGATCAAAAGGTCGATTTTTGGTACCAAAAACTGGGGTTCAATTCAACCCTCTTGAGATGTGCAATTTTCCCAAGGCAGAGAATAAGAAATCCTGATTTTCAAGAGCTAAAAAAACAGGATTTAGCTAATAGCAATGGTCAGTCAACACCAAGGATGAAGAGAAGAGGAAAGACTGGTATTTGAAAGAGGGTTTACAATAAAGAACTTTTTTTTTTTTAATTTTGCGAGCAAAAAACTGTTTTTTTTTTTTAAAAATCTCTTTTCTTGGACTTGTAAAGCTTCTGCTGTTAAATCATAAATGTGGTTTGAATATCCTGTGGTTTGGTATATAAATTGTGGGAAGTTAGTTGCTACAAGCTCAGTAGCTTTCATGTAACAGTAGGTGGTAAAGCAAGAGTGAGAAGGCGCTGGCAATCTGGCATTAATTGCTGAGAACATATCCAGATTGGAAATGGGCAACTTTTGAGCGGAATAATTACTTATTGCTATTCACTATTCAGTGGGAATAGATATAATAATGCGATAGGAAAAAGAAGCAGATGAGAAAACTTCAAAGCATTGTCCAAACTCTGTGCTTCTGAACACGCGAGGGAGGTCCTCAAATTGGCAGGAGATTGTTTGTTATTGTCAAATAAAATTGATTGAAAAAAGAAATGATTGAAAAGAAAGAAAATAAAGGGAAATTCGCTTATCTAATCCTTCAATTTTTTCTCTAACCCAAATTTAGTCCCTAAACTTTTATTTAAGCTATTTTAGATCATATACTCTATCTTTAACCCAGTATGCCCTTTGAGTCAAATTAAATGTTTTTTGAAATTTCAACTCTATGGGATCTGAAAACATGGTAATGATCTTTAAGCTTATTCCCCTCCTAGAAACTACCTTTCTTTATTTAATAGCTATATCTACCAAAATTGGACACCTCCCTCGTCGTGTAAATGGACTAGATTGGCTAAAAGATAAAAACTTAGAGATTGAACTGACAAGATTAAAATTTTAGAAGTTAAATCTTATAAATGAAAAGTTGAAGGACTAAATAAGTTATGAACTAATTTTCCAAAGAGAGACAACACCTACTAATGTACTGATTGATGCCAGATTGAGTGAACAACTCACCTCACGCCATGATTGATACACCTATGGAGGTGATCCTACAACTAATAGTCCCTTGACACACAAGATATACCGAAAAGTAAGATAACGAACCATGGGACATCCAAATATGAAATGACTAAGTGCTTTGTGTCAAAAAAAAAAAAAAAAGACTAAGAGCTTTATTCTTATTTGCTTGTCGTACTGTTAATTACATTCCTGGGATTCATTTCTATATATTTAGCCCTTTTAGATATGCAAATGTGTGAAATTCTTCAAGGACTATAAGGCCTTGTTTGGATTGCTGTTTTTCATTGAAAAATTATATCATTTTCCGTGATCACATTTTTCTATTATCTTTTTTCCTCACATACATCAAATCGTTACAGTAATTTTTCCATGAAAAGTCATGAAAAATGCAATCCAAACACAACAAAACTTTCATGCTCTTCAGCTATGGTACGAATTGAACCTGAGACACGAAGATCTTGCATTTTTGTCCTTTTTGAAGATCTACAAGTTATTTTAATGTTATCCTCTAAAAATCAGGTGACTAAAGTTAAAGGTTATGGAGTTAAAGGTACAAAGTATAATTATCGTGTAACTTTATTAATATATAGAGTTTGGGAACGCGTTTGTGCATAGATAAAGTTCACATATTACGTAGTCATACTGCTTACATTTTCAAAAGGGTATTTCAAATCTTAAAATTTGTTTAAGATCTTAATAATTAACGTTGATTGACTTGACACCATCTTTTAATAGCAACAACCATGATGTAGTGGAGGTTTAATCATAATTCCCAACCAATTTATGCATTAAGTGAAGAATACATGAAATAGGCTTCGAATGACCCGATCTAGTGAGGCCTACGACTATGAAGAGGGATGGAATACAAAAAGTTTGCCCTATTCAAGAACATCCACATCTGTACTTATTTCCAACTATGCACCTCATTTCATCAATTATTACACACCGTTTCTATTATCCACTCAAGTCTTTTCTTGATTGCATCTCATTCTTTTTTTTTTCCTGCAACGATAGATTTTGTATTGATTGGCAAAAGATGTACACTTATATGAGCAAAGACTCAATGAGTTCTATACAAAAGTGTTAGACACACTGAGAATTAATCCATTCCTCATCTTGACATATGCCTAAAGCATAATTACTAATCAGATCACATCTATTATCTAATCTCCTATCTAAACAAAAGGAGCATTTCTGAAATAACACTCTGAGGTTGTTTATGTCCTCAGCCAAAGTACACATTTTGATATCCTTGGTCATCCCTTGTTTTATCACTTGCAACAGTTGATTGCATCTCATTCTTCGATTTCATTTTAAGGATATGGTACGTTAAGGTGCTAGTAAATGGCTCCTCTTGATTTTCAGAATCTTAGGTGATCTACATTGGCAATTTTGATGAATAAAAGGCAGCTTCGCCAATTTAAAATAAAAAAAATGGTCATCTTCAATTTCTTATAATAGCCATAAATAATTGATTTTTTTAATCTAGGCGAACGCTCGTATACCTTCAGTAGGTCCTATTATATAAGTCCTATCTTCCAATCATTGAAAAGGACTGCCATTGCCACAAAAAGATTTATGAACTAACGTGTGACCGTGAAACTTATTGGTGCTGTATACCATTATTTGGTGTACTTTAACTCAATACCAAGTGGCGATTCTTATTTTTTTTAAAAAAATTCTTTTTGGACTATTATTTTGGAGCAAAATCGTCGCACTTTTTAAGTCTAATTTTAGGCCATTTTCTTTTGTTTATTCTCTAAAAATCAAAAATCCATTTTCACTCAAAATTAATCAAAAATTCATTTTTATAACTCGTAATTTTAATTTTCAAAAAAATGGGACGTGGAATAAAATCCAAACCCGCCGTGGTTGGTGGAATAAAACCCAAACCCAATACCATTCAGTTCTCTATTTTAGGATAATTCAGAAGTATGATTTTTCTTACCATTTCAAAATGTTTTATGAATGTTGTAAACGGCAATTTAGGAGACTCATTGATATACATAATCTACTATTGGATTCCATTCTCATAATAGGCTTTTAACAGTTTGATTAACGTCTGCCCATTAAGAGGGAGTTTCAAAAGTTATTTTTTTTAAAAAAAAAGATGTTTCTAACAAGTACCCTTAGGGTAGTTGTTAATATACTTAATATTTACATAACCTATCATATATATATATATGCATACTAATAATTATTATCCTTCCTTATATTTATATATTTTTTATATTTAATCTTATCTACCCTCTCTTGTATTTATTTATTTTTTTAATTAATTTTATATTTTCAAAAAAATAATATTTGAAATATCTTAACGAGTACTCTATAAACATCCGTTAGACAGATCATTAAAAATATATAATTAATTTAGGAAAGTATTTAAATGTAAGCAATGTAATGATTGTGATTATGTGTCTCAAATAGCAGGTTAAATATAATTTTAGTGTATTAAGGCTGTTAGATAAAAAAATTTATTATATTTTGCCTTTTTCTATATTATTATCTATTATATTATCTATATTATTATCCATACTCATATTATTATCTATTATATTTTGCCTTTTTCTTATTTGAACTATACTTTTTAAGGGACATTCATTAAATAACACATTTTTAAGTGCGTAAAGATAGGTTGTTACAGCTAAAATGAAGGTATAATTGCCTTTTATAAATGTGTACAAAACGACATACACAGGTAATCGTTCAATTATTTATGTACAAGAAAATGATTCCATGTGCAAAACTATTGAGTTGTCGGTTGCACAACGAGGGATGGACTGTCCCAGACTCCTACAATTGTTTTAGGATAAAATTAATGTGTCAGATCACTGGAGATTCTAAGAAGCAAAGAAGAAGTACTCGCGTTGGTTTTGTGATGTAGACGTTCGTCCACACATTTTCTCTAGGATAATTGTAGAAATCTTTTCTGATTTGCTAATTCTTTCACTTGGGCCCATTAAGGTTTTTAAGATTACATCTACCTCCTTAATTTTACTCTCACTGTAACATGTTAGTCCAAATTGAAAAAAAGATTTGTATGAAATGTTAAACAGCATTTTAGTTACCAAATTAACATTGCATGACTCATAAATATTGTTGAAAAAATTCAATTAAAAGAATATCATAAAATCCTTTAAAATAATGAAGTTATCTTAAAAAATTAATTGAATGAATAGTTTAAGTAGGTTATGAAGGAACAATTGATAGAACGAACATCTAACTTCTTGATGCTTGAAAACACTTGGGGCAAAAGAAATTGAAATGACAAATTTAACTTTTAACAAGAATTTGAAATTGACAAAGAACAAGAAAAGGAAGAAAAATATCCCCCAGTAGTAATGATGAACTATGCAAAATTATTGCATCTAAAACAATCTAAACTGAATATTCTAATTTTAAGAAGCAAAATTTTCTATTTTTTTTAAATGTTTCTAAGTATCAAACTCTAAATTTCTAATTCTTTTAATTGCTTTATTATGATTTATCTCGTCTATTTGTCATACATAATTTTTTAAAATCAGCTTAACTCTTCTTATTGCGATATATTTTTCATGTACTTTTTCAGCTTAACTGGTACATTCTAAAAGTTTACATGGGATGACTTTGTTACATTAAAATCTTGAAAAGAGAAAAGTGAAATTGTATAGAAACCTAAGGGAAGCTTCTGCAATTACTTCTTGATTGGTTGTGCTCGCTGACATAAGCTCCACCGCATCAAAGGTTCAAACGTGTGGCTAAAAATAGTGGGCCATGAGCTAAAGGCCACAGGGCCCCATGGCCAATACTTGGGGGGCCCACGGTGGGGGAGGAGACTATCTATTTAGATGGAAGTGTTTTTTAAAATTAAATTTTTTAATATAATTTTAATTTTTAAAAAATATTTTAAAAGATAATTTAAAAATTAGTTTAAATTTTTTTAAAATTTTAAAAAATATTTCAAAATATATTTTAGAAACTCTTCTACTGTTAAATATTTTAAAATATTTTTTAAAAATACTTCAAAATATAATTTAAAATTTTTTAAAAATATCCTAAAAAATAATTAATCTAAACGGAGAGTCTGTTTTTTGTATTTTTTTATTTTTGAATTATTCCCATCTAGAAGTAAATTTCCACATATTAATGTAAAAAATTATGAATCCTACCTTATCATCATTCTCGTAGTCCACCATCATCATCTTCTTAGAACAGGAGGGGTCTTGGCCCCAAGTGGGAACAGCAGCACAAACTTTGTTTGAATTATACATTATTTATATATATTGATTTATTTGTATCATTAATATATTTTTTAATTATTTTTTATTTTATATATATCATATTAAAAAAATATTATAATATTTTTGTCATAAATTTATCTCAAATAATCTACTATTCAAAACACATTAATGTCAATCGAAATAATTTTAAAAAATATACCACATTCTCAACCAATTATAACTCATTAAAAAGTGAAAAAATTGTGTATATTTTTTTAAAAAATTTTTAACAAAAAAGAGGTAAAACTTAAGAAGTGAAAAAGAGAGCTTGAATGAATAAACAGTAAATCTTTGTAGGCTTAGATGGACGTAAAAATTGTAAAAAATTATTAGTACAAAATAAGCCGTACATGTTTGCAGTAGTATCAAATGTATATAAACTTTAATTTGGACCATATATTTTGTATTATTGAACAGATGACCAAATCATGGTGATAAACCACGGGTCTGCCGCTCTTGATCGGAAATTCGTCCAAAATGTCGATAGCTTAAGGGTCTATTCAATAGGTCGCAGGTCTACCGCTGTCAAATCTATATGATTATGTGGGGTTGATATTAATTCAGCTATTGAGCGCTGCTGGCCACAAAGAAATGTTGTAGTTGTGCATGTTCTTGGAAGTTGCAAGCTTTTTATCACGGCCAAAACTTGCAAGATCTGATGTTTAAATGTTTAATGGTTCAAATTGTGTCACATAATTTGACGAAATAAGATGGTATAATTTGAATCAAATTTTTAAAAATCGAGTCTACTCAAATATGAACTCCTTTATCACGAGTGTATCTTATGCTTAATTAATGTTGAGGTTCTGTTTGAATTATTATTTTTAGAAATTTTTTGTAAAAAAATATATATACTGTAATAATTTTATATATATAAAGTAAAAAAGTAATTAAAAATTTTATTTATAGAAAATACAAATTTTTTTTTGAAAAACTACAATCGAAACTCTATAGAGATAATTTTATGGAAGTTCAAACTAAAATATAAATATGAAATTATGTAAAACTACAATAAAATAATTTGATACAACAACTTATGAAATAAAATATTATTGTTAAATTCAAATTTAACACTTAACTCACTAAATTCTAGGATTGGTAATTTCAAATACGACTTAAGAAAAATGTAAATGAAATGTGACACGAAAATATTTATATCACAATTGAGTCGACTCAATTATGACACGTACAAAAGTGGGTTGCATTGTCAATGTGTAGATCGACATGATTAACTTGTTAGTAACCCGTTCAAGGTTGAAGGTTGATACATTAACTCAAACCTAGATCACGATATGCTTATAATTTGAATGATCAGTTATATTTGGAATTCTTATTTTTTTGTTTCTTTTTAAATTGTGTTTCCACCAGAATTTACACAAAACTTTTTAAATAAAAAACAAAAATTTACAAAAAAAATAAATATACTTGATTCTTTTCTATATTTGCATCAAAATTCTTTCTATTCTCTACTAAATCTATAGTACAAATAGTCTAGTTTGAACTTCAGTTCTACAAATTATTTGAGCCAAAGGTTAAAGGCAAAGGCATTTAAGAATTTATGCCAACCTTTTTAAACAATAAAAGCATTAACTGGGTTCCTCCTATATTTATTTACACCAAATTTTAAGATTTACTGTTTATAAAATTAATCTATTCTACACTGATAGTGTATACACTGTCAGTTTTTTATGAATGATAATTAAGTAAAATTTGAATTTAAAGTCCAACTTTTGTACACGTGTTATAGATCCAATAGTGATAGTGTATCTACTATGAGTGTATATGAGATTTATTCTTTTTTATTCCCTCTTAAATTTATCTTGATACAGATTACACTGTTAATTCCCTAAAAACTTAAGGCTCTGTTTGGAAGCCAAATTTTCTGACTCATTTTTAGTAGACAAGTTTTTTTACAACTTTATTTATAGTTACCCGTAAAAACACTCCAAAATTTTAAAAAGGATTATTATTACTGTACCCCTTAAACTATATTATTATTATCAATTTATCCTCTAACGTTATCGTTTAGCCACTTTATCTCCATAGGTAATTCAAATCAGCATATTAACAAATTTTGGACAAAAATACTCTTTTATTTTATAGCATTATACATTGTTATTATCACTTTTTCTCTTTAAATTATAGTGATACAATCGTTTTAATTCCTAAAGATTATTTTCTAGGTGTTTTACCCCATATTAACCTAACTAATATGTTCAAAAAATTTTTTAATGGATTTACCCTTTTTTATAGCCAACATCGTGCAAAATCCCTTAAAATAAGTCATGAATTAGATTTCAAATCTTAATGTAAGTTATCCAAACAAGCGAGTGGATTTTAGCGAGTCCTTTAAATCCAAATCCATCCGAATCTCTTGTTCCAATAACACTATAACATATAATATGCATGACTTTAAGGGTTATAGTTCTTTAATATTTTTGAAGAGACTAAATCTATAGTTAGTAAAACATTAGATGGGTATAAAATGAAATATTATACATACACATATTATCATTTTTTAGAATTTTGATGCAAAAATACGAGTTCAGCAAAATTATACATGTAGAGTTGTACATGAATAGTACAAATAAATGTGAAAGTTACAGAACCAAAAATACACGTAAAATTACTAGAAATTTCAAAGATGTGAGATTAGAACCAATTTTAACTCTTATCCTTTTATATCAAGTATGAATGTAATAATATTTTATGACCTCATTAGATTTGTATGTACAAAACTATAAAAAATTATAATAACATAGTTTTGCTATTTTGTATATGACTCACGAGATATATCACTAACCTTGCTCAAATTTTTTCAAAAATTGAAGTATAATTCGTGAAGTACATCAAAAGCATAAAATGTAAGTTTTCAATTAAATATGGAAGTTTTTTAAAAATTTATGTATCAACGCATGTTATATGAGTACAATATTAATATTTGCTAACTAGGGCTGAATCTACATTTACACATGAATGACAATGGTAAACCTAGTAAACTATTAGCTAGATTTCATGGATCAATTGGATATTTGTTTTACTATCATATTTAATTTAGCTCCCCTCAACTCAACCTTTTTTTTTGATAGGTTTGCTCTTTTTTTTTTCCAACTTCATCTCTTTTAATAAATTGATTTTTTTTGCTTGTGTCCCTATTCAATAACTTAGCTTAGTGCAATACAGATTGTTTCATGGATAAATTCATTTAAATTGCATAAAATTGAATTGTTGCACTTTTTCTATTTAATTAAAAAAATATTAACTTTGATAGGTGTATAATCATTGATACTAAATACTATATGAAAAAATTTACAAAAACTCATTGTGGTTTTGATTCCTAGATTTTGATATACTTATTGATTTCCTTTTAAAAAAAAATTGAAATTTCACTTCATAAGTAACTTCATCAGTATACAACGAAAATGAAAGTTATCACTAGTATCTATGACCATTTAGTCATCCACTTCCATTGAAAGCTTCTTGCTAATATGAATGCGAGTAAAAGGATGAGCTTTGGACATCGAACTAATTTGTTTATGGAGAAATTCAGTTTTAATCCTCAACATTTGGCTTATGTGTCAAAATGATCTCAAGTATTTTGACCAAAAGAGATTTGGCCCTAAAGTTTTCAATTTTAAGCAAATTTAGGATAATTGACATAAATTTAATAATGACTAATAGTCAAAATCAAATTGCCGTAAATCAACCATTTTGAATTTTTACTTTTGGTTCCTAATGTTTGCCAATTTAAATCAATATGGTCCCATGAGTTTCAAACAACCATATTGAGGGTTTTTGGATGAAACAAGATGTAAATTAATAGAGAATTGTGTTGGATGTGTGTACCGGGAATACTAATAATGAAAAAGTGGACAAGCTAATTAAATTTATTTTTTCTTCTTTTTTAAAAATTTTATTTCATTTTCCATATCATTAATTTCTCATATACTTTTTCTCTTTTGTATAGTTGGTATCAAGTTAATTTGGCTTTAATATGTGTATTTATTGTTTGCACTATGAGTAATTAATTACTATGAGTTCAATAATCACTAGTGGTTAAAGCCGTTTAAAGCTTACGTCATTAAGGCATAATTTGTATATAATTTGCTTGGTGCATATCTTGCTGGGTTCTTACAATTGTGTTTGGAAGGTTAATCGTGAGATTGAGGAGATTAAATGCCTCTCTCATCATTTTATTCACATCTCACATTGCTTTCGGGAGGCCAATAAACCGACTAATATTCTATCTAATGTTGATTTCACCCTGCACTCGAATAAGAATTTTCAAGATTTTGCTGGTTGGCCAAAAGAAGCTCGTGGTGCACTTGGACTAGATCATCTAGGATTTCCTGTAATTAGAATTGTTTAACTTAATTATTTCATTTTTTCTAATTTTATCATTTTGTATTTGAAGGTTTTGGTTTATGTCCTCCTTTGTTTCCTATCATTATTAATAGAATTTTAGAGCTAGCATCTCTCTTCCATGAATGGGGTTTGCCATGAAAAAATTATATATAAAAATTAGAACTTTACTTTTCTTGTACTAATTTCTATTTTATACATTATACGGGTGTTTCATAGGGAAAAAAATTATATGTTTATTGTTATCGAATTTAACCAATTGACCAAAGAGGTGCTCTTTAGGCACAACCACAATTTTTGACAATTTTTAGTTATTTTATAGGGATTTAGATCCATATATGTCATATGTTTTAATCAATTCACATTATATTTCATCTTAAAATCTTAACTACAACTATTTGAAACTTATGCGACCATATTGATCCATACTTAAAGCACTAAGGACCAAAAATACAAAGACTTTTAACTCTTGGTGGTTTCTCCAAAATCCATACAGGTATATAGTGCATCCGTTTAATCCGATGGTAGTTTAATTTTTATCAGTTCCCTAATTGAGCTAGTTGAGTCTTCCCTCTCCCAATATAGGATAGAATAGGAGTAGGAGTAGGAGTAGGAGTAGGAGTAGGAATAGAGTAGATATTGCCATTTGACCAAAAAAAAAAATTGTTTTTTGGGTACATGTTAGTGATACTTAATAGTTACCTACCAGTGGCTACCACTATAAACTGTTTAATTGTGATATCTCTGGTGAAAGAAGATGAATTGGATAAGTGGTTTACTACTTCGTTCTTTTCCACTATCTTTTTGGTTTTCTTAACAAATCCAAGATCCTAACAACATCTGAAAATATATCAATCAAGAAACAAGTCTTAAATACAAAAGAAAAACGGAGAAAGCGCAAATAGATCATGAGGCTATGGAAAGTTTATACCAGAAAAAATCAACTTGAATTGTCTCTAATCAATTCTTGTTCTCTGTCCTATATTTCACAAAAGCTTGCCGACAAGGTAGTTGGTGATTGATTACCTAATCATGATACTGCTCCTCAATCTTTCCATTAATAAATCTTTGGAAAACTTTAGGTACTTTAGTTAATGAAAGCAGTAAAAGTGGTTGAAGCAATGGATATAAGCATGAGAGTCGAGCTTCTCAAACACGTTCATTATAAGTTATTGAATAAGAGCATCTCTATGCAAAAAGCTCTTAAACATCATGAGCTAGAAACATTAAGATAATGTAAAGGAGAATCTTCATGTTGACAACTTAATTTAGAAGGAGCAGGTAAACCCAACTACAATTCCACTAATCGGGGGACAGGAAAAGTAATATTGGATGAAGGTTGACAGTGATTCTTAATTATCACTTAAGCATTTTGATACCAACAGCAACTAGTCAATTTTCAGTTCATATTTCTTTTATTTATCGCAGAGCTATATATACTACTTGACATCAAGTTGCTTTTAGCATTTTCGCTAGTTTATTCTAATTTCCACAACCAAAAAAGGGAAAAAATTACTATCCCGTCTAAATATTTTTTGGTTTACCAATTTCTCTTTTTTTTTTCAATATGGACATCAAATTGGGAGAAAGTTATGATTAATAAAGTTCTTTACATGAAGGGTATACATAATTTCACCTACTCAAATTTGGTGCAAAAATTTAGGTGGAAATATCATATACTTAAACTCAACCTTATAGTTTAATTTTTTCTAGCTTAATAGTTTAACTTAGTAAATGGTAAAATTGCACAAGTTTGAAGAGTAGTATCCTAAATTAGCTCCATGACTTATATAACATGAGTTATAATGTTAAAATCTACCAGCAATTTTACCCAAATATGAATGGTGTTGAAGATTTAGCGGCACTTGTTAAGAGATGCATCAATTGTTAAATTTTTTTTTGTAAAAGTGAAAATAATTTTTTTAAAAAATCTAAATGCAAGTATTTGAATATATGTGAAAGTATGTATTCATATGACAAGTTAGGTACATTTAGTTATACTAAAAGGTACTCCGAGACACCTTTTATAAAAATTCAGTAGACAAATAGATAAATAAAACCTATAATCTCATTATCAAGAAAGAACAAATTATCCAAATGGCCACTAAATTTTTACAATTGTTGGGTTTTGGTTATTGAACTATTAAAAGTCTAGTTTTGGCCACTGAAATATCAAAAATTAAAACTCGAGATCATTCTATTACACGATTCCCAAGACAAAACAAAGGGGCAATTTTAGGAAGTCCGACATGCATCTTCTTCTTTTTATTGTATAAACCTAAAGAAGGAGTGACTATGAAACCAAAAATCTACTACTGCTGCAATGAGGGAGAAGGAAATGGAAGAAGTCGAGCTTGGGTTAGAGGAAGTAGGAGCAAGTTCAACGCCACCAAGTGCCGTGCCAGCAAGATCCATGCCGCCTGCATCCATGCCTCATCTGTCTACTTGTATTTGTGGGATAAAGACAATAAGGTTAACATCATGGATTGCACAAAATCCAGGAAGAAGGTTTGCCAAATGCGCATTGGGGGAGGTTTGTAACATTTTCGTAGATATTTAATTTATTATTGTGTAAGAAACATATGAATTTGTTTGTTTTTGAAGGATGTATGTGGTTATTGGGGGGGATAGATGATGAATGTGCGTTCGATCTACCGTGATTATATCGAGTTTGCTAAGAAAGATCAATAGAATGGAGGCAAAAATGGCTGAATTTGAACAAGGTGCAAGAAAGTGGGAAGCAAAAGCTACAAAATTGGAGGCTAAAATGAAGCCACTTGAAGCTGAAATTTGCAAGTACAAATTAGCCAATAAGAGACTCATTCAATGTACATTGTTGCCTTGGCTAACAGTTGTCTTAGCAATATTTGTTGGAAGAATTGATAAATCTGGTGGCATGCTACAAATTGTTGGGGTCGTTGGAAATCATTGAAGAATGAAGATGTGTAGGATGTAGTGGTAGCATATTGATCGGGCACATCGCCTAATAAGTCCACTTTTGTACCCTCATATATTTATATGATGCATAAAGCTTGACTTATTCATATGAAATTAAGTATAATTTGTTGTAAAAAAGGTTTCAAACAACACATTCCAATGCTGCTAATTTTTGTAATGACAGGAATATAAGAGCAGTGTCAGACAAGTCAATTGACAGAGACCAATCTCCATCAAAATGGACAAAATAAATAGTTTGTACATATAGACCATATTCCTAATAGGTCCATAGATCAAAAGAAAGGTTACTTATATTGTTCTTTAAAACCCAAAACAAACAAGATAGAGAAGGCAAAATGTAGTTCAGTTTTGTCCAATTCCAGTCTCAATAGTACTTCCTCTTCTATTTTCAGATCTTGATCCTCTTTTGACTCTTGGTTGTTTTCTGGCGGTTGCGGCTGAAGTTCCTTCTCTTGTAGCTGTTTCTTTGCTCCATCTTCCTCTCCAAATTTTCACAGTGAAAGGGGGCTCTTTACCTAAATATGCATAATTTGCATTGATCCAACTCATTTCCGAATCTATTAACTTTCTCTTCCCATATTTTTTGGGTTGACGAGCTGCTCGACTTGTTTGTTGTTGGTCTTGTAAAACTTCTTCATTCTGCTACTGATCCTGCTGTTGCGGTTGTTGATGAACCTCCTATTGCTGGTGCTGGTGCTGGTACTAGTTCTGCTGTTGCTGCTGGTTCTACTACTATTGCTGCTATTGTTATTGCTGCTGATTCTGCTGTTGATTTTTCTGCTGCTACTGCTAGTGATTGCGCTGTTGTTGCTACTAGTTCTGCTACTGGTGTTGTTGATGCTCAGCTTCTAGCTCCCCATGACCGTGTTGCTGCTGTTGATTGTTTTGCTAGTGCACCTTGCAACTAGTTGCATTATGGCTTGCAACACCATATTTTCTGCAATGGATGACTATCCTTCACCACAACCTATTTCTGCTCTTTTTAGTTTCAGTAGGATTTCGTCTCCTAGCCTTCTTAGGCCTGCCAGGTTGCACAATCTTTTCTGGTGGGTCAAGATTCACCCCATTATCTTCAGACCACATGATTTGTCCATTCATAAGATATAAAACATTGTCATAAATTTTAAAAAATTGATCTTTGCTGTAGCAGTCACAAACTTCTTTTATAGGGGTCTGTGAGAATTCGAAAAAAAAAAAATTCGATTTTAGGGTTTTATTGATTTTCGTGCACACATTTTTTTTATTTTCTTTATTATATTCATTTTACATATATTTTATAAGTAAATATAGTTTTAAAACCATTTTTCTAGTGTAAGTGAGTTCACGAGAGATTTGGAGCGAATAGCGGATGTGGGACCCGCTAGTGCGTTAAGTGAGAGAAATTCGGCCAATTAGGTTAAGTTGTGTAGTAAGGCATTAAATTACTAGGTGCTAAGTGATAAGTAGAAGTTGGTTAGATATTTGGTCATTAGTAAGCTAAAGGATAAGAAAGAAATCCAAAAGTGTCACGTGTCGCGACAGGATTGGGCCAAGTTTTGCCTAACTTTTCCTTAACTTTACCAAAAGCTAATTTTGACCAAAATCATCTTCATTTTAGCATCCTCTTGGCTGAAACTTTAAGGGAAAGAAAAGAGAGAGAGTTTCAACCATTGGCTTCAATTTCTTGTCCAAATCTTGAAAACCAACCGATAAAAATCCGAATTCCTCCGTAGAAATCGCTTATTAAGTGAGATTGAAGGTGCTTGTGGAGTGATTTTGCAAAGGAAAGCTCTAAGTTGCTATATTTCTTGAGGTTAAGGTATTTTTGCTTGGAACTTAACTTTTGTTCAAAAATAAATGGTGAATTAGTGGCTTGTAGTAGTTAAATAGCTTGTTTTGTAGATGATTTCATGGATTGAAGTGAAGTTAGGTGAATTTTCTTATTTTCTTGGGAATTTTTCTGTTTTCATATGATGATCATAGTTGGCTTGAATTGATGGCTTAATATGGTATAGAATTGGAGCTAGTGTGTGTTAATTGTGGTTACTTGCGGAAAATTTCAGCTTTGTACACAAGATTCCAGTTTAGGGTTACATGTGGTAGTAATCTGCCCTGTTTTTGCACTGTATGTTCGTCCTTGAGGAAGACCGAATCAGCCCTTGCTCAAAACATGAAAGTTGTAGGTATTTGAGTTAGCTAGCTACTGGTAAAATTTCAGCTCAATCGGAGTATGGTAGGATGTGAAATGACAAAATACCCTGACTGCCACAAGCTGCAATTCGTAAACAGTTTTGTGAATTCACCAGTTTGGGCTGCATTTTTCACCCTGATTCGTATCCAATTAACTTTTGGCCAAAACACAAAACTTGTAGCCCTATAGTTTAGCTTTCCAAAGCCTCTGAAAACACCCCAAACGGAGTTGTGTAGCCTGAGTTATTGCCTTTTAAAGTTAGTGCTGACAACCAGACGGATCATAAACTTTTGGATCTGTGATTGGCAAATTCGACTTAGATAAACTATAAATTAGGTTAGGTAACCTTCATGAAAGTTGTTCCCCCCTGTCTTAGCTTCAAAATGGTATAAGGGTCACCCCGATTCGATAACCATAGCTCCAGTTATGACTAAAATACTACGAGATGCCAAATCTGCCATTTAGCTTTTGTCTTCAAAATTGATATTTGCTTGTACTATTGCACTTGTGTTGTACTTGGATGATTTTGGAGCCTAATGGAAGGGCTATTGTGGTAACTTTACTTGTGTGTATTGTGGGGCTGAATTAAGGAAAAGAATGAAGCCATAAATGGTTGGAAATTTGGTAAATACAAAGGGCGTGCTGCCCAAATTTGCACTCAAGGGTTAAGTAGAATTACACTTGTCTTGAGTACGGTTTTGAGGACGAGTCTAACTCGATTTGTCTAGGTTATTCGAGTTTCCTTTTGTGGAGATATATAAGTTGAATTTCGGCCGAAACTTGTACCCTTGGAATTTACAACTGATAGAAATACGTTTCTTTCATTTCTTCGACCCAAACGGCATTTTTCACATATAATGGCTTCAAAATTTCACCGTTTGAAAAGTGATCAAGGGTTTTACAAATAGTTTCTAAATAAGTCTCAATTACTTGATTCTCGTTAAACGAAATGTTTAAGTTTCGAGCCTTAGTTACTTCTCAATACTCTTAAACAATATTTCCTCGCAGATTTGAACTCCAAGAGCGGAGTAATACCCAAAACCAACGTGTAAAGGCACTGCATCTGTTGTGAGTGTACCATCCCCTTAAATTGGTGCTTATCTGATTCATCTGTACTTGCAACTTGATTATCTGTGACTTTTGTGTGCTTCGTATGAAACGAGGGTGTACTTTATCACACTCGTTTCTCTCACCTGGTTATTCTGGTTCCTGTATACTGTATAAATCTTTATTTGTTCTCTGTATCTGTTATCTGTACCTGTTTTCTGTATTTGTTGATGTCGTTTGGAGAGTTAAATCCAACGACCTTTCTGTTACCTCTGAGCTCAAATCCTGTGGCTAGTTATTCGAGTCGAGCCGGTAAAGGCCTGGTCGATTAGATAACGAACCACAGTAGTCTGTTTCTGAGAAATCTTTGGGTATTGAGACTCTGGATTTTCGGTATACTCGAGTATTACCACCCTCTGTTCGGTTGAGGTGTTCGGGCCCGGTAAGGGGTATGTTTGGTGGACGGAATTCGGTGTAAAGTGGGGTCTATGGACATGTTGGTTCTATCTATGTTGACGGAGAGTCAACGGGTTTGGATCAAGCATCGCAATTGGGCATTTTGGCTCCTGAGAGCCACCTGTATCCTTTCTCTTTGAAATGTTTATTTATTTCCCTATCTGGTGTGTATAACTGCATGATTGATACGTGAAATGCCATGATTCATGACTACTTGTACTTCTGGTACCTCATTGAGCGTAAGCTCACCCCTTCCCGTTATCTTTGTTTTCCTTACAGGGAACAACACTTTTGAACCATGATTTTGAAGAAAGTGTCAAGTTAGTGTAAATGTTATTTTGTTACGCTCTTTTGTAATCAAAACCCTAGTTACTTTTATCAAGTATCACGTTTTGACTTGTACAACTTTCTATGTATGTACTTAAATATTTAAGCATGTATATTAGGTGTATTTGTTTGAGATACTACTTGTAATCATTCGGAACATTTTAGTTGTGTGTAATCGGCGTAGTAGTCTCCGAGTGTTTGTTTTCTTTGGTTTCGATCGCGCGTAATCTAGGGTTTGTGTGATTCGACTTCGTAGTCCTGGCGAGAGATGGGCAGGCGGTCCGCCAACCCCTTTGGTTCGCCTTAGGGGAAGGTGGGGCTGTCACAGGGTCACTATTATTTCTCTGAATTGCTGTAATAGCATGGCAGCAAGGAATACCCAATAGGTCCCACAGTTTGTATATGCACGACTTTTTTTTAATATAAATAGCAAACGAGGCCCCTCTTGATCCTCTAACTTGGTATCTATCCACAGCATTTCAAATGGTCCTCCACTGCCGTGATTCTATCACTTTATCATCAATTATCATTCTAATTGGTGGGCCAATGGGAAATTCAAATCTCTGCATTGCAGTGATCCTCCTCTGTATTCTCTCCATAAAAAATGCCCTGATAGTCTCAAACATTGCGATAATTGACTGCTGCCTAACTTCAAGAATATGACCATTAAAAACTCTCACACAGATTGTTAACCAACATATCACATTGATTATATTTTGAAAAAAAAGCCTTACACCAATGGCTGGGATCTAGTGCTTTCTTCACCCATTCATATGCTTTATTGTCAAATTTTTCTAGATCCTCAATTGCTTTCTTATGTAATTCCTCAGTGGTGCTTGCTACAATGTTCCACAGTTTTGTCTTTAGGGCAAGTCCAGGATGTTTCTTTTTAAAGTTGTTATACAGGTGCTGCACACAGTATCTATGCTCACTGTTTGATAACACCTCAGACAATGCTCGGTCAAGCACATATACATTTACCAAAACAGAGTGCCTTAGTAAACTGATTTAGATTACATATAGTACATGTAGAAAAGGATGGAGTTAATACCTTCTACTAGTAAGAAATAAAGGTGTAGCTGTATCCATTTTCAATCTCTAAGTCATTCTTTAGTAGCTCAAAAAACCATCTCCATTGTTCAGTTGCTTCTCTCTCAACTAGTGCCTAAGCAATGAGCCACCATCCATTATTGGGATTTGCCCCAATAGCAGTCAACAGTTGACCACAATACTGGGCCTTTATGTGGCATCCATCAGCCCCAATAATGGACCTACAACTGTCCATAATGCATTGTTTTAGTGGCCCGAACAGCAGTACAGTCTCACGAACTTTGGATTGCAACCAGGCTATCTAAAGGGAGTAAACATGAATTCCATTGTGGTATTTGGGTGTGCCTTCTTAATTTCTGTACAATATCTCCATATGTCCTTATATTGCTGCTTTACATTCCCTTGAATCTCCTTTCTAGCAATTGCCCTTACATTGTATGCCACCCATTTCGAAATTTCTACTTTGAAGTAATCATCAATTGTTTGTCTCAACAGCCATAAGGCATGTCAACATTGCATCTAAACCTCTCTATGTACTTGTTTGCAAGCCACTTAGCAGAAATATTCTTGTTCTTCCATATATGGTTACAGTTTGTGTGCTCATTATTCATAGCCTTAACAACCAAATCATCTATCCCAAGAGCGGCCTCAACTGATGCATAAACAACCATTGGCAAGGAGACTTGCATTTTGCTTTAAACCTTTTTTTTTTCATTTATGTATGGCTTCACTAGTTTTCCTTTCATGATGGAATAGGTTCTTACAGCTAATCTTAGCTGCTCAGCTGACTCAAACTTCATTCCTATGTAAAACTCAAAATTTGGGTCTTTCAAATCTCTTTCTGAATTGAAGTCAACATACCTATTCTTCCAATCATTATTGTTCTCTTCATCCGAGGAGGCAACATCAGTATGCAACTCAGTCACCACTGTATCTTCCTCTAATGCATGGACATCAGCTACATGGGGGTCTGCCTCTTCAGTATGTGCTGTAGAGGTGTTTCTTCTCCTTCTAACTTGCTTCTTCCTCCGAGGCTACTGGTTTCCAGTTCCCAAATGTATAGGTTTTTTTTTCATTTGTCTTAGGGTGCTACTGCTATTCAAAATCAGTTTCAACTCTTGACTATTGTGACCATTGACCCATCCCCTGTTGGTTGCCATTGTGAGCATTGTTCATCTGCAATTGATCCTTGCTATTGTGAATTATCATTAGAAATGGGATGCTGCTCTTTACCTATATTGGAAGATTTAGGTTGCTCTGCATTAGAAGAATCGAATGCCTCATGATCTACACTAGATTTTGGACCCTCAACAATCAATTTTTCCAACATTTCTTCATTTCTACAGAAATCCCTATCATTATTCAAGCGATCACAGTCTCCATCCAAATCAGTATCAGTCTCTACTTGCCCATCTACATTTCCTCTATCATTTTCATCCCTATCATCCCCATTATTGAAGGCATTCTCTCTAGAACAGTTCCTAACATCTATCTTGTCAAACAATCTTGCCAATGGTGCTAGTTCAAAACTAGGTTCCCTAATAACATTTCCATTTTCATCAAGTTCCTCAATGCTCACTCCGGGTTTTTTAATCAGTTCCAGATTAGAAGGAAGGGACTTCATGGCCATCCTCTTGATTTAATTCTTTATCTTGTGGTCACATTACATCTCCATGATTTTATGCTTATAAGCCTAGTTGCAAAATGCATTAATGGCTTTATCAGTAGATAATTCCTTGAACCCACTTCAGAAATCTTTTTCAAGCTCAAGATAGTAATACACCATACATCCATAATGCCCTAATTTATTCACCATGTAGTTTATTTCACGTACAGACATTGTTTCAGCATTACATAGATCAACATGATCTATATGCCCATCAATGTATCCATAATTTTCCCAATTGAATTTACCTGCATGATATATTTGTATGGTGAAAAGAGAAGAATCTGGCACTACATGATATGCAATTAGTTAGAAAAATTAAAATTTCAGTCAACCCTAGTAAATCCATAATGAATGAATGAATTATTACTTAACCCAGCATTAACAATCTTTCATCAGTGTACTATATATACTTGTATACTTTATTCCAAAAAGCCAAAACAGCGGTAAAAGGTAGGACCATACAAGAAAGGGACAATCTACTATGGACCACCATAACTAAACAATAATCATCTTCCTATAACTCTTAATTAACACTAATAGCCATACATACATTATTCAAAGTTAGGGATTTTAAAACTTTACATACGCTCTGTACGAATCAAAATGCCGGCCTCTTGGTCTAATCACCCAATCCATCATTCCAGGAAATGAAGATCTTGTTCGTCAACCCCTCCTACTGACTTTCAATCTCTCCATTCACTTCGTCATTTTTTTTTTTTTCTCAAGTGTTTAATGTTTGATGTTTGGGTTAAGCAAAAATAAAAGGAAGACGAAGAACCAGATGCATAGGAAAGGAAGAAGTTGTACAAGCACTCTTTTCAACTTCCTAAATTGCCCCTTTGTTTTTGTCTTGGGAATCACACGAGCAGTCAGATCTGCATATTTAATGACTAAATTTAACGGAATGGCCTAGAGTTTTAAGTTTTGACATTTCAGTGGTCAAAACCAGACTTTTAATAGTTCAGTGGCAAAAACTCGACGATTATAAAAGTTTAGTGACTATCCGGATAATTTGCTCCCAAAGAAATAGTTGTCATTATTTAGATAATTACTCTTACAATGGCTATTATCTCATAAAAAATGCAAAAGCCCCTTATTTAGTCCCATGTTACCTTTCCTAAATTCAATTTTAAAACTCTCCTATCCATTTTCTTTTCTCAGGAGCTTCTTTTATTCATTCAAATTTCATTAACCAAATGTTTAATAGCATATTATAATTTTCATCTGTAAAGCATACTTGTGGACTTTGCAACCTTAACTAGTTTTCATAATGCTTGAGTGGGCATTTGGTAACTTTTTTATGGTTTTTAATAATACCCTCAATCAAGTGCACTAGCCCGTGCCTATAACTTCCTTTTCGACCTTCTTACTTCATCTAACTTTTCTGGTCTTTTTTCTTAAGGGTAAATTATCTTTTACCACCCTATGATTAGTTGTTTTTCCACATAACCCTTTTATGGTTTAAAAACTTATATATAATCCATTCATGATTTGGGTAAGTATATTATCGTTAGTTTTTCTGCTAAAACTAGAGTTGGCAACAAAGCCCAAAACCTAACAACTCATCCAATCTGCCCATTAATTTTAAAGGATGGGTTTGGTCAGTTGGGTTATAAGTTTTGTTGGGTTAGATAAGAACAACTTAACTTATTTATTGGGTGGGTTGGATTTTTTATTCGGGTACTCAATACCTAACCTGTTTAAAAATAATTCAAAACAATAAATACAATATTCAATACACATTTGCCCAACCACTTGTATTTAGACGTGTGTTATCAATTCGTTAACCAATTTGTATTCAAAATTCTCATATATATATATATATATATTCAATCAATTTTTTAATTTTTTATTGAAAGAAAAAGAAATTTGAAAAAAAACTCACGCTTATTTTACTTTTATAACAATAGTTAAACTTGCTCAACATCTATAATAATTTATTATGCCTTTTAAGAGTATATTGCTTTCCTCCCTTTTTTTTCTTTTTTTTTTATTGTTGTTCTTTGATTGCTTCTTACTTCCGTTTGTTAATATTTCGTGTACCTAGAATAGAATTTTAAATTTGTTCTAATTGCATTCTTTTACTTTTCTTTAACTTGTTTTATTTCATTATTAATAATTTCTCATCAATATTATAATACAACAAATGATATGTCTCTTAATTACATTTTCGAGCATAATATAATCTAGCATTCAATAATTTAAATACACAGAATATTCCAACTTACAATAGAGTAGATATGAATAGTAAAAGTGTTAAATAAGTTTCAATCAATTAGTGGTATTAAAAAGTATAAAGTAAACAAAAATTTTTTAGCTAATCTATTTAAATGTACAATTTATTATCTAAAATTCGCAATACAAGCAATATAAAATATTATTCTATTATTGGTGTCTTTCCAAGGAGTTTAAGAAGTGAGTGTGGGTTTGTGTGTGTGAAAGTGTGTTAGTGTGTGAAAATATATTTATGTATGTGAAAATGTGTTCATGTATGTGAAAAAAAATTATGTGCAAGTAAATGTGTAAAGAGAGTTTATGTATTACAATGTATTAATTAATATGTTGGGTCATGGGTTTGAGATGACCCAATATGACTCAACCAAAAGTCAACCAAATCTAAAGTTGGATGGATTGTGTATAACCTATTTTAAGTGAAAACCCAATATTAACCCGCCCAATTGCCAGGTATAGTTAAAACTAATGATCAATAGTAAATAGTCAAAGTCAAACTAATAAATTAACAAATTTACCCTTTCCTTACTTTTTTTTCCTTCAAACATAAAAAAGAAGAAATCGAAATAAAATAGATAAATAAGAAATAGAAAATACCATAAAAGATTTGGTTCAAAATCTATAATGATATTTGTAGTCAAAAAAGATTTACTACTTCTTATTTCTTATTCATTTGTTTTATATTTTTCATTCCATCTTTTTTAGTTTCATATTTATTTATTTTTATTACCCTTTAATCTTTTTATGTTTGGAGAAAATTAAGATTTTGTAAGCTAAAATATAGGTTTTCAAAATCATTTTCTCTCTTCACATAGAGAGAGAGAGAAGGAAAAAAAGAAAAAAATTAGTGAAAAAGTGAATTTATCAATTTATTAGTTTGACTCTGACTTTTTAATATTGACCACTAGTTTTAATGGAAAAACTAACGGTGACACTTTAACTCGAATCATAAGGGAATTATATATAAGTTTTTGAACCATGGGAAGTTATGTCGTAAAATACCAAACTACAGGGGAATAAAAGATTATTTGTCCTTTTCTTTTTTAAGGCAAATGTTTGTTCTTTATTGATATGCACAAAAGCTTTACAAAGGAGAGTCAGAAATCTCCATATACACGTACATGCACAAGTGTAACTACACTATACAATTCATTAGTCAACTAAAAAAATGAAAACCATTACTACTACATACTATAGAGTCTAATCCTGTGAACAGAACTGGGGCAAACTCCATTCCAAAATCAGTTGCCAATTTTCTTTGGTGCGAGGAGCTCTTGGCCATGAAATAACAGTCGTTTGTACTACTTTGTTGATAGCAGCAACTATTTTGTCAGTTGGTGCAATAGTATTTTGGAATGTTCTCTTATTTCTTTCATTCATATATACCATACTGTTACCGCTAGAACCAGTCTTCTAATTTTTGCAGCAAATGATTTTTGTTTAGAATGTTTACACCACCATTCCATCTCGTCTCCAAGGTATGCATCCTCTATATAATAGGCATAGTCTGTGCACTTTTTCCCAAATATTTTTCAAATACAGACAATCAAAGAACAAATGTTCAACTGATTCATTCTCTTGCTCATAAAGAACACACAATGGTGATACATCAGGCAACCCCCTCCCCCCGTTTGATAAGTCTATCTCTTGTAGTCATCTTCTGGTGTATCATCAACCAGAGAATAAAAGCATATTTGGGAATGTTTCTAGGCCCCTACACTAGAGAATACCAGTCTACTTTCTCCCCCTACAAATATAACTTTTTCAGAGCAAACTTAACTGGCAACATAGCTGAAGCATCAACTTTCCACTACACATGATCTGCTCTATGCAAGTGCCAAAGTAGAGTCTCTGATGTAGCTTGCTGGAATTCCTGCACTAATAAGTTGAATCTTCTTCCTTGTGGCCAACACCACCTACCTTCCTTGACAAAGTCTTTTAAGTTTAGAAGTGATAGTCAGTCCAAGATTTTTCAGTAAAGTATCAGGGTACTTAAGGTACAAAGGTCCATGAGGGTGCCAATTATCAAACCAAAAAAATGTATCATTTCCATTACCAATTGAAATGTTTAAGTTGCAATACTTTTCTCCAGCACCATGAGCACTCTATAGGAACTTTAGCTTCCCACAAACTATGGCCTTTCAATATCACAGAATGGATCCACTTAACCCATGGAGAGTCCTTTTTCTGATACAGGTTCCATATAAGCTTGAGTATCAAACACCTATTCCAAGTAGCAATATTTTGAATACACAACCTCCTTGTTTTTTGGGTCTATAGACATTTGACCATTTAACTTTGGCTGCATAGTGTGATCTAATATCTCTTGTCCATAGAAAAGAAGCAAGCATACTATCTATCTTTTTGAGGATAGATTTTCGGTAAAATGAATGCACTAGTCCAATAAAGATATATGCCACTAAGTATAGATTGGAATAAGCTGAACTCTTCCCCATAGCTAACCTTTTTAGCTACCCAACTATAAATTTTCCTTTGTAGCTGAGTGATCACTGGCTAATAGTCTTTATAACTCAATTTGGTGGATATCAAAGGTATGCCAAGTATTTAACAGGACGCTCCTCTTTTGGCATTCCCCATTATATTACACAGCTACATTTTCCTCTGCATCAAGTATTCCATACAAAAAGGTGCCTCTTCTGCATGTTTGGTTTAAGTCCAGATAAATGCTCAAATTCAACTATCGTAGTCTTCAACACTTGAAATGAGTGCTCAGTAGCAGCTAAAATTAAGAAAAAATCATCTGCAAAAACTATGTGAGACAGTTTAAGACTAGAGCAATGACGGTGATAATCAAAACCAGAGGCTATAACATTCCATTTTAGCAATGCAAGAGAAAACTTCCATAGCAATTAGGAATAGGTAAGGAGATATAGGATCGCCTTGCCTTTGTCTCTTTCACTATGAAAGAAACCCACAAGAACACAGTTCAGATTAATGGAAAATTGTGCAGTAGTAACACAATTTATAACCGATTTCATAAATTGCTGAGGAAATCCCATACACATCATTGCAGCAAAGATAAAAACCCAACTCTGTCATAAGCCCTTCATTAAGTCCACTTTTATTACAGCTCTTGGCTTTCCACCAGCTCTATGGTATCATCTCACCAATTTGTGTATCAACAAAACGATGTCAGCTATTTGGCTCCCTTTTACAAAGGCACTTTGAGTGGCAAAAATCACATCTGGAAGAACTCTCTTTAGTTTGGTAGCCAATACAGTAGAATTGCACTTGTACAGTGTATACAACCAAGCTATAGGCCTAAAATCCTTCATATGAGTAGCATTCCTTTACTTTGGTATCACAGTGATTTACTATTAAGAGGAAAATACATGTAACGCTGATCAAAGAAAAATTTTTAATGCCTTAATAGTCTCCTGGACAACTACATCCCAACTCTCTCTAAAAATTCAGCAGTGAATCCATCGGGACATGGTGCTCTCAAAAAGAGATATAGGTAATACCTATTGCAGATTCGTCTCTTAATCAGCTGTAAATTGACCAACTTGCCAAACAACTTCTAGTAATATTGAATTGCAACTTCCTTCACTTGCTCATAATCAGTCACCCTTTCTTCTAATTTATTATATAATGACATGATTGGATTTCTAATAGTATACCCATTGACTTTTCTATAAAAAAAAGCTGTGTTTTCATCCCCCAGAATGAGCCATGTATACATGATTTGTCTTTGTAAAATTGTTCCTCAGCAACTAATAGTTAATATATTCTTTAATGACATTCTTGTTCATCACTATCAACTCATTATTTATAGGCTCCGCCTGTAGAGCAATCTGTATCTCATCTAGCTGTGCTTTCTTCTAGGCCAACTTCTATCACTAATGCTGCTAAATTTCAACTTCTCACACACTTTCCTGACAGTATTATTAACAGCCTGAATAGACCAACTTTGCATTAAAATCTCCTTATACTTTCATGTTTCATTAGGAACTATGAACCTTAAAAGGTTTGGACCCAAATTTACATTTTGTACCATACTTATAAGGTTGGAGAATGAACAGACATATTTGGAGGTAATAGCTCTACTTCTACACCTTGGAAAGTATTAAGCCAGTGATCATTGGCAAATATCCTTGGTAGGCAATTCAACAACATCCATAGCATCAATACAATTGTTAAATTCGGCTAATTATTTAGAATATTGATGAAAAAAAAATCGAACATATATGGTTCTGACAATGGGCATGTATAAAGCTAGTTGACAAAGAGGCGTTTTTTTTTAAGCCTGCCATTGCTGTCGGGCTGTGTGCAGGAGTTTAATTTTTTTTAAAAGCTTTTGCTTGGACTGCTTTGGGTGAGTGTACTGCGTCTTCTCTGTTCGTGGGAACTTTAAGCAACATTGCAAGAATAGGCTTCAACATTAAACCCCAAGAGCTCTTAGTTCGCCTTGGCGTAGCACTAGCAGAAGTTTGCAGCAGCCATCCTCATTTGCTCAATCAAGCCTCTGTATTTACTTCCTTTGCCAAAATCTCCTTCCAGATTGTCTGGGAGTGATGGCCAGCTTCACTTCTCCAAACGCCTTTCTGTGGCGGGGGTAACACTTCAAGGGCTATCCATTAGCAAGCTTGTAACTAGCTCCAGTGCTTGCACTTGACATCCTGACTGGTTCTTTTTCATTTCGTCCTCGGACTTTAAATGGGTGGTGGGATGTTCATCACCAACCTGAGAAGCCTTTTCTTTACCAAGAGGAAGGAGATAGTAAAATTGCCCACCAAGAAGCTCCTCATGATCAAACAAGGGTGAAGAAAGCTGACCTTTTCCATAAATCTTATAGCCGGGAAAATCATGGAGGACTTCTCCAACAAATTTAGGCCCTTTTAACTTCAAAATCTCTCCTGAGTCCGTCATGATTCGGATGAAATTGAACCCTTTTGCCGTATCAGTAACCCCCTTGAGTGAGCAAGTCCCCATGGCAACAGAACTTTTTGGTAGATGTTGACACAGCTCGGTAGCCAGCGAATTTTTATTTTAAAAAATTTTTCGTGCTACCAGGAAAAAATTAAACTCCTGAAAAAAAAATCCTCTTTTGCTGCTGGGGTGACACAGCCCGGCAGCAATAACTTTATTCATGCCCATTATCAGAACCATATATGTCCGATTCTTTTTTCATCGATATTCTGAGTAATTAGCCGTTAAATTCTTCCATGGCATTGTAGTCATAATTAGAGTTCCCAAATCTTTCCTCACTATATCTACTAGCATTATAATCCCCCACTGCTATCCAAGGAATTGCACTAATTGTGTGTGTGAGATTAGTTGAATGATTCCATAGTGGCCTCCTTTCCTATAGCTTATTCATACCATACACCATGGTACTCACAAAATATCCCAAATTTTTAGATTGCACCATACAAGAGATAGCTTGATCATGTAGTTTAACTAGCCGACATTTTACATTTGTTGCAATCCAACAAAATAGTACTCTTTCCAGCATCTTCGCCCACAGCTTTATGAATATACTCCCATCCAGGGATACATTTATTTACAATACTAGGTACATTTGATTTTTTTCACCTTATTTTCAACTATACCTATAATATTAATATGTAATTCAGTAACAATTTTCTGTATAGTTAAGTGTTTTAGAGGCCTATTCAAGCCCCTTGTGTTCTAACGAAGGATTTTCATAGTAAAGAAGTAGATTTCTTACCCCTAACCATAGCCTTCTGCCTCGGCACTCCTTGATGTTCTAGAAATGAAATCATTTTCCAGTTCCATATCTTGAGAAAGAGAGGGATAACTGTTTTCAATTGGTAGATTAATCTCAATGCTATCAATGGCTGCGTATGTTTCCCCTCGATCTTAGCAAAATTTTTATCATAGTACTCTTCATCCTTATGATCCATCAAATTATCAATTTTTGGAGATTCAGAGACCTGGTGTTTTGCTGATGTAGCCATAGACACTCCAGATTCCTCCATATTTCCTTCCTTTTCTTACCCTACAATGGGCTGATCACCCAGTATATCACCTGTTTTCTCAACTTTGTGCATAGGCAACACTTCAACTTTTTTTTTGGCATCCATTTCTTATTGACACTAGGAAGGGAAAGACATTTATGTGAAGAATGTCCAAAACACTTGCACCTAGTGTAGTTATATCGTAATCTATTCATACTCAACTTGTTGAGTATCCTCCTTCCTATACTCATTAACAAAAGGAATTATAGTAGGTCTGATCCCATCCATATCTATCTCTGCACAAACACGAGCATAAGAAACTCTAGTTTGCAATGCTATGCATTGATCAGTAGATAATGATCTTCCGACAAAACTAGCTAGTTTTGCTAAGAACACTAGAGGAATAGGGGTGTAATTTTAGGCCAAGCAAACAGATCCAAATAGGAATAGTCCTAAATTCACCTTTTGATAGATCCATGGTTTAACAAACATCATTTTACTATCCCAGGGATAGGGTGATTGTTCTAGAGCTATATTTTTACTATTCTCATTAGCAAAGTTAAAGACATATATACCATTCTTTACAAACAATATATCAAACCTTCCCCAGATCTTTCCGTTTTGATGCCTACAAACTTCTAAATAATAGAATATGGGGGAGAATTACCTAGCATGAACCCCATCACAACATGCTTCCATTTACTTAGACCATCCGCTACATTCTCAGAATAGAGCTTCACCTGAAGAATAAGTTGGGATTGCTCCGTACAGGGGGAACAAAAGATAGATGCATTCCCGCATAAGTAGTCTTCGATCTCACCACTTAAGCCCATGATACTGCTGAATTTCGTCCTTCCATCTTTATCGCACTAGTTTCCCCTCTTCCTCATTGTCTCCAGTTTTTTGAGTTATAGATAATGGTGAAAAATCGCCACTGTCATGTTGACTGCACATGTAGCTAGATTCTGTTCCTTTCAGAGATCCGCCCATTGAGCACACTTTTGCTGAATCATACTCACATCCAACCCAATAAAAGATCGAACTTGAAGAATAGGGTCAGCTTAGGTGATTCAGCCATGAAAGCTTTGCATAGAGAACTCACTACTTGCTTAAAATAGAAGACACCAAGAAAAGTAAATTGAGGACATGAAAACGAGACGAGCATTGAGCATCCAAAATCTACCCCATTGGAGTTACGGATCTCCAACAATGGCAAGTGTGCATGTTAGGAGGCAGTTGCTTTCTTCAGCTCATGTTGGTGTCAAAATAGCAAAATAAAAATTCCACTCCAAAAATGTGAATTCAAGTATAGTGATTCAGTAAATTCATATCCTCAGGGTTTGGGTGATTTATTTTCTTATAAAATAATAATAAATAAATGGGAGATTGTAGGAAATTTGGCTAAATAACTCACTTGAATAAAATTAAAATCAATAGCATATGTGACGACCCCAATTCCCCCTAGAGCGTTACCCAAGGATTTGACAGACCGCCTATCCAACTTTCGTCAGGACTCACTACATTCACTATAATAAATTTTCAAAAATAACCGTTCAAACCTCCAAATTAACATCAGAGTTCTACAATTCAACTAATAATTCAAGCTTAATTACAACCCAAAAGTGAAACGTAAGATACACCATCAAAGATAAAAAATACAATCTGTTTACCAAAAGTACATGTGTAAGAGGATCAGTATACGTTAGTTCAAACTTATCCACTTCGGAACAAATTAATGGGATGAACTTACGCCTAATGAGGTTCCCAAACAAGCATCCAAGCAAAACACCGATCAAATCACAAAAAAATTACATTTAACAATTACACATACTTTGTACAGTAATAAACAGTTTCAAGACATTCAAGAAATAAACATTCAATCATTTAAAGGATACGAGTTCACTTGAAGCCATTCATTCAATCATTCATTCATTCAGTCTCCACCCATCCCTTCCTTATAACTTCCAATATTTGAAAACATTTGAAAACAAAAACTCCTACAGTGATCATTTCATCCAGTCAGTCATTCAATCCTCCATTTCAGTTATTGCATTTCATTCACTGGCTAGTACTCTACCCGACTTCGTAGTCATATTCGAACATACCAAAATAGTGTCCCAGAGTTACCAACCTACCTGACCGAATCCGCTTCTAACTCGAATAGGTTAGCGACGAAGGGCAAGGGCCCAATTCAGCCAATGCGATAAGGTACACATGGCTTACATTCATGCACAAGTAATATTCAATCATTTGATCATTGAAAAATTCACATTCATTTAGGTCGAGTGCGGTAAAGTACACACTCACTTATCAATAGTAAAGTGATCATTGAAATACATTTAACAGTCAAACCAGCCAACACAACACATTAAGGCATTTAATTCACGAAACACAAGGAACACTTACCAATGGATCACAATCGTTTCACCTCAAACCCTTGTTTGTCTTCTTGGATACTCTTGAGTCTTGTGGTCATATCATATGTCAAGAGTCTAGCCCACTTCATGCCAATATAAGTGCACAACTATAAGCGTCGAAACTTCACTTAACAAACAAAGCAATTGCAGGTTTAACCCCCATATAGCTCGTCAAAAGTGCAACATTTTTCTGGTTTAAATTTAGGAAAAAACCTCATGCATGATAGATCAAGATTACAAGTATAATACAGAGCAAGGACATGTCAAATATAGCCAAGACTTGTGAAGAAAACGGGTCAAGACTTTCAAAGTGTAAAATTGGAAATGTCCACCTAGAAAACAATTTGGAGAAAACTCATTTCCTTTCGCTTAAACCTCCTGGTTTAGCTCAAAACCCATTCACATGTAAAAATCAACGTCCTGGCAAGTAATTTAGACAAAAGTATATCAAAATCATTATGCAAAAATGGAAACTCAAGTTCCTTCACTTGATCGCCCAATCAAGTAATATGTTCAATAACTTGTTCTCAAATTTCTCTAGCTAAACTTCCAACTTATGTGTAAAGCAACTTCAAGCAAAGTAAACCCAAATCATCCTCAATTATATCTTAACTTTCATTCTCGCTAACTTAACCAACAAGAGAGAAAATTCCAGCACTATGTCCCCAACTTTTTCAAGTTAAGCATTCAATATTGAACTGTAGTTTCATGGCAATTCATAATGAATCCAAATAACACATTATAGGGCCTATGTGGTACATATTCTAGGCATTAAAAGCTATCAAACTTTAACATATAAAAAAAATCCAAGTAAACTATATCAAAGTTGGAATTTTAATTTGAAAGCTGGAAATTTCAAACCAAAACTGGAAATTTCATCTCAAGGCTAGAAAATGCATGTCAAGGTTGGCAATTGAGCATTAAATCTAAAAATTACAAGCTACCCTAACAAAATCATGAAATCTTTCATGAACATGCTTCCTTTAGTTTCAATCATGACATATCCTGAATGAATCTCAAGTGACAAGTAAAAGAGATGTTTTCTAGAAACTTTACCTCAAAACCCTAAGCAAACAAGAGTTTTTCTACCTCCAAAAACTCCACCAAGGTCTTCCCTCCTAACTTCACTTAAGATCTATTGGAGCAGATTAGGATTTCGTGTCGATTTCTCTCTCAATCTAGCAAGAATCAAGTTGAACTTTGAAGTTTTTCTCCTCTCTTTTCTCTCTCTTAGTTTCAGCCAAATGCAAGAAAAAATGAGAGATTTTTTGTTCAATTTTGTAAGGTAAAGACTAAGAATAGTCTTGGTCAAAGGAAGCTAGATCGTCGACACTTGGTGACTTATGGTTTCATTCTTATCTCTTTGTCTCTCTTGTGTTTCTAATAACCAATCCATCTTGTATTCCTCTAATTCATTCTTAACACTTCCAATCACATATTTCCTCTTGCTTCATATCTATTCTTGTCCACCCAATATAGTGCACACACGTCACTAGTTGATCACACTAGTATAACGCACTATGACATTTACCATGCACCAAATTATTAAAGGGAAAAGATAAAAATCTTGCCTCCAACATTAAAGTCACCACAAAATTAAGGCAATTAAAGTAAATCATTTAAATTAATTTTTTCCTTTTTCAAAAATAATAGAAAATATAAAACAATTTTCAGGTCTTCACACTCTCTCTCCCTTAAGAAAATTTCATCCTTCTCGAAATTCTAACATTCACAGGATTCTGGAGCTGGTTGTTGATCTATAGCATATACCCTCATTGGTATTCTGGGTCAGTTCCTCCTTTATAGGTCTGTCTAGAAGTAGTCCTATCCACTTGCTGTGCGTTCAACCCTCTTTGTTGCTTTATTGGGCAGTTGTTAATTTGATGGTTAGCACTCTCACAAAATCAAACACTTTCGTCCCTTCACCCAACAATCATTCTCAGCGTGATTTGTCTTCCCACAGTATCCACAAGCCAAGCGATGAGCCACTATTTGGCCTCTCGAGGGATTCTTTCTTGTTGCCCTTTTCCCACCCGAACTCCTCTTGAAGCAGCTCCTCTAATCTTCCCAGTGTCCATGGTAGGTAAGGTGGAAGATTCATTCTTCTTACTTTGAGAGGCGATACGTTTTCTCTAGATTCCTTAGAATTACTACTAGGCGTATTTCTTTTTCGTGCTTGGAAAGTCCTTATCTGCGCCTTCGCATTCTTGATCCTTTAGGCTTTCTCAAGAACTTCCGTAAAGGTATTAATATGAGCTGCCGCTAAAGCTTCTTAGATTTCTACATTCAATCCTTGTACAAACTATTTCACTTTCCTCTGTTTCGTAACCACCAGTTCAGGAGCAAATTTGGACAATTTAGTGAATTGTGTTTCATACTCGGCCACACTTAGGGTTCCCTAATGTAGCCTGATAAAATCATCTTCTCTCTTCTCTTAAACCAGAGGTGGGAGGTATTTCTCATTAAATTCCCTTATAAAGTTTATCCAAGTCCCTATCATCTGCTTTCTCTCCCACTTTGCCCTAATAACATTCCACTATGCTTGGGCCGGTCCTTCAAATTGAAAGATGGCAAAAGTCACCTGCTTTTTCTCTGTATAATTCAAGGTTGCAAAAATGTTAACCATCGTCTCCAACCAACTCTCAGCTATCTCTAAATCAGGCCCTCCCAAGAACTTAGGAGGAGCAAACTTTTGAAAACGCTCTAGAGCCCTATCTTCTCTTATCTTAGGGTCCCTAGGCTAGTTAACAGGGGGGGTTGATCTTGTTACTCTACCAATTGCGCTAAGATATAAGTCATTTGTTCTATAGCCGTCATTACTTGATCCCCTACTTCATCTCTCGGTCTATGATCTTGCTCGGCCACCGCTCCTCTTTCATTCCTTGGTTCTTGTGATTGCCTGACCCTACGGCCATGACTAGCCCTACGTCCATGACTAGCCCTACGTCCATGACTTCATCTTCCCTCCACTCTCTCTCTCTCTCTCTTATAAAATAGGCTATATATACATGAGCCAAAATTAAATCGACTATAATAGCAAAACAAGGCATTTTTAAATCATGAAGTCAAAGACAAGGAAACACACTTAATATATATATATATATATATATATATATATATATATATATATATATATATATAGCACACTAAGTTCATATACCAGATCACAACAATACTATACATATCACCATATTCAAAGTCAAGTACAAAAGGTAACAACAAGTACTATACACATCAACCTTAACATGTTACTAACAAAAATACATGTAGTGCAAAACAAGAAAATGACGTGTCATCCCAACTATCTAAACACATGTCCTACAACCTCAAGTCTCCAATTTAGTTCATTATCGAACCAACTGATTCTACTTCTCTCTCAGGTGCAGGTTGCCCTTCCTTAGGCTCAAGATCAGATTCGGTAGGACCTGCATTCTTTTGACCTCCCTCTGCTACGTTCACTTGTACTACCTCATCCACAAGCATCCCAGACTTGGTTAAAATTTTCTCTATTCAATCTCTCACTTCTCTTACCACTTGAACAAGGCGACCATTAACCTCTTGCACTTGCTCTCGTAAAGCGTTAGTCCGTTCTTGTTCCTTGTCAATAGAGGTCACAAATTCTTGAATTCTATCACATTGCATCCTTAACATTGCCCTCAGATGCTCAATCTCAGTTTGAGCCCTATTATTGGCACTAGCCAACCTTTGCCTCTCGTCGTTTATTGCTAGGACCACCTGATCAGGATACGAGTAAGTCCACCAGTAATCACAGTGTCTCACTCTATGCCCCGGATCCCAATGACGAATAGGTCCTCCTAGGCGCTCTTGGTAACTAAGGACTCGACAAGACCGCTTAGGATTTTGGTTTCCACTGTCTCTGTCCATTCCTACATTACAACCAAGTATCAAGAGCACAAGCAACCTAGGCAAATGAAGCAAGATTCGCTACTTAAAACTTTAAGGTTAAACACTTGCACTTAAACCATCCCAACTACACTCACTCAATCCTTCTAGACCAATTCAAACCTAGACTTTGATACCATCTGAGACGACCCCACCTCCCCCTAGGGCGTATCCAAGGGTTTGACGGACCACCTGTTTAACTCTCGCTAGGATCACTATATCCACTACAATAAATTCTCAAAATAATCGTTCAAGCCTCCAAATTAACATCAGAGTTCTATAATTCAACCAATAATTCAAGTTTAATTACAACCCGAAAGTGAAACGTAAGATACACCATGAAAGATCAAAAATACAATCTGTCTACCAAAAGTACATGTGCAAGAGGATCAGTACACGTTAGTTCAAGCTTATCCATTCCGGACCTCAACTCTTGTAAGGAAACAAACTAATGGGATGAACTTATGCCCAGTGAGGTTCCCAAACAAGCATCCAAGCAAAACACCAGTCAAATCACAAAAAATATTGCATTCAACAATTTCACACACTTTGTACAGTAATAAACAGTCTCAAGGCATTCAAGAAATAAACATTCAATTATTTAAAGGATACGAGATCACTTGGAGCTATTCATTCAGTCATTCATTCATTCAATCTCTGCCCATGCCTTCCTTATAACTTCTAATATTTGAAAACAGTTGAAAACAAAAACTCCTACAGTGATCATTTCATTTAGTCAGTCATTTAGTCATTGCATTTCATTCCTTATATCTTCAAATTATATCTTAACTTTCATTCTCGCTCACTTAACCAACAAGAGAGAAAATTCCAGCACTATGTCGCCAACTTCTTCAAGCTAACCATTCAATATTCAACCTTAGTTTCATGGCAATTCATAATTAATCAAGATAATACATTATAGGGCCTATGTGGTATATATTCTAGACATCAAAAGCTATCAAACTTTAACATATAAAAAAAAAACTCCAAGTAAATTACATCAAAGCTGGAATTTTAATTCGAAAGTTGGAAATTTCAAACCAAAGCTGAAAAATTCATTTCAGGCTGGAAAATACATATCAAGGCTAGAAATTGAATATTAAAGTTGGAAATTACAAGCTACCCTAGCAAAACCATGAAATCTTTCATAAACATACTTCCTTTTGTTTCAATCATGACATATCTTGAATGAATCTCAAGAGACATGTAAAAGAGATGTTTTCTAGAAACTTTACCTTGAAATCCTAAGCAAACAAGAGTTTTCCTCCTCCAAAAACTCTACCAAGGTCGTCCCTCCTAACTTCACTCAAGATCTATTGGAGTAGATCAGGGTTTCGCGTTGATTTCTCTCTCAATCCAGCAAGAATCAAGTTGAACTTTGAAGTTTTCTCCTCTCTTTTCTCTCTCTTAGTTTTAGCCAAGTGCAAGAAACAATGAGAGATTTTTGGTTCAATTTTGCAAGATAAAAACTAAGAATAATCTTGGTCAAAAGAAGCTAGATCGTCGACACTTGGCGACTTATGGTTTCATTCCTATCTCTGTCTCTCTTGTGATTCTAATAATCAATCCATTTTATATTCCTCTAATTTACTCTCAACACTTCTAATCACATAATCTCTCTAGCACCACATCCGTTCTCATCCGCTAAATTTATTGCACAGAACTCACTAGTCGGTCACACTAGTTTAATGCACTACGAAACTTAACATGCACCAAATTATAGTAGGAAAAGAATACAAAACTTGACTCAACCATTAAAGTCACCACAAAATTAAGACAAGTAAATAAGGAAGTAAAGTAAATCATTTAAATTAATTTTTTTCCTTTTTTCAAAAATAAGAGAAAATATAAAATAATTTTCGGATCCTCACAGCATAAAATTAAATAAAAGTAAACCAATAAAAGACAATTTTCTAGTCAAAGGTCTAATAACAACTTTGGTCCATTTAACTAATCATTGATGCAAAATTAAAAATTATTTATTTATAAATAAACTAGTTATGGTTGTCAACAAATTTTGAGAATTTGTTTCTCCTTGCTGCCTCGATAATTAAAACAAACTCAGTAATTATTTCCCCTTCCAATTTAGCAATCTTAAACAATCTCCTAGAATACCTATTGGCAGTATGAATTATTAGAAAGGCTACCAGTTCTAACTAACAAACACCAAGTTTGGTTCATTTAGATTAGATTATATACTCTTATGATATGAATTCGAAAGTTTCTATTACAATCAAATTATATCACTTGCCACAGAAACTAAAGCTACCAAACAATTTCGAATTTGGTATTTTAGGTACAAATAGATCATTTTGACAATTAAATAATGGCAAATTATCTAATCATGCAAAATAATCATCTCAAAAAGGAACAGAGAGTATATAAATGCTTATAAATAAATGAAACAGTAAAAACAAATTAAATCTCCCTATATTCGATGAACCAAAGATTTGATTACCCTTTGACTAGAAAGAGAGTTCTGCCATTCCTAACGATGAAATCACAGCCAAAATTATTATTAGGGTTTATTGCTATAAAGAAAAGAAAGAAAAGTTCTAAATATGTGAACCCCATAAAGAGTCACGATCTTTCTGTTACAAAAGCACGTGGCTTCTCATAATCCTAAGAGGAATAAACTTCCTTTTCCTAAATCCTGCTTAAGTATTACTGTTTATTTAGAACAAGACATTTTTATTCCTAAAACAATCAATTGGCAAAAGCTCCACTCATGGGGCCCACTTCAAATCCTGCGATATTTGTACTTCTTAGTAGATTGAAACATGGTCGCACCTTGCAGGTAGGGGTGAAATCGAGCCAAGTCGAGTTCGAGTGGTGACATACTCAAGCTCAAACTCGACACATACCACCGCAACTCAAGCTCGAGCGATCTCGAGAAATAAAGATCGAGATCGACTCGATGATAATCAAAGTAGACTCAAACTCGACTTGATCAAGCTCGATATGCCATTTGAGCTCAATATCGAGTGGAGAACTTGAACTTGAGTACTTGATAAAACAATCTTGCTTTCACTTGTTAATTCGCCCCTTTCCTACACAATTCCTAATAATCTAACTATCCGTTTGGTTGCCACTCCGGAATGGCAATGACAATCAATATCAAAACCTCTTCAATCGGAATAGGTTTATGCTATTCCTTTTCAGGTGCTTGGTTTAGGAAAAGCAATGGGAATGATTATTGATTTTGTTGTTTGGTTTATTCATAGTCATCAATAGGAATACAAGCCCAATTCAACTATTTTCCTGTGAATAAATAAAAAGTTTTGGGATAATTTCAGATACCTCCACTGATTGGAAGCTTGTTCATTGCATTCAAGTAGAGGAAGAGGTTGATGGTATTAGTCAAATCTAGACTACGATTAACTCAACTCCATACCCAATTACCATGAGTTAACTCAAATCCGGACTTGGTTCCTAGCTAATCCGGACTTATGTGAAACGGATTCATGGTTGTATTAAACTGCTACTCAGAATACATGGTCGGATTCGCTATTCAATCCATGGTCAGATTGCGGATTCGCTATTCAATCAATGGCCGGATTGCAGATTCGCTATTTAGTCCATGGCCGGATTGAACCTAAGTCGGTTCATCTATAGTTAGGCAGTTTTATCCAACACAAACAAAATAAAATTTCTGCATAAAATTAATACTCCAATCATTAATATAATACATTTCTAACCAGAATCAAGTTTTTTTATAATACATAAAGACCATCTACAATAATAAAAAAAATTCCAATGATGGTACTAGCCAAGTTAGCATTCTGATCAACACATGCCAAACTAGTATAATAACTTCCAAATCCAAAAAATTCAATACTATCACAAAAGGCCATTCCATGATGGTAATAGTCTTTAATAGACAAAAAACTAGATGCAATGGTTGATTTTTAATAGTTAGGGGGATAAAGAAAGTTAATTATGTACAGATACTTTGCATCAACTGGAAGTTGAGAAAATACATTCAGCTTGGCTTCTTCATTAGAAAGGATATCAGTAGCTTTGAAAACATCAGGTGTATGGAGCCCAAGTTTGTAAAGCTCTTCCACAATTGTGTTCTTTCTAGTAGATGCTAGTTGCTCATGGGCGTCTTCATTTGTCATTGCATTCGCGATAGTAGCAAAATGATCAATAACCAGAAACAAACACATGTGATACAATGATAACCAGTTTTTAGGCCTTCTCAATAGATTCCAACCAATATCCAGAAACCAAGTATGGCCATGATCAAGATTCATGAATTCTAGCTTCTAAATTCAGAAATTCAGCAAAAGAGAAACAAAAGGGCAGGTAGATTCCAAAAAGAAAAAAAGAAAAATCACACGCATGTAGAAACTAAGTGGCCATGATCCACATTAACATTTTCAGCAATATACACAATTAACAACTCGTTCTCAACCTCATCAGAATTTCACGAAAATAGAAACAAGAGTGCAGCCAATTGAAAGGAAAAATTCAAGGAAATGTTCTTGAGTTTAATGAGCATTTAGAAGCTCCTATTTATAATCTGGTAAATCCAATAGCTTGTTTGCTCCTTATGCATCTTCAAACTTCAGTGAACAGTCTACAACACCTAGCCGTACACAAATGACAAATCAACCAACTACTGTGCAATTTAAATTTAAAATTTGAACCCAACTTAAAGCAAATTAAGAATAAGAAAATCAGAATTCACAAAAAAGATGGACCTGATTTCCAGCAACTTATTTGCTTTTTATACAACTTCAAACGTTGGAAAGCTCATATTCTTTGAGAGCTTTCTGTGGTTGCATTTAGGTGGTGAAAATGCAAATAAACATAATACTTTAAAATCAACAAACAAACTAATAAATACTAATTTATCTTAGCAATAACAAATTTATATAGGTATAACTTACTTTCAATTTCTTTTTGACCCAGTGTAAATTTCTACACCAATTGCCTACACACATTAACGTCTAGACTGTCTCTGGAGAAAGTGAAGTGCGGTAGGAATCAATCACCCTAGTTCCAGCACTAAAGATGACCTCAGATGCGACAGTAGTGATAGGAATGGCCAATACATCAGCCGCTAGTTGAGAGAGTACTAGGTATGCTGACCGATTGATTTCCACCAATCTAAACAGTTGAAATCCTTAGGATTTTGCCCAATAGGCTGGCGAGACTTGTCTAAGTAATCCACCAACTCGCTCTTGTAGGGCTCATTGGACTTGAGTTCACCACAATACTCATCCAAATCATCCTAATAGTCAGCACTTGCTCGACGTAGACACACTATCTCAGATGCAGCATTTAATGAACAATCTGTCCCCGCAATTCCTCTTGTAGCCATAGCAACATACCCGTCATAAAGCTCAAGGATGGCTTTTCGAATGTTTGTGATATTCTCTTGAGTTTCATATGCAGAATACATCATAGGGAAGGTGAACTCTATTGCCTGCACTTTCTGTCTTGGATCCAAGATAGCCGCAATAGACATCAATAAATTGCAATTGCACTCTCTCTAGTATTTGTCAAACTTGAGCTTCATTCTTGTAATCATACCCCAGATGAAATCATCTTCATCATCCACTTGTGCATCTAAGAGTTTCTTCACCTTTAGAACTTCAGGGAGGAATAGGTTGCTAGTTGGATACTCACTCCCCGAAATTATGTGCGTGGCTGTGTAGAATTTCTCTAAAATAGTGCACACTTTCTCAACTTTCTCCCAATCCTCTGAAGATGGACAAGACTCATAAAGGGGTTCTCGAACTTGGAAACAAGGAAAAACCTCCTTATATCTTACAACACAACTCAACATTTCATATGTTGAATTTCACCTTGTCCTACAATCGTGGAGCAATTTTTTTCCCAGGAATTTGCAGGTGTTGAGCAATTTTTGCAAATAGCAATGCCCTACCATCAGACATATTCACAAAATCCATACTATCTTGGATATTTTCACAAATATCTACTATTTCTTTCAGGCCATCTTGAACCATGAGGTTCAACACATGGGCGCAACAGTGAACAAGAAATAGTTTTCGTCCACCCAATAGCTTCTTACATTTGCCGAAATCATCTTTTAACAATCTCACGGCCACATCATTGTTCGAGGCATTGTCAACGGCAATAGTATGAATTTGTTCCTCAATTCCCCACTTCTTCGCACACTTGAAAACTACATCCAAAATCTCAACTTCTCGACGAGGTGTTGAATATGAACAAAATCTAACACCCTCTTCTAAAGCTTCCAATTTCCATCAATCCAATGCCCAGTCACTACCATGTAAATTACACTACAATGTAATTTTCATCAATTTTTTGATTCTTTGATTCCCACATATCGGTTGTCAAGCTCGCTTTCTGTACATGCCTCAGTAAGTTCTTCAACTTCCTTTTCTCTATCTTATACACTTGTGTACAATTTTTTTAGCTGTCATGCGTGAGATCTTCTGCCACTCCGGCCATCTATGTGTCATCATTAGGTTGAAACCCTCTTCCTCCAAAATTGTGAAAAGGTGCTCGTGCATCAAGATCCAATGTGCAACAACCTCCTCATTGCTTCCATATCGAATTTGCCCATGTGCAATGCTGGTATAGCTGGAAAATGCTCATCTGCCTGCTGAAAGTTTATCTTTGTCTGCTGCTCGGCCTTTCTAAGCTTGGCTTTTGTAACTGAATAGTTTTCTCGACGCCTCCACATGCTACTGGTTTGTTTAGTTTTGCTTTGATTTAGTTTCTTTCTACAATGTTTACATATGGCTTAATATATGCCATTTTCTTCCAAATCATCGAAGTCATCCCATGCCTCAGATGTTTTATTCCTTTTAGGTACTCGAAATTTACTATCATCTTTAGTTGCATCTCCTTGCTGCCTATTGGTGTCTTCAGTTCCCTCTTGTTGTGTTTTACCATCCACAGGAGTGAGATCACAGGTGTCACGGCTTACAAATACTGGGCTATCAATCATGATTGCTGTGGATGAATCGGCCCAGACACATGTGGTGTTGAAGAAACCTCAGGACGACTAATAGACATGCCTTAAAAAAATCAGCTTAGGAATCCCATAATCTAATTATGAATGCCGAAATAAAATGCTAAATCTAGCTTATGAATACCCATAATCTAATTGTGAATGCCGAAATAAAATGCTGTGGGAAAATATTTAAGTAAGACTTAGATTTTATAAACTAAACCAACATGCTTTAAATGCTTTATTTTTAGATAGTATCCTTCCTAGTTTGGGAAGTACTAAAAGCTAAGGAAATGCAAGTTAACTTCTATTTTCATCATGATAACAGCTTATGTACGAGCTTGTAAAACTAATTTCCATGCTCAAAATATCTTGGGTAAAATATATAAAACCCTCTTGTGGTTTGGCATTTGGACACGATATTCGCTCGTTGTTTAAGAACACCCACACAACCTCCTCATTTTTTAGACTAAAGTGGAATTTGACTCATAACTTGTATGTGACCTGCAAGTAACATATTGTTATTATTATTTTAATTCTTTTCTTTTCTTTTCATTTTTTCTTTTAATTTTGGTGCTCAAAATTCCTTTGGCATAACTGTTATGGGCATTTTCTGAAAATTTAAAACTCTTGATGCACTTTTAAATTTCTTACTAATTCTTTGATTTAACTACCATAGGTGCTGTGACGACCCCACCTCTTCCTAGGGCGTACCCTAGAGTTTAGCGGACCGTCTGCCCAACTCTCGTCAGGATTTACGCACTCACATTAGGAAAATAGATTGCAACCTCGAAAGTACAAGAAATAACAGTTCCCAAGTTTGGAACGTACAAATATATTCATTTCTATCTCAAACATCCATACAATCCCAAATATATCAAAAGATTAAATTCTCAATACATTCAACCCTAATTGAGCGACTAGTGCGAGTACAATCGCAAAATTTTCAAAAACTAAACTATACTAGCCTGCACCAGTCTCACGCTTCGCTCATACTCCCTATAAGGAAAACAAATGGCCTGGAATGAGTTAAAAGGCTAGTGAGGTTCCAAATAGCAAGTTGACCATTATTTAAAAGTACAAGTATCAACGTAGCAAAATAGCGAGCATAACAAGTTCATAAAAGTGAGCAATAACACTTCAAGTAGCCAATCTCAAAATGAGCGAGTGTAAAATTTTTTTCAAAAGAGACAATAACCCGATAAGTAATAATCATGTTAGGGTATAAGGATACGGATGGCTTTCAAGAGCCAAGTTCCCATTGCTTCACTAGAGCTTGATCAAGTAGTAGTTGACACTCCGTCATCTTTCAAGTAAAGTAACCAGTCCAGTGGAGCACCACTTAGTTACAATCTCCGTCCACCATCCAAACCCCCCTACTGGGCCCAAAATCCTCAATAAATACTGGTGGTAATATTCGAATATACCGATTAGTCGAGAAGATAACACTCCACTCGACAACACTAGATACCCATGGTTCGTTATCTAATCGACTAAACTCTTGCCGGCTCGACTCGATTAACTAGTCAGTGGGGTTTGGGTCCCCAAGAAGTCGATGAGATAATATCTCCAATCGACTGAATCAAGATAAAAGTACGGAGACGGGAATGAGAGACACCTCCCACTCGGATTGAGTGTGGTACATGCTGCCACTTAGTACTTACAAATCAAGCACAAGTATATCAAGCCAATTGCAACAATAAACAAGTACATATCACATTAGGGCAAGTGCGATAAAGTACACCCTTGCCCGATCAAAGCAATCAAATATCAAGTATTTAAATCAAGTATCATGTTCAATCATGTACTTGGAAGCACTCACCAAAGATTTAGTGCTTATCAAAATTATGTTCAAGTGTAACTCCTTGGTTGGAGTCCAAATCTGTGATAAAATATCATTTACGAGCTTAAAATCAACTAGGGTTCGAAACTTAAGAGTTTCGCTTTAAGAAGATCAAGTAAATGAAACTCATTTCGATAGGATTCATGTTACGTATCAAACTCTAGAAAATTCATGCTCACTCTTTTGGTGTTGCTAAAGAAGCAACTAAAACTTTGAATTCGCATTTGAGTCCAAAAGACGAGGAAAACATATTCCGAGTGGTCACTACTTTCATTTTTCCAAGGGTACGAGTTTCGGCCAAATTTCAACTTATATACCTTTACGAAAAATGACTCGAATACCATAGACAATCCAAGTTCAATTCGATCTCAAATTTTCGCTCAAGTCGCGAGTACACACGCCTAACCCTCGAGTGAAAATTTGGGCAGCATGCCCTTTGTATTTAGCTATTTTTCAGTCATTTATGGTTTCATTATTTTTCTCAACTCAGCCCAAATTCACACATGAACAATCTTAACACAATTGCCCTTCAATATGCTCAATGTCATCCCAATACAAGGCAATTCTACCAATGCAACTATCAAAATCAAAGCTGGAACTAGTATTAAGGAAGAATAACTAAGTAACAGGTTTGACATCTTCTGGCGTTTTGGTCACAGCTGAAGTTACGCTTATCGGATTGGGTTACATTTTATGGTGTTTCGAAGTTAAGGTAGAGAGATACATTTATTATGATGACATCAACACCTAGTTCGTGCATTTTCAAGGTCAAATATATGAAATCTCAGAGAAAACAGAAAGCTGCCCACGAAATAGGCTTTTGGCAGTCAGGGGTATTTTAGTCATTTTACACTCTACAGTGCTCCGATTGAGCTGAAAATTTACAGGCAGATATCTAACTCCATTCCCTAAAACTTTCATGTTTTGAGGAAGGCATGATTCAGCATTTATCATGGACGAATACATAGTGTAGAAACATGGCAGATTCTACTACAATTGCGGGAATTTGATGTTTCAATGTTTAATACTAACATTCATGTCTTGAATCACTACCCCAAGTCCCTATCCAAGCTCATCAACATCATATACTAGATAAACAACAATAATCACAATTGAAATTTTCAAATCCTAGCTAAACATTCCACCATATCATTCGAAACTAACTAATTAACTATAGGAAACCAAGAACATAAGCTTATTTCCCAATTTTAACATGACTAAGTACAAGAAAAGGAAAGGAAACCATTATACCTTACAAAGTTGCGTGTAGGTGAAAACCTAACCCCTTTCTTCCAAAAATTTTACCACACAAAACTTGCCAAACACCACAAGATATGTTTAATCGGTTTAGATTTTGAGATTTCGCTCAAACAAGATGGATTCAAGGTGAAAGTTGAACTTTTCTCTCTTGTGTTTTTTCTCTCCTCAAGCTCGGCCAACAAGTCAGAAATGGAGAAGAAATGAAGCTAAAAGAATGATAAGAAGTTAGGAATTTGTTTGGTCAAAATTAATTTTGATTTCCGCCAAGTGTCACTTTAGGTTAGATCTCAAATTTTTTTTTCTTTTCTCTCTTTTCTTTTGGTCAAAATTTTCAGCTAACTTGAGGGATATTTTGGGCTGATTTTACTGAAATAAAAGTAAGGAGATTAAGGTAATAAAGTAATGTTCAAGTGGTGTACTCACTCGGTAGCAAACGGTGCACGTCGATTCAAGCCTATTTTCCTTAACTCACACGTACTTGTGTTTTTACTTATAGTTCACTAACTCACTCTTAACCACTAACTCACTCCTACTTAGAATCACACACTTTTTTTATCTAAAACTCACTCTTAACCACCAAATTTAGTACACACACTTCACCACGTGATCACACGGCCAAAATAAGCGAAAACCCTAATTTACCCGAACTATAAAACTAAGGGTAAAACCCTTAAATCTCTTATTCATTACAACTATTGAGGGAGTAAATGAGTAGTAAAACTATCATAAAGTAATTGAGTCAAAATAAAAAGGAAATTTTAAGAAAATATGAGCGAATTTTCCAATCGTCACAAGTGCTTTTCCAAATATTAAAAGTTTTGATGCACTTTTAAAATTTTTACTAATTACTCCTTCTCGCTCTTCTTCTTTCCTCTTGATCTCCCTTTTACCGCCGCTACTCGCCTGAAACCTTCTGATCAACATCCCCCAAGATGAGCAGCAGCTCTATTCTCCAAAACTCCTTTCTTTTCTCAAACTCACTCCCAAGAAACCCATATCCGGTATCTCTCCTAGAATGCTTGACGCTTTTCTCCACATGCCATTGTCCCTGTAAAGTTCAATAACTTTACTGTACACAAAAGAATTTGGATGATATCCTTCTCTCCTTAGTTCAACAATGACTAACCACGTATCTTCCAAATGCTTTACCCATGCATGGTACTCGAGAAGAATTTCATAGGTTTCTCTGTTCCTTTTTATTCTTAAGTCATCCAATATAAGTAGAACCTTATCAGCAAGCCTTGACAGGATTTTTCTCAAGAAACTTCTAAGTAAGACATTAAAAGCTTTGACTCTGGGTTTGTATCCAAGACTCACCATTTCCTGGAAGATAGCATCAGCTTCCAAGGTCTTGCCAACATTTCCTAAATCCTACATCATCGATCTTCTTGTTTTTACTCCCATGACAATTGAGATTTCTTTCTTCCCCCCTCTTCCCATGCCGATCTCCTGCTCCTCCCTATCCGTCACCCTTTTCTCGATGACTAGATCTAGTTGTCGGGAGGAGGGGGAGGACCGGGCAAGAGCGGAAGATCGGGGAAGAGGAGAATGAGGAAGAGGAGGAGTGAAAAGAAAGAGGAAGGGGAGGAGGGAGGGGGAGAGAGAAGAGAAGAGGTTGTGCGGGTAGCTGGGAGGGAGGAGAAGGAAGAGAGGTGGTGGCTGGTATTGCAGAGTAGCAGTAGCAATGGAGGAAGACGGGAAGGAAAAATAGAAAAGGAAACAAAAAAAAAAGAAGGAAGGGAAAATAAAATGGGAAAAAGAAAAAAATTAAACAATAGACAGGCTACTGCTTTCACACTGTATCAAAAAACACAATTCCACTTTAATCTAAAGCATGAGGGGGTTATATAGGTGTTTTTAAAAAATGAGTGAGTATAGTGTTCAAATGCCAAACCACGAAGGGGTTTTTTGTATTTTACCCAAATATATCTTTATTCAATAGGTTCCTCCAGTTGATTGCTGATCAAATGCTCCACCAAAAATTAGGAACCCAAGCTCAGAGCTCGAGCTTTCTCTCTAAAATTACAACATAGGTTGACTATGACAAACACAAACCAAACCTATCCTTCCCTATAAAAGCAACTATGTTTTCTATTAATTATCACAAAAATCATGAACAACTTGTCTTAGTTGTACTACCACAACCCAACAGGTACATAAATAGGACAACATCTAATTATACTAGCTTGTTAACACTTAATATTGCAACTCAGACGTATAAACAAATTTCTAAAATCAATACACTTTCAGATCAAAGAAAAACCCACAAGCATGTTTAGAGCCAATGTCAAGAAACTTACCAATTCTCGGAGCTGTCGTGCTAACTACCGAATTGCTTGTTGAAGGAATCGAACCGCCCTCTATTTCTTCAAAGTTCAAGTATAGCAATGTAGAGGGAATGAGATATGCAAATGGAATATATTGAATTGCAACCCCTAATTTTTTTGTTAGGTTCGAGATCAAAAATTAATATCAAAATTATCAAATTTAACCTCATAATGCATATATTCACTACATAAATGCACAATAAATACCTTAATTTTTCAAATGCAGCTACTGAAATTGGTGGGTTTTGATTTGATTTCAAACCCTTGCTCAAAGGTTGGCCGCTGCAACCTACTCCATTTCGAGCCTGCAGCCTCCAAATTCAGGAGAACGAAGAAGGAAGATTCGCTGAAATGCTTAAAACTCCAGATGTTGAGGCCGATTTGTGAGCCGTGAGAGATTGAGAGTGAAGACTGAAGAGGAACGAAGAAGAAGAACAAAGGAGTTTGTGTATTTTTGTTTTCACTTTTCATCATTTGATCATATTTCTCAAGCCAAACTTACTTATTCACCCTTCATTGTTATTACAACATAACTGGTTAAGCTTGTAAATATTGTAGCTAACAAACCTAAAAGAGTAAATCAATAACTAAAAAATATATATATATAATACATAAATGCTACCGAGCTCAAGCTACTCGTCGAGCTCACCAATCCTCCTACTAACTACTTAAGATTGACTCGTTTGCTCTAGTGAGTATCTCGGACTCGACTCGAGCTCGAATTTAACCGAACTCAAGTTGAGTAGTTAACCAAGCTACTTATGAGCTTGATTCAAGCTACTCAATTCCTTTGCACCCCTACTTGCAGGATGTAGTCTTCTGAAAATTCCTCATTTAATGAACTTTTTACCAATTTTCTCTTTTCACCACAAATTGCTAACAATAACACCAAAAATCAAATATGAGTAGAACCTAACAATTAACACCATATTTAACCAAAGTTAAAAGGGAATATTAACAAATAAAATGTATAATTAGCTTACCAACAGTAGATGTTATCCTAGAGTGAGAAAGTTCCAGTATTTGCTAAACTTGTTTACACACCCTATTTATCCTTTTCTTAATCCAACTAAATTTGTATACATTATCGAGTATGCATACACTAATAGGTTCCTCATTTAATGAACTTTTTACTCTCTTTCTCTTTTCACCACAAATTCCAAACAACAACACCAAAAATCAAATATGAGTAGAATCTAACAATCCACACCATATTTAACCAAAGTTAAAAGGGAATATTAACAAATAAAATGTATAATTAGCTCACTAACAGCTAATATTAGCCTAGAGAGAGAAAGTTCTGTTCTTTGCTAAACTTGCTTACACGTCCTATTTATCCTTTTCTTAATCACCTAAATTTGAATACACATTAAGTATGCATACACTGATAGGTTTGTATAAATTGTAAACATTTTTTGTTCTCCTTTTTTCTTCTTCTTTTAAAGTGGGAGGTTTTAAATTCAAAATCTTCTATTTATAATCCCTCCCCCTTATTACCCAATCTAACCTTCCTCTTTTTAGTTCTCCATCAATGCATGCATCATGATTAAAAAAATCATAGAGAGAAAAAGGGAAGTAGAAGTAAAAAGACTAAAAGGAAAACAAAAACAAAAACTAGTGAAATATCAAAGTTAATTTTATCCTTAAACATGAATTAGGAGGAAAATTATGTCAAAATTTTTTAAAATTATGTTGAAATTATGTCAGGGACATTCGATAAAAATTGGAACTATGTAGAGAAGATTAGCATGGCCATCGAAAGGATGACATACATAAATCAAGAAATGGTCTAAATTATGTTTTTCTTACCCCAAAAACAAGGGTGGGATGCCAACCCATTATTTTTATTAATACAAAAAAACTATAAAGAGTTTAAGAAGAGCCAAAATGACCTACAAGCAGCTAAATAGGAAAATGAAATAAGAAGTACTACTCCCTTACATTTAGCAGCCTAACAAAAGGCAAGAAATGACTATCCAACTGAACAGTAGCCAGACTCTCAGCGGAAGATGATCCCAAGATTCAAAAGTAGTATCCAAACCAAGGCCTAATAAAGCGATACCATCTGCTACTGAATTTGCCTCTCTAAACACAGGGCATAAAACAACTTATAGATCAACAATTAATCACCTAATAACCCTTAAAGTATTACTGAAAGACTACTTTGCAAGAATTCCTGACCGAATCAACTCAACTAATACTAAGCAATCAGTATCAATAGCAAAGCCCGTAAATCCTTTCTGAGCACAAATCTAAAGCCCAGCAAATAATGAAAAGACTTCTACAGTTAGAACATTTACCTCACCAAATTCCTTATAATATGCAAAAATAAACTTCCCTTCATGATCATATAAAATTTCGCCTCCTGAAGCACCACCTCCAGCCACACTCGCATCATAATTCAACTTGAACAAACCATGATCAGGCTTAGACCATGAAACCAAAGAAACCCTACACAAATGGGCTTTGGATCTACAAATCTAGCCCAAACATGATCTCTATCACTAGCAAAGAAGGTTTAACAAATAACTTAGCTACTCCTATTTGATCCAGGAACCTCTCAACAAGGAAAATCACTTAAGAATAAGTGAAATTATTCCCTTGAAATTGTAAATGGTTCCTCTCCTTCCAAATAAACCAAAGTATCAAGAAAGGAATAACAATCCTAATATGAGCATCATTGACATTCAAATCAGAAAAAATCCATATAGATAGCATTGAAAAAAAAAAAATACTAAGAGGCAGTATAATCTAAAATACCAAATATCCTCGCAAAATATGACCAAACAACCCAAGCCATAGGACCAAATAAAAATAGATAATTAATAGTTTCCACCAAATTCTAATAGCAATTAGATGGAGAAATAGTTGTTAAACCCTTATGTTGAAGGATAGAGTCGAAAGGGATCCAGTGACGCATCAATCTCCAAGCAAATAAGGAGATCTTAAGAGGAACTACAGAATCCTAAATGAACTTGTCGATTCAAGAAATTGTTACGCTTCTGAAGAATCTCTTCCTGGGTAGAAGCAATTGATAATTGACCGGTTGAAGAAGGTAACCACACCGTTTGGTCACTCTGAGTCCGGAAAATTGAACCTGCAAGATTCGACTAACATATTCATCAGGAACAATTATGTATTCCAAGATGTTCTGTATTCCACCACTGAGAAGCATAAAATTCTGCAACTAGAAAACAATGCAAATTAGAAATCCCTAACTGGACCGCCAAAAGGAGTTTCCGCACACCAAGAATCATACCAAAAGTCCACTAAAATCCTAACCAAGGCTCCATCTAATATGACTTTCAACAAAATCATGCACATCTTCCAGTCGGCGCCAAGAAGCTGAAGGACGATCAATCACCACCAACGAAGGATGTACTCCTCTGATATATTTATGATGCACAAAATGGGACCAAATAGAGCCATTCTTAAGTAACCTCCACCATACTTACAAGGAAAAGCCCTGGACATACCCCTGAGTGATTGCACACCTTAACCACCTTCTTGAACTGGATAACACAATTGCTCCCAAGCTGCCTAATGAATTCTTTTTGCCTCTAAATTTTGATCCCATAGAAATGAATTACAAATTCCCTTCAATGCCATTAAAATAGATTTTGGTGGAGAAATCACCTGCAGCAAGTACATTGGAATGGAACCCAAGACATGCCTTAACAGAATAATGTTTCTCCTCATACTTAGCATCTTGGAACTCCAACGAAAGAGACGCTGGCGAACCCTAGAAAGAATCCCACGAAACACAACTAAACCCAATCTTCCTTTCACTAAAGGAACACCTAGATATTTAATAGGAAACTCTTGTTGCTGAAATCCTAACATAGAAGTTACTAAAGAAAGCTGCTCTAGTGAAACCCCAAAAGAATAGATAAAAGACCTTTTACTAGCATTAACCTTTTGACCCGAGTCATTTTGATAAAGAGCCAAGAAATCCTTCACAACCTTCAAACATCCTTTGGACACTGCGTAAAAATAATTGTATCATCTGCAAATGCTAACTACGAAATTCGAGACCAATAAATATGGAATTCGAGACCAACAGAAACATAATATCTATAATCATCCTCATCAAATAAATGTTGAATTTTTCTTCCCAAAAACTCCATGACAAATAAAAAATAAAGCAAGGGACAAAGGATCCTAGTGCCTCACACTCCTTGTAAACTTAAAAAAGCCAAATGGCTCCCCATTAATAAGTATAGAAGACCAAGAATTTGCAAATGTATAAACAGCAAATCTACCACCCATCCAGAAATACCAAAGCTACACAACATATGAAGCAAAAAATGCCATTCCATTTGATCATATTACCTTTTTTCATATCCAATTTGAGGATCAAGTTAGGGGCCGCCAACATATTATCAACATCTAACACCAACTCCTAAGCCAACAAAATATTATCAACAATTCCTCTACCAGGAACAAACCCTGTTTGCCAAGGAGAAATGAGCCGTTGAAGAATTTTATTAAACCTATTCACTAACAATTTAGAAATAATCTGTAAACTCACATCACATAAACTAATGGGTCTAATTTCACGCAAGTGGGAAGTTCGCTCCACTTTTGGAATGAGAATAATCAAAGAGTTGGTAAAAAAACCACGAGGTTGTTCCATTCTCTTAAAAAAAGTCTTGAACAGTAAGCAAGAGATCCTCCTTGATAATGTTCCAACAATATTGATAAAAATCAGCCCCAAACCCATCTAGACTTGGTGTACTATCAACATTCATTGAGAAAAACCACATCACGAACCTTATCCAAACCCAAAATTTTCTGTATCATCTCATTTTCATCTGCCATAACCCTAGGAAGGTCAAAAGAGATCTATGAGGAAGGAACAAACCCTTCTGAAGAAATAAACCAGCATAAAACTCTATTGCCAGAGCGTTAATCTGGTCCAAAGAATCAAGCCAACCAACGGAATCATATTTGACATGAGATAAATAAATTGATTTCCTTCTCTGCTTCACCATTGAATGAAAATGAGTAGTATTTTGCATCTCTTTGTTGAAGCCTTTTTATAGTTGCTTTCTATTGCCAAAATTCACATTTAATAGCTATTTCCCTTGTACAAATTGCTCTTGTTTCATTGAGATGAACCTCAGAGAGTTCATTCCTAGAAGCATCAAATTCCATCTCTCATATTTTATAGACCTTCTTAGCTTGCCTAACCTTTAAAAAAATGTTGCCAAAAGTCTTCTGACTCTAATGACGCAACCTTTTTCTAAGAGACATAAGCTTCTTATGACAAAGAACCATCCCATTGCTAGATCCAAAGCAACACCAATCATCTTCTACCACTTCCAAAAAAGTGAATGCTTCCGCCAAACATTAAGGAATCAAAACGAAGATTGAGAAGGAGAACTTCAAATCAACAATGGAGAATGATCTGACTTCTCCTAAGCAGATGTGAGACCTTATTATTCAGATAAACTTCCATCCATTTAGCATTGATTAAGGTTCGATCTAACCTTTGCCACACAAACCCATTAATCCAAATGAATAGCTGACCATCAAAATCTACTGTAGATAATCTACTACTAAACATAGAAGAATTAAACTCTTCCATGTTTTTAACATTAGCAGGAGAACCCCCACTCCGCTTATCAGCAACGAAATAACATTAAAATCCCCAACTGCCATCCAAGGATCTTGTAAACCAACACTTAGAGCTTCAAAATCTCACCACAAAGGACAACAACCCACTCTAGTATACTTTGCATAAACTGTACACAATAAAAAATTACCACTTGATCGAAAAAGAAATGTAAACCTGGATCATCTGCTCCACGAATTTAGTACAATGTAAAACCAATTCATTAAACCAAAAAAAATCCATATTTGACCTTCAAAAGAGGCACAATCAAAATGCAATCTACATTTAACAATGTCCATTTGAGAGATATCGGATATAGGTTCAAGAAGAACCAATACACGATTGGAGTGATCAAAACACAATTTTAGCAAATATCGAAGAGAACCCTGATGAGAAGCACCACGTATATTCCAAACAATGAAATTAATTGGACTTAACATAAGAATGAAGAGAGTATTTAGCTTGAGAAGTAGAAGCTGGTAATTGAGACTTCTTTTTTACAGGATGGCTGACCTTCTTCTTACTAATAGTTAGCTAATTTTTTGATGCCAAATTATTCAATAACTGAATATCCTTCGTATTCCAAACCGCCGATCAAGGACAATCTTTGTTGCTAATTGAGTATCTGCAAGTTGATGATTTAAATCCACTTTAAACCATCTCATCTCCTTTAACGACACCCTAGGTTCCAATAAATTTCTCTTCTACCCGTCTCCTAGAAAAATGCATGCCTTTGGAAAATTGTAGAGAAGAAAGAGTAGAATCCAACTACATTATATCACCTAATGCATCCACCAAACTTTCATCAATATTTTCTTTCCAACTTCACCAAAGAATCAAAAGGGTTTTCTTTCACTAAAGGTCATCGTCAAAGTCTAGATCAGTGAGCGTTCTCTCTACCAAATTCATTGCCTTCTCTTCTAAAATTATTGCTATTAAAGGGACCCCTGCAAAAAATTTGATTGAACCAACTTTGAACACCCTTCACCCAATTCTTTAGGAACAGAATTTAAAGGCACCTCACTACTCCTTAGCTATGAACATTTGATGATCACTTATCGTGAGTGTCAAAAATTAATTACTAGAAACCCAAAACCTATCGTAGTGGGAGTCCAAGTCGAACCCATAGGGAACAGTTGAAACTTTCAATTTTCTTTGTTAAAATAATAAATAGTGAATTGAGATAACCAAAACTACCACTAGAACTTAAAACAATAATAATAAAAATAGAATATAAAAATAATAAATAATGAGCCAAACCAAGGACATGAAAATCTTTATTCCGATTGATCACCAACTTTAATAAACTATTTGGCCTAAGTTACCTCGGACGCCCATAATAACTCGTAGATTCTCTGAATTCAATAATAAGAATGACGCACTCAAATTGTATTCTTGTTATTAGACAATTTAGGCATTGACGCAATCCCGATTTACTATAATAATAGCAATAAGAACCAAGAATCAGCCAAAGATGATAATAACCCGTGACACACAGCTATTTAATCAACACCATGATTCCCCCTAACGGTTCACAAAAGGGGACAACCGATTGCTAACCTTATTTGCCACATAGAAATGCCAATACAAGACAATTACGGATCAGGATTAGTATTTGGGCATGAAGGAATACATGTATAGAGAACAATTGGCCACTTACTCTACCATGCATGCATCAACATAAAAAAAGTCAAGGAATCACAGATAGAAAATTAAAGATTGAAAGATCAAACCTGGTTTCACAATCGTGGAGTAAATTACTTCAATCCTTTGGCTTGAATAGAGAACTAGCTAGATATTGCCTTTAAGAGAGAAACGGAGTTGTTTCATAACTAAACTTTGGTTCTACTTATTCTAACCTACTCCTAAGAATGTAGAATATGAAAAAATAGCGGGCCACATTGCCGTTCTCCCTGTTCGACTTCCTAGAATGACCAAAACCTGCCTATTATAGTGTTAAGAAGTAGGGTTTTGATTGTAATTTGATAAGTACATTAAAACAAAGAAAACGCACGTCCAGACAATGTCGGGTCTTAAGTTGAGCTGCAAGACGGGTGCCCATCATCGCTTAACTTGTCAATTTAAATGAAATCAGGTTCAATCTCAAACGGGCCTTATGTTTAGCCTCCATTATAGCACCCATTAACTGCTGCCTTCGTGAATTTAGCATTTTCCTTCCAAATTGAAGTCCTTTTGTATGCTTTTCATTCCAAGTGCTTTTTTAATCAGTCCAACCATTAAAACATACCTTAAGTAGCATTCTTAAAGTTAAAATATGCATAAAATCATAGTGATAGTGTGAGAGCCCGTAAATTTTATTTTATTTTAGGTATTAATTTATTTCTTTGCCACCTGTTTTCCATATTTTCTTTATTCGATAAATTTTCTAGACATTTTTATGAGTAAATAGGGTTTTAAAAATGTTTTCCTAGTATAAGTCAGTTTATGAGATTTTCGGAGTAAATAGTGGACGTGGGACCCGCTAGTGCGTTAAGTTGAGAGAAATTCGGCCAATTAGGTTAAGTTGTGCAGTAAGGCATTAAATTACCTGAGTGTTAAGAGATAACTGGAGGTTTAGTTAGGTATTTAATCATTGGAAGCTAAAGGATAAGGAGAAATCCAAAAAGGCGACACGTGGCGCGATCCTATTGGGCCAACACTTGGCCTTAACTTTCTAACAACTTTACCAAAAGCAAAATTTGACCAAATCATCTTCATTTGCAAGCTTCTTGGCCGAAATTCCTCTAGAGAGAAAAGGAAAGAAAGATTCAACTTCAACTTCAATTTCTTGTCCAAATCTTAAAAATTAACCGATAGAAATCCGATTTGCTCCGTAGAAATCGCATACTAAGGAAGAACAAAGGTGTTTGTGGAGTGATTTGGCAAATCAAAGCTCTAAGAGGCTACCTTTCTTGGTGTTTGAGGTACTATTGCTTAGAACTTCAATTTTGTCCATAATATTGTAAATTAGTGGCTTATATCGGTTTAAGGAGCTTAGTTTATGGATGATTTTGTGAATTAAAGTGAAGTTTGGTGAATTTATCATTTTCTTGGGAATTTTCTGTTTTCATATGATGACTAAGGTTGGCTTGGATTGGTGCTTAGTATGGTATGGAATTTGAAGTTATTGTGCATTAATTGTGGTTAATTGCGCGAAATTTCAGCTTTATGTGGGAAAATTCCAGATTTAGGGTTCTTATATTGCCCTGTTCTGACCAGTTCTGTTCGTCCAGGATGGAGGCCGAATTGGCCTTAGCTCAAAACATGAAGTTGTAGAGAATTAACTGTAGATTATGTCTGTAAAATTTCAGCTCAATCGGAGCACGGTAGCTGTGAAATGACTATTTTATCCCTGCTTCCCTGTTTCTGTCCGGGAAATTGATAATCAGCCTCTGTAATTGGCTCGTTTGACTGGGAAGATGAATGAATTAACTTTTGATGCCTTCTTAAGAATTGTAGCCTTGTATCTTAGCTTTCTAATGGCTTTGGAATTAACTGAATCGGAGTTGTGTAGCCTGAGTTATTGCTGGTTAAAGTCAGTGCTGATAAACTAGACTGATCTTAAACTTTTGGATCTGTGTTTGGTAAATTCGACTTAGATAAACTATAAATTAGGTTAAGTGCCTTCATTAAAAGTTGTTCCCCTCTGTCTTAGCTTCGAAATGGTATAAGGCTTCACCCCGATTTGATAACCATAGCTTCGGTTATGACTAAAGTGCTATGAGATGTCAAATCTGCCATTTAGCTTTTGTCTTCAAAATTGATATTTGCTTGTACTATTGCACTTGTGTTGTACTTGGATGATTTTGGAGCCTATGGAAGGGCTATTGTGGTAACTTTACTTGTGTGTATTGTGGGGCTGAATTAAGGAAAATAAGGAAGCCGTAAATGGCTGGAAATTTGGTAAACACAAAGGGCACGCTGCCCAACTTTCTAGGCCGCTTGGTTCCTTCAACTTTGAGTTGATTCTTAGTAGATGAACGGCTTTTAGGTCATTCAAGCCCCTAAGTCCTCCTGTTACCTTTTCGTTCCGAAATCACGCTTTTGCAACTTTGCCTTCATAGTTCATTCGGGTAGGCATACGACTCATAGTCGAGCCTCACTTGTGCGTTTCATTTACTAGAATTTGGGATGTGAAAACCTTAATGCTACTTCGGTTATTTAGGGTTTCTGGGCGTTAAAGTCATTTTGGGGGAAAAACTTTTGAAGTATCTGCACTTGAACTGTGAGTGTACCACTCCCCTCACTTGTTGCCTAACTTGTATATGTACTTGCAAATTGTAACTTGAATGACTGTATCATCTGTTTGTCCGGTATGAGACGAGGGTGTACTTTTATCGCACTCGTTCTCTGGCCTGTGTGACTTGTTTCCTGTATATGTACTTGACTCTGTTACTTGTGTCTACTATGGATCTCATGTACACTTGAATCTGTTATTTATACTTGATATGAGTCGGTTGGACCGTATCCAACGACCTTCCTGTGCCTGTTAACTCTGAGCTCAACCTCATGGGTAGTTACTTGATTCGAGCCAGCAAGGGCTTGGTCGAGGAAATTAACGAACCATGGGTGCCTGTTCTTTGGAAATCTTTGGGTATTGAGACTCTGGATTTCCGGTATACTCGAGTATTACCATCTCTATTCCTGTTCGGCGTTCGGGCCCGGTAAGGGGTATGTTTGGTGATCGGGATTTGGCGTTTAAGAGGGATCTACGGACATGTTTATTTCATTAAACGTTGACGGAGGGTCAACGAGTTTGGATCAAGTACTGAAATGGGAATTTGGCTCCTGAGAGCCACCTGTATCCTTTCCAGTTGAGATAATTGTTCATTTCCTTATATGTGCCTTAAACGTGAAATGCCATGATCCATGACTACTTGTATTCTTGGTACCTCATTGAGCGCAAGCTCACCCCGTTCCCGTTATCTTTGTTTTTCTTACAGGGGACCAACTTCGAAATCATGATTTTTGAAGAAAAAGGGGCGAGCTATTGTATATGTATTTTGTTAAGCTCTTTTGCAACTGAAACCCTAATTGTATTTTGACCGATATGGATACCCTGGCTTGTATTTTAGTTACTTTGTTCAAGACTTTGATGTAAAAATATGTATAAGTGTAATCATTTGAGATGTTGTGATTCTATGGCTTTGGATTCTATCGCGCGTAGTCTAGGGTTTTGCGTGTTTCAACTCCGTAGTCCTGGCGAGAGCTGGGCAGGCGGTCCGCCAAACCCTTTGGTTCGCCTTAGGGGAAGGTGGGGCTGTCACAGTTGGTATCAGAGCCACGTCGCGTGGTCTCTGCGCGAAGTGAGCTTAGGCCGAGTGGTGTTATGGTCCTGATTTTTGTGGACGTATATAAAGGATTAAGTGCTTTTCTTGGGCATAAGCTATGAACTGTGCATGTTATAAGTGTAAAGATCTTTATCATGGGACTTGAGGAAGATAGGTATGTATGTTGGGTAGGAATCTTTAATATGGATGATTTACTCTTGGGACCGGCCGGCTCGAGTTGTGAATTATCTATTTTGGATTCTTGTGCCCGAATACGAATGAGGTGAGGGCATAGGTTTAGAAATGACTTGGCAGACTAGAAATGTGACTCTATAGCACTTTGTGAGATATATTAGGATTTCATCAAGTGCGGTTAGCCTGTTTAAGATATAAAATCTTGTTATTCTTGTAGACTTTGGGAGTAGCTCGTGGAGAGGTTGGAGATGACCATGTTTGATTCCGTTGAGGGTAGTCGGGGAAAAGCTCTTAGTTAGTTGTTTCGTGCTCTGGGGCCTTAATTTGTATATTATATTATGGAGAACCCGATACTTATATGAATTTCTTTTGTTCGTATTTGACTGACTTGCTACTGTGTGATTTGCCTGAATAAAACTATTGCCTATATGTATATTTACTTTTGATTGTGTCTGTTCTTGTTACTTTACCTGCGTACATTTGTTTTAATATTATATTCGCGCTTCGACCCTAGATTGGTTAGACCATGGAGGGTACTCGTAGTGGAAGAGGTCGTGGGCGCGGACGTAAGCAACCCTCGAATGAAAGGGGTAACGGGAACCAAGGCCTGAACCAAATCCTGAACCTAGGGTGACCCAAATGTTCAAGTAGCCGCTGCTATTCAGCGTATGACCGATTGCTAGCCCATGTAGTGGAATACCAGGGCAAAACCCTAATCCTCCAACTGGAAACCCTGGTAACAATGTAGAGGGCGAGGATAGAGCCCTTGAAAGATTTCAGAAATTTTCCCCACCAAAGTTTATAGGAGGGCCAGATCCAAATGTGGCCGAACAGGTGGTTGGAGAAGATGGTGGACATTTTTGCCGCTTTTGCACTATACGGAGGAGCGACAGGTGACCTTTGCCATATTTCAACTGGAAGGGGCAGCCCGTTCTTGGTGGAACGTTATAAGGCAGAAGTGGGAACGAGAACTGACACCAAGGACGTGGGTGAACTTCATGAGGGAGTTCAACGCTAAGTTTTTCCCTCCTTTAGTACAGGAAAAGAAGGAGGAAGAGTTTATAAGACTTCGCCAGGGAACCCAAACTGTAGCCGAGTACGAGAGCCAATTCACTCGGTTGTCTAAGTTTGCCCCCGAACTGATCATGACTAAGCAGAGGCGAATAAGACGTTTCATCCAGGGCTTGAACGTTGAGATCCAAAAGGACTTAGCTGTAGCCCGAATTGATGCTTTTAGTGACGCTGTGGAGAAAGCCCAGCGAGTTGAGAATGCGAGAGCACAAGTTAAAAATTTTCAAGCCAAGAAAAGGGGATTTCCTGGGAGCGGCTCGGAACAAGAGGATAAGAGTACGCCACCTAAGCTTGGAAAGGGAAATGGAGGAACGAGATTCCCGAAGACATCAGGAGGTATTACACCGGGAGGCTCGACCTCTGCTTCTCGTGGTCCCTGCGGGTACTGTGGGGAAGCCGAACCACACGGAAGATGTCTGCTGGAAGAAAGGAAGAAAATGCCTACGATGTGGGAGTGCAGATCATCACATCGCTAATTGCCCAGGCCTGCCTCGAGAAGGGAGTGAGAACCGACAAACGACCAAAACCAATCCCAATCAGTCGAAGGGGGAAGGAACTGGACCGAAGGTGTCAGCTCGGGTGTATTCCCTAGAGTCACATCAAGTCCCTGACTCCGTCTGAAGACGTGGAAGGTAAGAAAAATTTCGAGGACGAAATCTTTAAGGGGGAGAGAGTGTGAGAGCCCGTAAATTTTCTTTATTTTAGGTATTAATTTATTTCTTTGCACCTGTTTTCCATATTTTCTTTATTCGATAAATTTTCTAGACATTTTTATGAGTAAATAGGGTTTTTAAAAATGTTTTCCTAGTAGAAGTCAGTTTATGAGATTTTCGGAGTAAATAGTGGACGTGGGACCCGCTAGTGCGTTAAGTGAGAGAAATTCGGCCAATTAGGTTAAGTTGTGCAGTAAGGCATTAAATTACTGAGTGTTAAGAGATAACTGGAAGTTAGTTAGGTATTTAATCATTGGAAGCTAAAGGATAAGGAGAAATCCAAAAAGGCGACACGTGGCGCGATCCTATTGGGCCAACACTTGGCCTAACTTTCTACCAACTTTACCAAAAGAAAATTTGACCAAATCATCTTCATTTTGCAAGCTTCTTGGCCGAAATTCCTCTAGAGAGAAAAGGAAAGAAAGCTTCAACTTCTACTTCAATTTCTTGTCCAAATCTTGAAAATTAACCGATAGAAATCCGATTTGCTCCGTAGAAATCGCATACTAAGGAAGAACAAAGGTGTTTGTGGAGTGATTTGGCAAATCAAAGCTCTAAGAGGCTACCTTTCTTGGTGTTTGAGGGTATATTGCTTAGAACTTCAATTTTGTCCATAATAATTGTAAATTAGTGGCTTATATCGGTTAAGGAGCTTAGTTTATGGATGATTTTGTGAATTTAAAGTGAAGTTTGGTGAATTTATCATTTTTCTTGGGAATTTTCTGTTTTCATATGATGACTTAGGTTGGCTTGGATTGGTGGCTTAGTATGGTATGGAATTGAAGTTATTGTGCATTAATTGTGGTTAATTGCGGAAATTTCAGCTTTATGTGGGAAAATTCCAGATTAGGGTTTTTATATTGCCCTGTTTTGACCAGTTCTGTTCGTCCAGGATGGAGGCCGAATTGGCCTTAGCTCAAAACATGAAAGTTTTATAGAATTAAGTGAAGATTATGCCTGTAAAATGTCAGCTCAATCGGAGCACGGTAGCCTGTTGAAATGACTATTTTACCCCTGCCTTCCCTGTTTCTGTCCGGAAATGATAATCAGCCTCTGTAATTGGCTCGTTTGACTGGGAAGATGAATGAATTAACTTTTGATGCCTTCTTAAGAATTGTAGCCTTGTATCTTAGCTTTCTAATGGCTTTGGGAATCAACTGAATCGGAGTTATGTAGCCTGAGTTATTTCTGGTTAAAGTCAGTGCTGATAACTAGACTGATCTTAAAACTTTGGATCTGTGTTTGGTAAATTCGACTTAGATAAACTATAAATTAGGTTAAGTGGCCTTCATAAAAGTTGTTCCCCTATGTCTTAGCGTCGAAATGGTATAAGGTTCACCCCGATTCGATAGCCATAGCTTTCGGTTATGACTAAAATGCTATGAGATGCCAAATCTGCCATTTTAGCTTTTGTCTTCAAAATTGATATTTGCTTGTACTATTGCACTTGTGTTGTACTTGGATGACTTTGGAGCCTATGGAAGGGCTATTGTGGTAACTTTACTTGTGTGTATTGTGGGGCTGAATTAAGGAAAATAAGGAAGCCGTAAATGGCTGGAAATTTGGTAAACACAAAGGGCACGCTGCCCAACTTTCTAGGCCGCTTGGTTCCTTCAATTTTGAGTTGATTCTTAGTAGATGAACGGCTTTTAGGTCATTCAAGCCCCTAGGTCCTCCTGTTACCTTTTCGTTCCAAAATCACGCTTTTGCAACTTTGCCTTCATAGTGCATTTGGGTAGGCATACGACTCATAGTCGAGCCTCACTTGTGGCGTTTCATTTACTAGAATTTGGGATGTGAAAACCTTAATTGCTATTTCGGTTATTTTAGGGTTTCTGGCGATTAAAGTCATTTTGGGGGAAAAACTTTTGAAGTATCTGCACTTGAACTGGTGAGTGTACCACTCCCCTCACTTGCTGCCTAACTTTGTATATGTACTTGCAAATTGTAACTTGAATGACTGTATCATCTGTTTGTCCGGTATGAGACGAGGGTGTACTTTATCACACTCGTTCTCTGGCCTGTGTGACTTGTTTCCTGTATATGTACTTGACTCTGTTACTTGTGTCTACTATGGATCTTATGTACACTTGAATCTGTTATTTATACTTGATATGATGTCGTTTGGACACGTATCCAACGACCTTCCTGTGCCTGTTAACTCTGAGCTCAACCTCATGGGTAGTTACTTGATTCGAGCCAGCAAGGGCTTGGTCGAGGAAATTAACGAACCATGGGTGCCTGTTCTTTGGAAATCTTTGGGTATTGAGACTCTGGATTTCCGGTATACTCGAGTATTACCATCTCTATTCCTGTTCGGCGTTCGGGCCCGGTAAGGGGTATGTTTGGTGATCGGGATTTGGCGTTTAAGAGGGATCTACGGACATGTTTATTTCATTAAACGTTGACGGAGGGTCAACGAGTTTGGATCAAGTACTGAAATGGGAATTTGGCTCCTGAGAGCCACCTGTATCCTTTCCAGTTGAGATAATTGTTCATTTCCTTATATGTGCCTTAAACGTGAAATGCCATGATCCATGACTACTTGTATTCTTGGTACCTCATTGAGCGCAAGCTCACCCGTCCCGTTATCTTTGTTTTTCTTACAGGGACCAACTTCGAAATCATGATTTTTTGAAGAAAAAGGGGCGAGCTATTGTATATGTATTTTGTTAAGCTCTTTTGCAACTGAAACCCTAATTGTATTTGACCGATATGGATACCCTGGCTTGTATTTTAGTTACTTTGTTCAAGACTTTGATGTAAAAATATGTATAAGTGTAATCATTTGAGATGTTGTGATTCTATGGCTTTGGATTCTATCGCGCGTAGTCTAGGGTTTTGCGTGTTTCAACTCCGTAGTCCTGGCGAGAGCTGGGCAGGCGGTCCGCCAAACCCTTTGGTTCGCCTTAGGGGAAGGTGGGGGCTGTCACAGGTAATGTTGGAAAATGAATCTCTAGTTAAACAAGAGTTGTAACAAGAGGTAAATCTATTCATTTGTATTGTTTATGCCATAAGTGGAATCTACATCTTTAAACTCAAGTAATTAGTGAACTTTCTTTATTTGTTATCTTGCAATTGACTAGTTAAGATTTGTATGTGGTAGTAGTTATAAATCCTCTTGCTTAAATTGATTGTAGTCTAAATAATAGAATAAGTTAAGGGCCTAGTATTTGTTTATATTGCTTCTTGTGGGATCGACCTAATATTTGTCCAAAACTAACAAAGTGATCTGTATACTTGTAGTTCAAACGGGTAAAATTCGGATTTAAACTTGCATTTATAAAAAATTCCGTCAAGTTTTTGACACCGTTGTCGGGGAGCGGCAATATTAAGGGTTAACAAACTCTATTAATTTAAACCTTTATAGTAGATTAGTTGGTATTAGTGTAGTGAAAATTCTTGTAAAAATCTTGATTTGGTGTTGTATTTATTTTTGTGATATAATTACTACATTGTCTCTATTCTTCATTTTTTTGTAGTATATGCACCGAGCTTCACATGTAGTGACACTTTTTGATCCAAAAATTGAAAGAACACTACGCACACAAAGACAGCGTGCACCACAACAAGAAGAAGAGATTAGGCAACCAATTGAGGGAAATGTGATACAACTACCTTTTGAAGAAGAAATGGCGAAAAATGAAGCAAATAGACGAGCTCTAAGGGATTTTACTTTACCAGGGACACAAGAATCTCAAACAAGCATAGCAAGACCGACGGTAAATGCTAACAATTTTGAGATTAAACCATCATTTATTCAAATGGTTCAACAATTTCAATATGGAGATAATGCTACTGAAGATCCAAATTCTCATTTGTTAATATTTCTTGAAATTTGTGATACAATAAAACTCAATGGTATTAGTGAGGATGCAATTAAGTTTCGATTGTTTCCATTTTCACTAAGGGACAAGGCCAAGATTTGGTTACAATCTCATCCTCCAAACACTTTTACTACTTAGACGGAATTAGCTAAAGCTTTTCTTAATAAGTTCTTTCCACCTGGAAAACTGTTAAACTCAGAATGGATATAACTAGTTTCTCTCAACAGGAAAGAGAAACATTGTACGAAACTTGGGAACGCTATCGGGAGTTACAACGAAGATGTCCTCATCATGGTCTCTCCGATTGGCTAATAGTCCAAACATTTTTATAATAGTCTCACCTATCCGACAAAAATGCATGTAGATACGGCAGCGGGAGGAGTGTTGATGGGAAAGTCGGCCGAGAAAGCTCAACAATTGATTGAAAAAATGGCTGCTAATAATTACCAATGGGCCAACGAACGAGGTAATACAAGGAGAACTGCAGGTATGTTTGAAGTAAATACTTTGAATATGTTAAGTGCAAAGATGGATAATGTGATTAAGATGTTTAATAGGCAAGCTGGTTCTAGTTCTAACCAAGAAGTAGTTGCTGCGTGTTGTACTAACTGTGGAGGAGATCATGACGATTCTATGTGTTCTAGCAACGAACATGTTCAATATCTCAACAATTACAACCGTCCACCCCAAAACAATCCATACTCCAACACCTATAATTCAGGGTGGCGTAATCATCCAAATTTTGGATGGAAAGATCAAGGAAACCAACAAAAACCAATGAATCCACCGGATTTTCAACCGAAGCAGCCACTTTCGGAGTCTGAACCAGCTTGGAAATTGGTGATTGAGAAGCTAGCAAATGTATCAAATGATAAAATTGAAAAGTTAGCTAGTGCCACTACTCAACGGTTTGAAAGAATTGAGGGAAGGATGGACCAACTCACCAATATGTATAGAAATATCGAGATCCAATTAGGCCAAATAGCTAACGCTGTCAACAATCGGAACCAAGAGGATTTACGTAACAAGACTGAGGTGAACCCAAGGGAGCATGTGAATGCCATAACCTTCCGTAGTGGTAAGGAAGTGGATGAGCCGCCTGTGATTGAAAGTGTGAGCGAACATGAAAGAAGAGAAAACAAACAATTGAGTGAGTTAGGAGAGGATAGTAAGAAAAGTAAGGAAAAAGACAAGGTGGAAGAAAGTAAGCCACAAATTGTAGAGACGACACAAATTCCTCCACCGGTGCCATTTCCACACATATTGAAGTCATCGAGAAGTGACAAAAAATTTGAAAAGTTTGTCAATATTTTCAAATAATTACATATTAACATTCCTTTTGTTGATGCTATTTTGCAGATTCCTTCATATGCAAAGTTTCTCAATGAGAAAATGACAAAGAAAAGAAGATTAGAAGATAGCGAGACTATTGCATTAACGGAAGAATGTAGTGCCATTATACAAAATAAATTACCACCAAAGTTGAAAGATCCAGAGAGTTTCACAGTTCCTTACACTATTGGCAATGTAGAATTTTTTAAAGTACTATGTGACATTGGTGCTAGTGTTTCATTGATTCCTTTGACTGTGATTAGGCAATTGGGATTGAAAGAGTTAAAGCGTACTAACATTTCTTTACAATTGGCTGATAGGTCTATCAGACATCCAATGGGTATATTGGAGAATGTGCTTATTAAAGTGCAAAAATTCATTATCTCCATTGATTTTATTGTTTTAGATATGGAGGAGGATGTCAATGTACCTATTATTCTTGATAGACCATTTTTTACTACAGCAGGTACTATAATAGATGTTCAACGTGATAAATTCAAGTTCTAAATCGGTGAAGAGGAAGTGGAATTTGATTTGAGTAAAATAGAGAAATATCTCTCTTTTACCGATCATGTTTATTCTGTCGACATATGTGATGAACTAACATTAGAGATGAGTCGAGTTAATTTTGATGATGACCGTCTTGAATTTTGTCTTAATGGTATAGGTTTGCAAGAGAAAAAAATTGAAGAAATGACCAAATATTTGCATGCACAAGTCCCTTACAAAATGAGCAATGCGTATGAGGAGTTAAAATTGAACAAAGGGTTATCCCACCATCGTGTGAGCAAGCTCTACAGCTTGAGCTTAAATCACTCCCTAAACACATCAAATATGCATTTTTTGGAGAAAAGAAGACATTGCCAGTGATTGTCAATGCCGCACTTGATGAGGAACAATTTGGCAAGCTCTTACGCGTTTTAAGGAAGCATTTAAAGGCTATAGGATGGATGATTCCGATATCAAAGGAATTAGTCCAATTATTTGCATGTACCGGAGTTTGTTAGAAAAAAACGCTAAGCCAGTGGTTGATACTCAAAGAAAGTTAAATCCAAATATGAAAAAAGTGGTAAGAGTAGAAATCCTTAAATGGCTAGATGCAGGTATAATTTTTTCAATCTTTGATAGTGTTTAGATTTCTCCTATTCATGTAGTGCTAAAAAAGGAAGGAATAACCATAGTATGTGGTAAAAATGACAAAATGATTCCTTCTAGAGTTGTAGTTGGGTGGCGAGTTTGTATTGATTATAGAAAACTGAATGCAGCTATTAGAAATGATCATTTCCCTCTACCTTTTCTTGATCAAATGGTAGAAAAGCTAGCAGGATATGAATTTTATTATTTTTTGGATGATTTTTCAGGATACAATCAAATAGTCATTACATCGGAAGATCAAGAGAAAATCACATTCACCTGTCCCTACGGCACTTTTGCATTTCGAAGAATGTCTTTTGGATGTGCAATGCGCCGGCCACTTTTCAACGTTGCATGATAGCAATTTTCTTCGATTTTAATGAGAAAATCATGGAAATCTTCATGGATGACTTTTCTGTATTTGGATCTACTTATAATCATTGTTTTAACAATTTAGATCTAATTTTGCAGAGATGTGAAGAAACAAGCCTTGTACTCAATTGAAAAAAATGTCATTTCATGGTTTGTGAGGGTATCGTTCAAAATTTCTACAAAAAGTATTGAGATAGATCAAGCCAAGGTAGAAGTTATTGAAAGAACGCCTCCACCTACCAATGTGAAAGGCATTCGAAACTTTCTTGAACACGTGGGATTTTATCGGCGGTTTATTAAGGATTTCTCTAAAATTGCTAAACTTTTATGTGAATTACTTGCAAAAAATGTTCCTTTTCACTTTAATGATGATTGCTTACTTGCTTTAATAGGTTGAAAAAGGAACTTGTCTCCACACCCATAATAACATCACCAGATTGGAGTATACCTTTCGAATTGATGTGTGATGCTAGTGATTTTGCAGTGGGAGATGTTCTGGGACAAAAGCATGATAAGCGATTTCATGTCATTTAATATGCAAGTAAAATGTTAAATGAAACTCAAATGAATTATGCGATAACGGAGAAGGAGTTGCTAATGGTGATATTTGCATTGGATAAGTTTAGATCTTATTTAGTGGGATCTAAAGTCATCGTTTACACTGATCATGCAGCACTTAAATATCTTTTAAATCAGAAAAATGCAAAATCTCGACTAATTCGATGGATCTTATTATTACAAGAATTTGATTTGGAAATCAAAGATAAAAAGGGATTCGAAAATTTAGTCGCTGATCATCTTTCTATACTGGAGAACATGTCTCAAGATAACCATATCCAAATTAAAGAAGAATTTTCAGATGAGTTCTTATTGGCTATTCAAAAGTCACCATGGTATGCCGATTTAGTTAATTTTGTAGTTAGTGGAGTGCTGCCAAGTGATTTGAATTCCCACCAAAGAAAGAAATTCTTAAATGATGCTAAACTTTACTTTTGGGAGGAACCGTTCTTTTACAAATATTGTGCGGATGGTATAATTAGAAGATGTGTTTCGAAAGAAGAGGTGCATAGTATTTTAATGCATTGTCAAACCCTTGAAACGGGAGACCATTTTAGTACAACTAAAATCATAATAAAGGTATGTCAATCAGGATTTTACTGGCCTACTATGTATCGAGATACTAGAAATTGGGTTAAGAGTTGTGATCAATGCCAAAGAACTGGTAATATCTCAAGAAAGAATGAAATATCACCATGGTATGTGATCAATTCCTTCAAAAGTCACCATGGTATGCCGATTTAGTTAATTTTGTAGTTAGTGGAGTGCTGTCAAGTGATTTGAATTCCCACCAAAGAAAGAAATTCTTAAATGATGCTAAACTTTACTTTTGGGAGGAACTGTTCTTTTACAAATATTGTGCGGATGGTATAATTAGAAGATGTGTTTCGAAAGAAGAGGTGCATAGTATTTTAATGCATTGTCAAACCCTTGAAACGGGAGACCATTTTAGTACAACTAAAATCATAACAAAGGCATGTCAATCAGGATTTTACTGGCCTACTATGTATCGAGATGTTAGAAATTGGGTTAAGAGTTGTGATCAATGCCAAAGAACTGGTAATATCTCAAGAAAGAATGAAATATCTCTAACTACATATTTGAAAGTTGAGTTATTTGACGTTTGGAGTATTGATTTTATAGAATCATTTCCTAACTCTTTTAATAACAAGTACATTCTCTTAGCAGTTGATTATATCTTTAAATGGGTGGAGGCCATTCCTTCACAAACTAATGATGTTAAAGTTGTACTTAAGTTCCTTAAACGGAACATATTTTGTAGGTTTTGTGTCCCAAAGGTGATTATAAGTGACGAAAGTAAGCACTTTTGTAATAAATTCATTGACACTTTGTTGTTCAAATATGGATGTAGGCATAAAATGTCACTTCCTTATCATCCTCAAACCAATGGCCAAACTGAGTTAGCAAATCGGGAGATCAAACTCATTTTGGAGAAAACTGTAAATCGATCGAGAAAGGATTAGTCAAACAAGTTAGAAAATGCTTTGTGGGCGTATAGAACGGCATTTAAAACGCCGTTGGGAATGTCTCCATATAAACTTATTTATGGAAAAGCGTGTCATTTGCTTGTAGAAATAGAACATAAAACTTATTGAACCATTAAAACTATTAATTTTGATTTTAAATCTGTAGGTGAAAAGAGAATGCTCGAACTAAGCGAATTGGAGGAATTGCATTTAACTTCATATGAGAATGCCAAAATTTACAAAGAAAAAGTGAAATTCTAGCATGATAAACACATCCTCCCAAAACATTTTGAAAAAGGGCAAAAGGTGTTATTGTTTAATTCAAGACTTAGATTGTTCCCTGGAAAGTTTAAGTCTCGATGGTCCGTCCCATTTGAAGTGGTTCGAATATTTCCTTATGGAGCGGTGGAAATAAAAGGGCAAAATGGTGCCCCATTCAAAGTGAACGGTCAGCGATTGAAACCTTATTTAGCCGGAGAGAGGGTTCCTAAAGGAGTGATTTACTCCTTGGGAGACACATTTGACAGTTAAAGAAAATTGAGGAAAGTCGAGCCAACGACTATAAACAAAAGCACTAGTTGAGAGGCAACCCAACGAATTCTTTAGTTTTAATGTGTTTTTCATTAGTTGGTGTGATTTTTAATGTTTTAATATTTTGTAGGGGGGCCACCAGAGTTTGAACGTTTATCTTGGAGGTGCACTTAAAGAACGATAGTTCAAAAGGGAAGTTTCTATATTGGATTTTGTTTTAAGTAGCTAAAGTTCTCGATCATATATCCAATGTTGCACTTTCATTATATTCAAGTGAGTTTCGGTGATAACATGTTTGTATATGCTCATTATCTCATTTGATGTGCATTTCATGCCTACAAGTGCTATTTTAGTGTTAAAGTGCAAAAATGATCAAAGAACCTCAACCCTCGATTTGCAATTTAAATGTGTTTGATGTGTTTTGAGAGGTTGGATTTTGTGTTTAGGGTATATTACACTTGCGTGTGGTATTGAAATTGCGAAATTATTCATCTCAAGTGTAATTTGGAATTAGTAGAAAAAGGTAGTGAGAATTGAAAAAAAATTGCAGTTTCTGCAATTGTTGCAAAAACGAGAGGATCCGAGGGCTCGGATGAACTTCTGCACAACCCGATCCGAGGCCTGATCCAGAGGATCCGAGTTTTGATCGCTTCGAGCATATAGCAGAACCGAAGCCTTGGTTCTGCATTTCTTCACTTTTTCTTCTTCTTCTTCACCGAAACCCTATCCCCTCTCCTCCAATCTTCCATTTCATCCATTAATCTTCCAATCTTTCACCATAAAAACATCCCCAAGCCTCTTGTGGTCATAAGCCCTCAATAATTTCGTATCAAAAACACTAATTTGGGGGTCTTTGATTGTCAAAACCGGGAAGGGGACCGAACTGAAATCCATCCATTTGTGGGCCGAAATTGGGTTTGTTTGTTCAGAATTTTGCATCTTTTGCACCCTCTAACATCACTCTATACGTCTGAGGTGAGTTTTCTTGATTTCCTGTGGTATTTTTTTCATTTCTAAGAATTCAATTTCTTGAGTTTTTTGACATATTTTGTGAGGTATATTGTAATGGTGAATTGTTGTTGTTTAGCTGCTCCTTGATGCTTAGAAATCTCACTCAACTTATTGTGATACTTAATATTGAGAAATTTGTACTCTTGGTGAAGTTATCTTATTTGCTCTCAATTATTAAGTTCATAGAATATGTGCAATTCATGTGTTTTAATGCTCTATTCTTTTGATAAATTTGATGTGTTGAAGAATTGTTAAAACATCTTGATTTCCTTGCATGACCATTTGCACAAATGGGTATGAAATTCTTTAAATAAATTGCTAGAAGTGGTGAATTGTTGGAATTGAAGATGCTATATGAATAAGTATTGAGATGTGGCTATAAGATGATTTTAGAAGTTAAATTTTAAGGCACATGGCTTTACAAGTTCATTATGTTCCGACAATGCATTCATTCATATTACTTTAACTCTCAAGTAATGGAAGTAGTGATTGGATTCCTATTCCTACTGTGTGATGAGTTTTTGAATCTATAAATACATTAGAAAGGTTGGAATTATGTTTGAGAAATTGCCATGTGGGAAATGTCCTTGAATTTGATATTTCTTGGCAGGGAGTTTAGTCCTTTTTCAAGGGAAAACTCTGCCAAAATGTTTTCAACTGCATTTCCAACATTTTAGCAATGCCAATTTGTTTCACTCCTATTCTAAAGGGTGCTAGAAGTTTTGTTTGTTTAACATGGGAATTAATTTTGACATTCATATAGGCACAATAGTTCGAACAAGAAGAGCTATTATCCGAACACCTACTCCTTCACCAAGTCCTGAAGCAACACCTTCAGTGGAGGAGGAATCTTCTTCCCCTGAGCAACCACCACGATCACGACACAAACAAACATCTACAAGTTGCGAGGAAGCCCCTCCAGAGCATGATATCACTCGATTCACATCACTTGAGAATCAAGAGTGGTATGACACTGGGTTGCTCAAGGAGATTATCATCGAGAAACACTTGGCGCCGGAGGTGGATGCTCACTACAAAGTGTCGGCAGCATTTGCTCGATTTGGATGGGAGAACATTCTTCAGTTACCTCGCCATTACTATTCAAACTTGGTGAGGGAATTTTATACAAATGTGGAGGATAAGCCTGGACATAGCGCTAATAAGATTGTTTCTTGGGTCCGTGGGAAACGCGTTGTCATAAAAAGGGAAACAATTGGCAAGTTTATAAGGGTAAAAAATGACGGGGAGGAGGTGAAATTGACTAAGGAATTTAAGGCGCGTGACCCATGGCTAGTCGAGGAAGTTGTGGCTCGCCTTAAGGGGTAATATAGAGATCGAGAACGTTCCGGGAAGAAGATAGTGTATGCTGATTCTTTTGAAGCTCGAAAATACTTAATTTTTTTTATCTATTTGTTCACAATGTGGCTCCTAAGAAAAGTGGTAAACGAGAGCTACGGAATAGTGACCTCCATTTCCTCGACAAGATGATGCATGGGGTGGGCGCACAACTGACCGGCATTTCGTTGCAAGCGTCATTATAAGTTATATGCGCACCACAACTAGGATACGACCCGGCGATTCTTGCTTCGAATTTTCTCGACTCCTATCTTTGTTGTTTGAGAAGCTCCAACTCAATGTCAGTACTGACAAGGCACTGAATACCAAGTCCACTGATGAGGTGAACATCACCTTGCTGAAATCATTGGCAATCCCTACAGACTTAGGTGCTTCTTTACTTAAAAAATGCGCTATTGGAGAAGCTTCTACATCCACTCAACCTCCATCTCACTCTCAACCAAGGTCGGAAACTTAAGAGACTGAAGCACAGCCGACTCCACCTCCCATTCCACCTACACCACCTCCCTCTAGGTCTCGGTGGCAAGAAATTCTCAATGCCATCTGCTGTATGGAGACTAGAGTCATAGAGCGGATTGACCAACAGGAGCGCGTCCTCACAGAGAGATTGGAGAGGCATGATTGGCGTCTTCGTGTATTGGAGGACCATTTTCAAATCCGCCGTTCTCCTACACCGATTCCTGAACCAAGAGGCGACGGCGAGCAAGAAACTCGTGTGGAGGTTGGAGGAGAAGAACCTACTGAACTTGGCGGCCCCTCCACTTAATTGCTTTGTTTTCGTTTTTTTTTAGTTTTAACCATTCTTTTGTTATCTATTGTTGACTTTTTTCTTTTGTTTTGTTTTTGTTTAGTTAAGTGTTTTGTACTGTCTCACTCCCCTATGGCTATGTACTTTCCCCCCTCCTGCAGATTTTTGGATGATCGTGATGTTCGAGATATTTGTATCGACTGCTAGATCTCTCATTACCATTGCTTAGGGGAGTATTGTTTATTTTCTTTCTTGTCCCATTGAGGACAATGTGACTTTTAAGTGTGGGGGAGATGTGATATATATGATTATTAGTGCATGATAACTCTTTATTTTTGTTGAGAAATGCTGGAAATGATTGTGGAAGTGTAGCTTATGATTGAATTGTGGTTGAAATGTGGTTTGCTGGCAGGGAGTTTCGACTATTTATAGGGGAAACTCTGCCCAAATTTTTTCAAAATCTTTTCCAAAATTGTATTATGGCCCAAAAACTAATGATAGATTGCCAAATTTCCCTAATGGTTGAACAAATTTAAATATGCTTTTGAAGAATTCATTTCTTTTGTGACTTGTGATTAGTATTATGTGATTCTGATAAGTGCACTTTAGGAAATATATTTAATAAAGTGGGGACAATTATGCCTCTATTTCTATCTTTAACGAATTCTCTCCCTTCACTTTGATTTACAAATAGATGATTGATATAGTTTAATTGGTAACGTTTTTCCATTTTCATGATAAAAGAGGGTTATATATACATATATATAGATATATATACAAAAAAGAGGGGGCAAAAAGCAAAGAAAAAGAAAGAAAAGAGATAGCAATAAAGTTGCACCGACTACTTAAGTACTGAGTAATCGGGAATTTTCATCTAAAAATGTCGATTTTCGCGTAAAAAGATACTTGGGGTAAAAAGGTGTCATAATCTTGATGCATAAGTGCAGAGTAATCGGGAGTTTTCACCTAAAAGTATCGACTTTCGCGTAAAAAAACAATTACAATGTTCAAGTGTTGATATTTAGAATATATTTATGATACCCTCCTGTAGTAAAAACAAATGGATATAAAGGAAAGTATTACTTTGTAGTTATATGAGTCGGTTATTTGTAAAGACAAATTAGGGTGAGAGAATGATTTGAATTTATGTATAATTAGGGTGAGAGAATGTAGTTAAATTTATGTATAATTGTTTCTCCTTTATTGAGTATTATGACTATTGAGTGCATTTAGAAAAATTGCATTGTGATTAATAGTCGAGTTGTGAGAAGTGAATTTGAGAAAGCATATTTTCTATTGGGCACTTGATTTGTTGTTTGTGTGGTTTCTTGTATTGCTTGAGAACAAGTAATGATTTAAGTGTGGGGGAATTTGATAAATGAATATTTCACATATATTTCGTACGGTTTTGCACGAGCTTTTGTCATATTTTTAGAGGTTCTTAGCCATACTTAAACTCTTTTTGGTGCAAATCGCTTCAAGTGTTGTTTAGTGATCAGAACTTGCAAAATGAGTAAATTAATGCAGAAACATGTGATATTTTGTAGGTTATCGGTGCATGAAACACTTACATAAGATAAAGGAGAGGCAAGGTGCTAGTTGAAGGACAACGGACAAGTGAAACAAGAAGCAAAGATTGAGCAAAAGAGAAAAGAAATTGAAGACAAAAACAGGGGAGAGGGATTCGAGCTCGGATCCATTCTCAGCCCTTGAGATCCGAGCCCTCGTCTGATCTTCTGGAGAAGTGGATCCGAGAGCCAAGCAATCCGAGCTCGTATCGCTTTGTAGAAGGTCTCGGATCCTACATGATCCGAGCTCGGATCAATGTTTCACCCCTCGGATCTAGGCCTCGGATCCTTTTCTCTCATCTGCAATTTGCAGAAAAACTTGTGTTCAGTTCACACTTACTTTTTGACTTTTGTTTCACACAAAATCTTGGCTAGAAGCTGGCAGATCTCTTTGACATTTGAACAAGTACCATGTGAAGATTTCACTGGGGGCAAATTAGGAAAGAAAAAGAAAACAAAAAGACATTATTAGAGAGGGAGAGAGTAGAGTAGAGAGGGGAGATATTAGATCTGAGATAGGGAGAAAAACACAGAGAAGTGAGTCTAGTTTTATTCTCTCTAGTTAGTAACTTTTGTGGAGAACAATTGGAGATCTCATTGTATATCATGTTGAAGAAATTGAAAATCATTGGGAGTTTCTTCATTAATTGTGGCTAAACTTTCTTTAATCTATCTTTTACTTGAGCTTCATGACGTGTTCATACAATGAAACTATGTGTGTTCTAATTATATCTTACATGAGTAGCTAAATTTCTAGATTTAGAGAGTAGATGAAACTTATGGCTATTTGATATGAAGTGTATATGATTTACACTTATTACATCTTGTATTAACTTGTCTACTTGTGTATGCTTATCACTTGTTGTTGCTTGATCACCAATAACAAACTCTTAGTTATTATTATTCAATGAAAATTGGTAATAATGATGGAAAAATATCAGTAGAGCTTAAGTTGTAAACTCATGAGAATAGAGGTACAATTAAATGGACGAAACTTGCATTTCATGAAGGAAACAAGAGTAGGACTAGTTATTCACCATGAGACTAGGGAAAACTAGATTATTCTAGATCATTTCATCATGAGAATGAGAATTGGTAATGTTGGAAATGAATTCCTAGTTAAACAAGAGTTGTAACAAGAGGTAAATCTATTCATTTGTATTGTTTATGCCATAAGTGGAATCTACATCCCTAAACTCAAGTAATTAGTGAACTTTCTCCATTTGTTATGTTGCAATTGACTAGTTAAGATTTGTATGTGGTAGTAGTTATAAATTCTCTTGCTTAAATTGATTGTAGTCTAAGTAATAGAGTAAGTTAAGGGCCTAGTACTTGTTTATATTGCTTCTCGTGGGATCGACCTGTTATTTGTCCAAAACTAACAAAGTGACATGTATACTTGCAGTTCAAACGGGTAAAATTCGAATTTAAACTTGAACTCATAAAAAAATCCCGTCAGACATGAAGAAATTTTTTTAGAAAATTATTTCCCTACATCTCGAGCTGCCAGTCTGTAGAAGGAGATTTGTGATATCAAGCAGCAACACAAAGAATGCCTCTACGAATACTGGGACTGATTCAACAAATTGTACACTAGTTTCCCACAGTATCAAATCAGTGATTATTTGCTTATCCAGTACTTCTATAAAGGCTTCCTCGATAGAGACATGAGTATCATCAATACTGCAAGTGGGGGTGCATTAATGAACAAGACTCCCCAACAAGCATGGAAATTAATTGAAGGAATGGCAAAAAACTCACAGCAATTCGGCACACGAGAGAATGTCCTAATTCATCTAGTGAATGAGAAAATCATCTAGTCACTTCAAGAACAATTATTTAAGCTAACTTCTATGGTTTGACAAATAGTGATAGGAAACATGCCACAAGTCAAGACATGTGGAATTTACAAGAATACTAATCATTCTACCAATGGATATCCAATACTGCAAGATGATGATATTGAACAAGTATGGTTGGAAACGTACCCGCGCCACATAGACAGTATGATTCCTACTCCAACACGTATAATTCGGGTTAGATGGATGACGAGCGCGGGGTACACATACAACAATTAGTTCATTCACAGTCAAATTTTACATTTATAAATCCTAAATATCCCACACATGATTTTTTTGCAAGTATACAGGTCGTAAGCGAGTATAGGGTATTAAGGGTCGAACCTACAAGGAAGATTTTTAATTACTGGTAATTTTCGAACTCCTTTATTATCTAGACTACCATAAACATAAAAGTAATGAAAATAACACTAGAAAACTGCTAGAGGTATGGAATTCCTTACTATTCTTGCAAATGAAATTACCGGTTAATTGAATGCTATTATCTTGGCTAGTTATGGCGTAATTTTCTTATGTATGTGAAACCTACTCTGGTAGTGAATCAACTATACTTGTAATTAAGCTATACCTACTCTCATGGTTATGAAATTAATTACAAATTCATTTCTTCTATGAAATTATATGAAACAAGTCACTAAAGCCACAAAGGTGCTCCTCTACTCTCGTGAGTGAACTTCCTAGGTTTATCACTTCCTTGAACTAGTGTTAAATTCCAATTCTCATTGTAAACTTAATACCTTAGCATTATCACAATTAATGGCCGGTTATTCACGATTAAATAAACAAAAGTGATAAATAGCTTGCACAAAATAATATCATCAAATAATCAAGTGAACATCACTAACAAGATATAGGAAGTTCATCCATAACTCTAGGTATAAATTTTAACTAAACATGATAAAAACAAATCCAAACTTGTATTTTAGCCAAACATGAAATCAAATACAAAAGAAAAAGCAGTAGAAGAGATATCATCCTTGTCACATGAGATCAACCTCTCCATCTTGCTCCTTAATCTTCAGTCAAATCTAACTATGAATACAAAAAGGAAAAAATTACACTAACTATACTAATCTACTCTAACCAATGAATTAAGAAAATTCTTGTGAAAACTATATTTTTGATGAGTTTCTCTAACCTTCCAAAATTGTGAAAATGTCCTCTAAGGCCTATATTTATAGAGGAATTCAAATTCAAGGTGAGTTGTTAAAGTTGATGTAAATTGTTCCTTGGAATAACCAAAAGATGCTTCTTGAATTCTCTATACTTGCTTGCTCTATTTCAGCTAGATTTCTTGCAGATAAATTGGTCAAAAAACTTGTGTCAATAGAGCACAAATTGCAGAGCAAGTTGTAGAACCACAATTGGGGATCCGAGGGCAAGATCCAAGGTCGGATCGCTCAAAATACCCCTCGGATCTTATTTTTCTTCATTTTTATCTTCACTACACATTAGGATCCGAGGCATGTAACATTGGGATCCGAGCTCAGATCCTGCTGTTGGATGTAGCCTCTTATTACTGAAGTTTATCCGAGATCAGGTTTAGTACAGATCCGAACTCGGATTCATTTGGTCTGTTTTTTGTTCAATTTTAACTGATATTTTCTTAATGTTAGAGGCTGAACTAACTCTTGTATAAAACATGAAAGTTATACTCTTTTGAGTTAGCTTTCCAATGCCTCAAGAATCATCCAATTTGGAGCTTTGTGGACCAATAAATGACCACAATATCCTTGACTGGTCAAAACCTTATTTCAGTTTTCGACCATGAAAATGTACTTCTGTATTTCGACTTTTTGACCATGAAAACAATTAAACAGGACTTTTATGTCTTATACCAAATGTATATCTATATCTTAGCTTCAAAATGGTATAAGAATCACCTCAATCCGATCATTGTAGCTCAAAATATAGCCAAAATACAAAAATGTATCAAAGCTGTGAAAACTTGCTTCTTGTATACTAAGTTGCATTTCATTTCTTGCACTTCATATTCTCTTTTTATCACTTTAATCCATCATCAGTCATCCAATTATCTTCTCCATTCGTGTCATTTAATGATTGAATCTTTAAAACTACAAAACATGAAGTTTTTATCATAAAAATGCATAGAAATGCAATTTTTCACACTTAAGCTATAAAATGCATATTTTCACTAGAAACTTAACTAATTATCTATAAAACTATATAAAACTCACCAAAACTAATAAATCATATTTAAAACATGTAAATTATGCACTTATCAATGAACCATCCAAATCTTAGTTATGGGGGGAATAAGTAGCAAAATTTCTTTCCCAACAGACAACAAGGGTTCCAGTCACAATATCCATCCAGATCTCAATCCTCTTCTTCTAATTCAGGAACATCTCTTGAAGGCATAGTCAGCACATTGGCTTCTAACACCTTATAGTTCCAACAAAAAATAGAGGTGGACATACAAAAATTGAAAAATTAGATGAGTCAAATAGCATCTGCAATAAGTCACCTAGAGTCTCAAGGAAAAGGAAACTTCCCTCTTATCCTGGCATTAATTCCAAGAACGTGAGCCCCATGACTCTAAAAAGTGAGAAGGAAATTGAAGGTCCTGAACCAGTGGTCCCAAAAAATAAGAGCAAGGATAGGATTGAGAAAGAGTTGGAAGAAGCAGGAGGAAACAATGCAGGCCTAAAGGTAACCTCTAACTCCCTTGTTAAAGTTGAACCTAGTCCACCACCTTTTCCTAGCAGGGTAAAAAGACTAAGTAAGAAAAAAAAGAAGGAGATTCTAGAGATGTTCCATAAGGTGGAAATAAATATCCCCCTAGTAGATGCGATCAAACAGGTGTCTAGATATGTCAATGTTTGAAAAATCTATGCATCAATAGAAAGAAGTTGAAGGGAGATGAGAGAATAGTTGTGGGGAAAAATGTGTTTATAGTGCTGCAAAGAAATCTCCCACCAAAGTGTAGGGACTCAGGTATGTTCACTATCTCCTGCAAAATAGGAAATACTAAGATCAAGAATGCCATGTTAGACTTAGAAATTTCTATAAATGTGATGCCAAATGCTATATATGCTTCATTAAATCTTGGTCCATTAAAAGAAACGAGCATCATAATCCAATTAACTGATCATACGAATGCATATCCTGATAGGTTGATTGAATACATTTTAATACAAGTTAATGAATTAGTATTTCCTACTGACTTCTATATTCTTGATATGGGTGATGATCACTCTCCAAATCTATCACCATTTATATTAGGGAGACCCTTTGACGGGTTTCTAATATACGTACAAGTTTAGTTCTGAAATATATTCATTTTGACTGCAAGTATACAGGTCAAATTAATAGTTTAGGGCAAATATCGGGTTGATCCCACAGAGCAATTATGCAAGTACTAGATTCTTACTTACTCTATTATTTAGACTAATGATCTATTTAAACAAGGAAATTAATGATTGCTACTACCTAATGAATCTTAACTAGATATTTGCAAGATAACAATGGAGAAAATTCACCAAACACTTGAATCTAGGAAAATAGATTTCACTTATGGTATAAAAGATACAAAAAAATAAATTTACCTCTTGTTATAACTCTTGTTTAACTAGGGATTCATTTTCAATATTACCAAATCTCATTCTCATGATAAAATGGCTTAGAATAGATTTGTTTTCCCTATTCTCATGGTGAATAACTAGATCTACTCTTGTTTCCTTTATGAAATGTAAGTTTAATCCACTTACGTGCATCTCTATTCTCATGAGCCTACTATTCAAGCTCTATTCATGTTGTTCTATCATTATTACCAACTTTCATTTAATAATAACAACTAAAATCTTGCTATTGGTGATCAAGCAACAACAAGTGATAAACATGCATAAATAGACAAGTTAATACAAGTTGTAACAAGTGTAAATCATATTCTAACCAACTTCTAAATTTTAGAAGTTAAAAATCTATTAAGAACTATCTCTACTATGTTCTACTCTATTCCTCTAATGATTCTAACCAATTTAATGTTAGGAGAGTCAAAAGGTGATTTTTTGGACAAGACATAAAGTCCCTTTTTTTCTTCCAAAAGGTTCCCAGATCATGTGCAGCTAAAATTCTTGTCTGGAGTTGAGCTGGAAAGTAGTGTGAAAACAAAGTAAGTGGCTGTCCAATTTGCAGAAATCAGGTTACAATACACGACTAGAGAATACGCGACTACAACCCACGTATTGCCAAGTCGCGTATTCAATTCTGTGCACTTGACTCCACTTCAACTGCTATTCTCTCAATGATAGAGGCCAAACTAGCTTTTGGGCAAAACATAAAAAAATTGTAGTCCTTTGAGTTAGCTTTCCAATGTTTCAAGAATAATCCAACTTGGAGTTCTGTGGACCGAGATATGATCAAAATACCATCACCTAGTCAGAGCTCAGTTACAGCACTCGACCATGCACATGTGCTTCTGTATTTCGACTTTTTTACTAGGAAAACAATTGAATTGAATTTTGATGTCTTCATACCAAATGTATATCCATCTCTTAGTTTCGAAATGGTATAAAGATCACCTCGATATGATTATTGTAGTTCAAGATATTGCCGAAATACAATAAGGTGTCCAAGCTTCCTACACTTGCATTTCTTCTTTTGAATGTTTTGCACTTCATATCTCCTTTTAACCTCTTCCAATCATCAATTATCATCCAATTGTCTTCTCAATTCATGCCATTTGATGATTGAATCATAAACCTACAAAACATGAAGTTTTTACCATTAAAATCCATAGAAATGCAATTTTGGCCATTTAAACCACAAAAAGTAGATTTTTACCAAAACCCCTAGTGAACTAATTATAAAACTAGATAAAACCACACCAAAACTCACTAATAAACATACTAAAAACACATAAAATATATACTTATCACCCTTCTTAAGTACTGCTCAAACTAAATTGATGTTAATAAGGGTGCACTTACGATGAAATTGAATGAAGAAGTAGTTCATTTTACTATTTTTGATGAAATGAAACATCCTATAACTCTCATTTTGTGTTTGCTATTCATGCTATTAATTTCATTGTGCAAGAATTTTCTAGGTTTAATTGCAAGACTAAGTTGACAGTTGCATTTTGTTAGTAATTTTGTGGATATTGTCCCCTTGAATTTTGACAAAAAATTGTATTAATTGATAGATTTCTACTTATATTTGAGTAATGATGTTAATTATAGAAAAGTGGACCAAAAAGTGGTTCAAGGGACAATTTTTCAGAAGACTTCGAACTAGTTTGACTTGGGCGCTTTCAAAAATTGCTGTCAATTCCCGATGGCTCAAGATTTTTCCTGCACATGGAGGTTTTCTAGTTTGAGTCAAACTCTGAACTTATTTTGTCTGAAAATTTAGTAGTTATCTTTATTAATTATCGTATTTGATTAGGAAATAATGGATATTATTGTTTGTAGTTTCCTTTTCCAATTAGGAAAGATAGTTTATTTTAAAAAACTATAAAGTAGGAGATAAAATAGGAAAAAGGTTGGGCTGACTATACAGATTTAATTAGTACTTCCGAGAAAAAGAACTTTTGCCCGATATCTCTTTCCGGAGGCAAGAAATAGGAGTTTCATTTCTTTTCCTTGGAAAAAGAAAACAATGGACTTTTGTTCTTTGCTTTCGTAGTGGCCGCATGCCTATTGAAATTGTTCAAACTCTTGTGTTGGGATTTTGATCAATGATGGACAAATAAATTTTCTTTTCTAGTCAAAGGTCAACTTGAAAGAGCGATTTTAAACATATGTGAGATCGAATTGATTTTTATTTGTTTCTTTTAATTCATTAGTATTCGTACATTTTTCTAATTTAATTTCTTATGATTATTTTATTATTTGAATGTCAAGAGTCTAATATTTGAATTAACCTAATAATCTACTATCATATTAATCAGTTAAATTTGTAATTGTCTGATTGGTTAATATTAGTGGTGACTAGCGTAATTCGTCCCATATTAAGGAAACGTATGATCTAATTTAAACAAACTCTCGTAGCATATTCGTTGGCTATCATTGAATTCTTCTAATTTTTAATGTAATCAGGAAATTAAATGCTACGTTTGTACGTAGGATTAATTCTTAGTTAGGAAAATTGTTAACAGTCGTACCTTGACTATCGATAAGGTAAGGAAAAGTTGGTTGTTAGAACTTGTTGACGGCTATAACTAATTTATTAATAAGTAATTGAATTATTTTTTACGTCGATGATTAGTTGTGTGAACTATATCTGAGAAGTTGCACCTTTGACTAGGATCGTGTCTACTATTGATTTAATTCCTGTTTATTTTTGTGAATTGTTCTTTTCTTAAGTAGTTAATTAGTTATTTTGAATTTTCCAAAAATCTTCCCATAATTTTCACTCTAAGAAGAAACAAATTTCTTTCTAATCCCTGTGGAGACGACCCTACTCACTGCTATACGTAAATTTATAATTTCTTGATTAGGTTTTTATCATTGCACAAAATTCAACACTTGTCAATAAAATTAGCAAAAAATTAAAATTTTTATTCCTTAGAGTGTTCAAATGTAACTAAAGGAGTGTTCAAATGTATTATCTCAATCAATGAATAAAGACACAACAATAGAAGCATTTGATATAGAGGAAGGTGAGAAATCTACATTGCCGCTTCAACTTCAGCCTCTAACGGTGATCCATGATAATTTACTATTTTGTGCTATATTTGGATGACATTTTATATTATTTTTAGTCTTTTTTTCAATATCTGAAGAAATTGATCTATTTTGGCTAGAATTAATTCTAAATGCCATTTAATTCAGATTTTTGTCCCTTATACTTGCTTTTTTTAATTACTTTTGTAGGAGTTTGAAATGAACTTTATTTTGGACAAGAAATAAACTTACATTATATTGATTGAAGTTCTAAAGTTTGCAAGGATGATGAGTTTCAAATATGGTTCGAGTTACAAGAAGAAGAAAATGAAGAAACTTGTAAAAAATGAAAGTTGACTCGAATCCTTCCGAACAATCTGTCCAATTTTTGGAGGAATTGCTTAGAGCAATTCGTGGCAGACAGTTAAATTGAAGAATCACAAATTCAAAAGAAAAATGGGTGAGGAATCTCACCAATTTTTGGAGGGATTGTTTGGAGGGATTCTAGTCAAACTTTATGGCTTCAACTTGCCGCAACTTGGTTTCAACGCTATTATTTTACTTTCTTTTGAGGACAAATTTGGAGACCTTTTAGCTGTAAAAGAGTGTATCTAGAATCATCTTTTGGACTATTTTTTCTATATGCAAACATATTGCCCTCAAGAATCAAGAGAGCTTGGAGGAGTGCCAGAGTACACTACAAAAATATAGCTCTTACACTTTCTTAGTTTTAGGTTAGGATAGTATAGAATAATTTAAGTAGTAATGTGTGTTATCCACTCTTGTATATTGGCTATATTTGGATAAAGATGGAGATAAGATGAAAGGGTTGAAAGTCATGTGACAAGGGTTATCTCTTTTTCAAACTCTTTATTTTTTGTATTAGATTCTTAAATATGATCAATATGCAAATTTTGGATTTGTGTTTCAATAGGTATTCTAAAGTTTATGCTTGGGTTGTGGTTGAATTTTCTATAATTGTGTTGTGTTGATTTCTTGACTATTTGATACTATTATTTTAAGCAAGTTATTTAACACTTTTGCTTATCTAATCATGATTAACCGGCCATTAATTGTGATAATTTTAAGGTGTTAGATTTGCAATGATAATTGAGATTTAACCACTAGTTTCGAGAAGTACTAAAACCTAGAGAGTACACTTATGAAAATAGAGGTGCACCTTGGTAACTTATTTCATGTAATTTCGAAGAGGTAATAAACTTGTAAATAATTTTACAACCACGAGAGTAGGTATAAATTAGTTATAAATATAATTGATTCATTACGAGAGTAGATTTTACATGTATAAGAAAATTACGCCATAACTAACCAAGATAATAGTACCTAATGATCCAAAAATTGCACTTGCATGAGTAAGTTAGGAATACCATAATTTAAGGAACTTTTATTTGCTATTTCTTACATAGTTTGACCTTAGTTTTATTTTCTTCAATTTGTTAATTATTTAAATAAAAGAGGAGTTTTAGTAGTGCTGGTAGTTGTCCATTCTTTCCTATAGGTTTAACCCTTAATACCTTAATTCAATTTCGACTTGTAAACTTATAGAAAATCGCGTGTAGGGTATTTATAATTTTATAAATGTACAACTTAATTGTGAATTGAGCCTAAGTTGTGAATTGAGCCTAATTGTTATATGCATACTCCACGCCCATCAAGTTTTTGACGTTGTTGTTGGAAAAGATTTATGGCAATATTAACATGAAGAGTAACTTTATTAGTTTAGACATTTTACTTATTTTCTTGTGTTTTTTGTGTCTAGTTATATGCTTGTTGAGTCCTTGTTTGTATATTTTTTAATATATGTTGAGTCACGTATTCTTCTTGAGTAAACTTGTTATTGACTTACTTTGAAAGTATGTTTAGGAACTCAAAAAGAGTAGTAAACATGGGCGGACAATGCATTAGAAATGGAAGTTGGGCAATGAATTGTTACTACGTGCAAACTTCATGAATAGAGCTAACCAAGAAGTGTCTGAAGGTATATCATTTGAAGATGGCTTAAGGGACTCAAAGGTTAAACTTGATTATATAACGTTAAAAGTTCAATTGGACACCATTATGTATTTGATTAAATAAAAGAGGAATGTTAATGTTTTTAATTCTAATCATGTGATTTGTGACTTGTGTGGAGTTTATCATGCTACCCATACATGTAGGCAAGTACAAAATGTGAATTATTATGATGAATTTGGACATTGTAATTCTTATTTTTTTTCAATATATTCCTAATTGGGATAATTCTTATGCTTAGGATTGGGATAATCAGTGTAATTATAGTGATTTTTCATGTTTTTATGATTATCAGCATGAATTTGTCTATTATAAATCTAAACCATCTTAGGAATCGGCAAATAGAAAGGCTAGTTAATGCAATTTTCAATTGTTTGCTAGCATTGAGGATAGGTTAGATGATTAACTTCTAACTTTGGTAGAATTCAAGATCAATTACATGTTTTGTGTAAAATTATTTCTTCTAAGATATGCAAATTGAGCCTATGATGAATGGTGGGAATGTTACATGTGAAAGTGAATGTCTTTTTTATGATAATGATAACCCTAAGTGTTGTTTTAATGAGAAAGTGTCCATTTTACAAGATAATATCCTTAGAACTAATAATGAATCTCAAGAGATGAACATCAATGATTTATACTTAACCCCTCTTGGGGAGTACTTTGAAGGAGTAGGTTCTAAAGATGTTATCCCCCCAAGAAAGTCATACGGACATTCCTTTAGTGAGTATTCAAGTGACACACATTTAAGGCAATATCTATGAATTACTTGAGATTGGTACGCCACTTCTATCTTTCTTATCATTAGAACATGTGGCTTTGGTTATCAAACCACCATTTGTTGATCCATCTTATCCTCTAATGGTGGATTACTCATTAACAAAACCTCCTTAAAGAAATGAGGTTATATGGTCAAACTAATGACTATAAAGAAACACTTGTTGGGAGGCAATCCAACGATTTCTTGTTTTTAGTAGTTTTTTTGTTGTTTGATTGGTGTTTTGTGTGTTTTATAGGTTATAACAACAAGGGTTCATGCAAATCATCACAAGTGCAGAAGTGTCTATATTGAGGCAAAATGGGAGTTTTTATGTTCATTTCATGTTTAATTTTTAATCCCAAGTCCCATGCATTCAAAGTGTTTCATGTTAGAATTATATTAATGCATGATCTAGTGCTTTCAATATTTTGTTGAGAAAATTCATTCTCTAAGTTAAAACTTGATTTTACACATGGAACATGAAAACAGTTGAAAATCGGGTGAGTGTGGAACTTGTCCGAGAAGAAAATTGGAGGAAAAGCTATAGAAATCAAAGTTCTTGCAGCAATCCGGCCAAAGTCCTATTGGATAGATAAGAGAGCCTAAAATTTTTTTAAAACCTCCTTGGCCAGAATCCGGCAGACAATTTAGCCGGCAATCCGGCCATAAACTGGCCTGGTTCTAGCAGTTCATCAGTTTCAAGAGGAATCTGCGAGTTGATTTTCTCATTTCGTTCTCCATTCTTCTTCAACTTCCCAACACACGTTCATACCAAAAACACACATCACTCACAAAATTCCATTTTCACCATTTAATTTTCAAACAAATTTCACCAAAGCATCTTCTACACCCTCTAGAGTAGTCTTCATGGATGAACATTCTTCAAAAACAACTCAAGATTTGGATTAAAGCTTCAAGGCAGTAGGTATCAAATTTTTGAATTTTTCACACAGAGCTTGTTTGAAGCAAAATTTTTGGGGGTATTTGCATTTTGTGCATCATTATAGATCACCAAACCATCTTGAGGTAACAAATCTTTACCCAACTTTGTCATTTGAATTTTTCCATGATCGAATATTTACTATTTTTGGGCAATTTCTAATTTCGTTAATATGTGAAGTTTGGTCTATTTATTTGAACTTATTGATGTTAATGGTGATTGTTAGTGATAACTAAATCTGGGGGTTTGCGTTTATTGTATTCATTTGGTGAATTTTAGCTAATTTTATGCTTAATTTGTCTTGGTGATAAAGTTGCATATTAAATGGCCGATGTATTGTTTTAGTTAGCTTTGTGGGAGCTTATGATATTCATTTGAGTTTACTAGGTTATGTAAATGTATGAGAAGGTGCATTGGTTGAATTATTAGGTAATTTTGGAAGATGAGGTTAAGTGAAAAAAATGGCCTTAATGGATAAAATTCATGAATGCACTTACAATCTTTGTGGTTCAATGGTTTTTAGCATTTCATGAATTTTCAAAAAGCTCATTTATATTTTGGTTTAGTGTGTTTGCCTCCATTTTGAGATTATTTTTGTACTTGAGGGGACTTGGACTTTAATAACAAAATGTATATATGGGACTTACTTTATTCATAATTATGGGCATATTTTGTGAAATTAGCTTAACTTTGCATTGGATATTAATGCATATAATTGTTTTGTGAAGTTAGCTAATTTCATGTTTGTATTATCTTTGAATGTTGTGTTAGTTCCACATGCTCGATCCCTTTCCCTTTTTCTTTGATTTGCATATTTACTTCTTGATGGTTGCAAGTTTTACTATTAAAAAGTTGTTTTATGTTGATTTTACCTTTTGAAGTCGTGCATTAATTGAACTCTTTTTTCTTTGTCAAATAAGGTTAAAAATTCATCACATTGCTGTAGATTTGGATGCAAGTTAATGGGGGAAGTATTATATCTTATCCTTTATTTATTTTCCATTTCTCACATTGAGAACAATGTAAAGTTTAACTGTAGGCTAGGGAAATAATTGGCTTGCTATTTTTATGCTTTGTGATGATATTTTGTGGAGTTAAATGAATTAAAAATGTTAGAATTGTGCTTAGAAAAATTGCCATATGGAAAAATTTCTTGAAATTAAATTTGTTCATAGGGAATTTCGTCCAATTACAAGGGAAAACTCTATCAATTTTTTTTCAAACTTTCACTATGGCCCAAAAATTCTTCCCAATTTTTGCAATTTTATTTTAAAAGGGCCAATTTGTTCCAGCCTTAAACATTATACTTCTTTTATTTGTTGAACTTTATATGTATTTTGAAAATTTTAATCCTTATTTGACTTGAAAATGGTTATTATGCAATTAAAAATTTTTGCATTTTAGAAAGTATATCTTGTAAAAAAAAAAATTTGCCTATAATTTTGCTTGTTTAATGAGGTTTCTCCTCCTTACTTAATTTTATAAGTGATTGATATAGTCAATAAAAGTTATACTCTTCGTTTGATTATTCTTACGTATTTGTTAAGAGGGAATGCCTATTTATTGTCTATTACTTTGAAAAAAAAACAAAAAGAAAAGACAAATAAAAGAATAAAAGTTTTTATTCTATTCCAATGATTTTTGTACTGAGTAACTAGGGGTTGACATTTACAAACGTCGACACTCGCATAAAAAAGTGATCGAGTTAAAAGTACGCATAGTACTTGACTAAGTGAAATATTAACTAACCAAAAGTTTTCATCTAAAAGTGTCGATTTTCACGTTAAAATACATCTTCACTATTTGAGTAAAAATTAGTATAAATAAGCCCTCTTAGTTGTGAAATTTGGGAAAAAGATGATTGTAGGAGGATGATAGTTGTAAATTGACTATGTGATTTGCTTACTTATGAAATTAGATTAGGGTGAGAGATTAAATTTAACTTGTTGAAATTAGAGTATAATTATCTTTCATTTACTTGATATAATGAGTATTTAGTGTAAATTGAATGATTGTTTACCGAATTACTTGGAATTGAATTTGAAAAAGTAAATATAGTATTTCGCCTCTTGCATCATTGTAGTTATGTGTGGATTGCTTGAGAACAAGCAATGATTCAAGTGTAGAGGAATTGATAAGTGACTATTTTGTGCTATATTTTAATGACATGTTATATTACTTTTAGTCACTTTTTCAATATTATAAGAAGAAATTGGTCAATTTTGGCTAGAATTAGTTCTAAATGATGCTTAATTGAGATTTTTGTCCCTCATACCTGCACATTTTTTTATTGTTTTGGTAGGAGATGGGAATGGACTTCATTTTGGATAAGAAATAAACTTACATTATGTTAATTGAGTTACTAAATTCACAAACGATGATGAGTTTCAAGTGTTGTTCAAGTCACAAGTAAAAGTAAACGAAGAAAACTTGTCAAAAACAAAAGTCGACTCAAATCCCCCCCGAACAATCCAGCCAGTTTTTGGAGGGATTCGTGGCAGAGAGTTAAATTGAAGAATCAAAATTCAAAGAAAAAAATTTGGCCAATTTTTTGGAGGGATTGCTTGGAGGGTGACGGGCTTTGCTATACGTACAGGTTAAAAATCTGAAATACACCCGTTGCACTGCAAGTATACATGTCAACTAGTAGTTTAGGGTATATATCGGGTCGATCCCATGAGGAAGATTGAACAATTACGGTACTACTAAAACTTCTCTATTATTTAGACTATCATGAATTATAAGAAATGAAACCTACTAAACTTATGCAAAATAACAAATGAAATCTCCTTAGGTTATGGTATCCCTAACTACTCATGCAAGTGCCATTTTTGGATTATTGAGTACTACTATCTAGACTAGTTATGGTGTAATTTCCTTATGTATATGAATCCTACTTTCGTAGTGAATCAATTATACTCATAACTAATCCATACCTATTCTCATGGTTATGAGATTAACTACAAGTTCATTTCTTCTGTGAAATTACATGAAATGAATAATTTAAAACCACATAAGTGCACCTCTACTCTTGTGAGTGTACTCCCTATGTTTAGCACTTCTTGAACCAGTGTTAAATCTCAATTTTCATTGCAGAAACAACACCTTAGATAATCACAATCAATGATACCAAATTAATCATGATTTAAAGAGCTAAAGTGCTAAATAACTTGCTCAAATAATAGCAATCAAATAGCCAAATAATAAACACTAATAATCATAGGAAGTTCAACCAAACCCAAGGCATAAACTTTAAAGACAGATAATAAACACAAAATCCAAAACTTGCATATTAACCATACTTAAGAATCCAATACAAAAGATAAAGAGTTGGAGAAGAGATAACCCATGTCACTTGAGCTTCATCTCCTCTTTCTTCATCTCCATCTTCATCCTAATCTAGCCAATATATAAGAGTGGATGAATTATACTAGTCTATGCTAAACTAACCTAGCACTAAGAAAATGGAAGAGCTACATTTCTGCAGACTCTAAGCTTCTCCCGTATGTCCCTCTTTAATCTTGCAAGTTTTTGGCTATATAAAGGTAAAAGGTGGTCAAGGAATGAAGCTTACACCTCCCTTTTACAGCTGCAAAGTGTTTGTCACATGTCTAGCATTACATGTGACTTGTTGGAGGTGAAAACAAGTTGTCCATGTAGAGAGCAGCCTTTTCTGACCACAATCCGGCCAGAAATCCGGCCATAAATCCGGCCAAGTTTCAGCCGGATTACTACAGTGACTTTTTGTGCAATTTCTGTTCAATCTTCACTGCTGCTCCGATTTTGCCTCACTTTTAACTGAACTTTTCTTGATGATAGAAGCTTAATTAACTCTTGATCAAAACATAAAAATTGTAGCCCTTTGAGTTATCTTTCCAATGCAACAAGAATCACCTCATTTGGATTTGTGTAGGCTGAGAAATGACTGAAATACCCTCGACTGCTCAATGCCCTGTTTCAGTTTCGACTAATAGAAATTGGCTACTGTAATTCGGTTTTTTTGACCTGGAAAACCTTAGAACTGGATTTCGATGTCTTCACCAAAGTTGTAGATCTATCTCTTATCTTCAAATTGGTTCACAAATCATCTCATTCCGATCACTGCAACTCAAGTTATAGCTGAAATAATAAAATGTGTCAAAGCTATCAAAAATGCACAAAATGCAAGTAAAAAGTGATAAAAACCTCATTTAATCACTTAAAAACATTTTTCCCCAATTATAGCCAAAATGATTCATTTTCTTCTAACAATATAACCAAAGTGACTAAAAATAACATAAAATATCATTCAAATATAACGTAAATTAGTCACTTATCAAATTTCCTCACACTTGAATCATTGCTTGTTCTCAAGCAATCCACACATAATCAACTACAATGATTCAAAAGGTGAAACAATATATGCACTTTTTTAAATTTAATTCCTCATGACTTGGCAAACACTTATTATACAATTGTTTAATTTACACTAAATACTCATAATATCAAGTAAAGGAAAGATAATTATACCCTAATTTTAACAAGTTAAACTTAATCTCTCACTCCAACTTAATTTCACAAATAAACAAATCACATAGTCAAATTATAGCCTTCCTCCTCCTATAATTATTTTTTTCTCAAAATTTTTACAACTAAAGGGACTTATTCACATTTATTTTACTTAAATAGTGAAAATGTCTTTTGACGCGAAAATCGACACTTTTAGGTGAAGATCTCCGGTTACTCAACATTTCACTCATTCAAATTGCTATGCATACTCTTAATTCAAGTACCTTTTTACGCGAATGTCGACATTTGTAGATGCCAACCCCCGGTTACTTAGTACAAGAATCATTGGAGTAGAAGAAAAACTCTTATTCTCTTTTTTTTCTTTTTCTTTTCTTTTCTTTTCTTTTTTCTTCTTTTTTTTCTTTTTCAAAAATAGAGGACAATAAATAGATATTCCCTCTTAGAAAATATATAAGAATAATCAAATGAGGAGTATAACCTTTATTGACTATATCAATCACTTACTTGTAAAATTAAATAAAGAGAAGAAATCTCATTCAAAATGTAAAATTATAGGCATAATTTTCCTCACTTTACCTGATATACTTTCTAAAATGCAAAAATCCTAATTGCATAATAACCATTTCCAAGTCAAATGAGGACTAAATCTTCCAAAATACATATAAAGTTTCAACGAGTGGAAGAATTGGACACTTAAAGTTGGAACAATTTGGCCCTTTTTTAACTAAAAGTGCAAAATTTTGAAGAATTTTTGGGCCATAGTGAAATATTGGAAAAGATTTTAGAAACATTTTGACAAATCTTCCCCTTGTAATTGGACGAAACTCCCTGCTAACAAACCCATATTCAAGCAAATTATCCACATGGTAAAATTTTCAAGCACAATTCCAATATTTCTAATAATTTAAATCCACAAAATATCATCACATAGCATTAGAATGCAAGTTCAAATATGTCCTCCCCCACACTTAAACTTCACATTGTCCTCAATGTGAGAAAAGGAGAATAAATAAAGAGTAAAGAAAATACTACTCATATGAACTTGCGCTATCCGAATCCATGGCCAAGTGATGAATTTCCAACCTTAAAAAGTCTGAAATCATTAAAACCACAACAGAGATGAAGATCACTTGGATTAGTTCACACAAAAGAAATAAGAAAAATCACTAAAAAGTAAACATCACAAGCACTAAGGAAAATAAAAGAAAAGCTAGCGGCAATGTCAAGTGGTGACGAGCACTCCCTCAAGTAGTCGTTTGGTCAGGTGAAGAGGGTGGAGTCGGAGGAGCTTCAATACCAACCTTGGCCTCAATGCGACGAAGACGCTCGGAGTTCTGTTTGTTCTCTTGTCGACTTTTCTTCACCTCAGTCTCGACACAAAGCAGCTTATCCATTATCTTCTTGAGAAACGACCGAATATCTTGAGGTGAGGTTGGACAACGTGAGGAAGACGGCTCAGTTGAGACCGGTGGGGTAGTTGTCTCAACCCCTTGAGTTTCCTCAATTCGTACAATTTCAGATTCTTCCTCTTGCCGAATGTCACCTTGAGCATCTCCTTGAGTTGAAGGACCACCTCCGTCTTTGCTCTTCAAAAGAAATCTGCAAAAATCCAATGTGAAGATGTCCTTCTTCTTGAGGCATTTAGGAATAGCATTAGAAAAATCAACTCCAGCCCTTTGAAACACCAAAGTCAAGAAGCGAGCATATGGGAAAGCATGTTTGACATCGTTAGTGCGAACCACAGCCCACATGTGGTTGGTGATAATGCTTCCCAATGGAATGCCTTGGATGTTTCCTAAGTCATGCTCCATTTTATCCAAGAAATAGATGTCACTTGTGCGCGCTTCATTGGTTCCACTTGCTCTCGGAATAATGTTGGAGGCAAATAGGTAAATTAGAAGACGTTACGATTCCGGAAATGATGAAGTCAATACGAAATATCGTCTAGTCTTCCGAGTAGCCTTGTACTCAACCCCTAAGCGTACAAGTGCCTCTAGCATGTTCCAAGATCCAAATCACAAGATTTGAAAGCTTTCTTCAAATCAACCTTATATCCCACATCCGAAACTTGAAGATAGCTTTCCAAATCAGCTCTATGGAGTCAAACTCTTTTTCCTCGCACTTTACTAGTAATCACTTCTGTGTCGAAGTGAAAAACCTTCTTACCCTCCACATTTGCGTAGAATTCTCGGACAAACTCCTCATGATAGATGTTTGAGATGTTAAAGAAGTTTTCCCATCCCAATTTGGCAAATGAGGCCTTCAGATGGTAAACTTCCTCAACATCTGGAGTTACATCTTTCTCAACCAACACCTTTGCTCCCCTCCTCGCATTATACCATGCTTCATTTTCGGCGGAGGTAAAGCGCAACCTGTCAAAAGGGACTTGCTCCTCTTGCTCCTCTTGTTGAATTTCTTGTTGTTGAAGCTCTTCTTCGGACAAGAGTTCGTCTTCAAGTACAAGACGTCTACTTGCTTTTCTTTTCATGGTCTAGACGTCGAAGCTTCTCCTCTCCTATTGGGAGGGGGAGATTTTACCCCAACTTTCTTAGTGCGAGCAATTGTACCTAAATTCAATTATTAGACATTAACTTCATTTAATAGGTACATTCCTTAGATAAAGATAACGAATACTCATTTACCTTTATCTTTAAAGAGACAAACTTAACAACTTACTTACATAATAATTAGCAATTAACACCATAAATAAGCATCACAATTGATTATCAATCAACAAGTGGTCCTTTTATATTTTTTAATTTTAATTGAAACATTTAAGCATATAAAGCCCATTAGAGGAAGCAATTAAACAAATATACAACTTACTCCCAAATGACCTATATAAGCATAATTAAGTATTAATAATACCTTAACCATGAATTTTAAACTTAAAAAGGTCATTAATTCTCCTTTTCATCAAAATTACTAGAATAAACATGCCAAAAATCAAAGAATAAATCAATTAAGCCTAAATTTAGCATGTAAATATCCTAGAGCAATCCCTTAATCTCCTACATTTTTTCTTAATCCAATTAGCTCAAGAATTTAGCTAATAATTATCAAATCAAATTAATCCTCAAAATTAGCTAAAAATTGTTAAATTCACCAAATAATCACAAACCTATGATTTAAACATCACCAATAATCATCAATAAGCTCAATAAACATAATAAAAAGCATCAAACTTCACCAAATAAAAAAAATTCGAAATTGCCCAAAAATTAGAAAAAAGTGAAAATTGGCAAAATTCAAATGACAACATTTGGTGAAGATTTGTTACCTCAAACTTGTTGGTAGATGATTAATGATGAAAATGGTGAAGAAACCCCCAAAAATTTCACTCCAATTCGGCCTCAAATGAAGAGTTCAAAAATGTGAAATCCTTGTTCTTGTCAAGCTCAAGTTCGAATTTAGACTTGTTTTTTGAAGAAGTTTAAGCTGTGAAATCATCTCTCCAGGGAAAAGGGAGTATTTTGGTGTATTTATTTGGAAGATTTGAGAGTGAAAACATGGATTTTAGGAGTAGTGTGTGTTTAAGGTGTGAGTGTGTGTGAAAGTTGAAGAAGAAAAGAAGGAAGAAATTGGGGAATCCGTGCGTGGATTCCCCTATTTGCGCAAAACTGGCCGGATATCCGGCCGCGGCCGGATTCTAGCTAAGAACCCTTTTTAAAAAAAAAATTTTTGCATATCTAGCCGGATTTCCGGCCGGATTCGAGGCAGAGAGCAAAAAAATTTATTTCGCCTCCCCTGTATATTCGGCCATGAATCCGGCGGGATTTCTGGCCAGATTTGCTGCAAAAATCAAATTTTTCCCTCCAGTTTCCTGTTTGATCAAGTTTTTAACTCACCCAATTTTCAACTTTTTTTATTTTCTTCAAGAAAAATTCACTTTAAACATGAAAAATGTGCTTTCTCAACCAATTGGACTTTGAAACATGAAATCATGCATCAATATAACTTTAGAATAAAGCACTTTAAATGCATCAAAAGGATCAATTGAACAAGAATACTCCTTTTTTGCTTCCTTCTAAACTATTTGCTCTTGAAACAATTGCATATACCATTGTCATTGCCACCTATAGAACACACAAAAACACTAATTAAACAACTAAAACTTACTAAAAATAAGAAATCATTGGGTTGCCTCCCAACTAGCGCTTCTTTATAGTCATTAATTTGACTATTTCACCTCATTATCAAGGAGGTTTAGTTAGCGAATAATCCACCATTTTAGCCCGTGGTGGATCATTAAAAAGTGATTTAATAGTAAAAGTCACGTGCTCTAATGATATGAGGGATGGAAGTGACTTACCTATTCCAAGTGTTTCATAGATATTATCTTGAATATGCACCACTTGAGAACTTACCAAAGGAAATGCTATGAGAGTATTTTGGGCAGCAATACCCTTAGAACCTATACCTTCAATGCACTCCTCAAGAGGGGTGAAAAATGATTCATTAAAACTCACCCCTTGAGATTCGAAGTTAGTTCCAAAGATATTATCATGTGAAATGGATATTTGCTCATTGAAACACAATTGAGATTCATCATTTTTATCAAAATGCAATCCATTTTCACATACAACATTCCCACCATTTATGCTAGGATCATTTTGCAAATTATTAGAAAAAATAACTTCACACAATGCATTCATTTGCTCATGTATTCTACCAAAGTGAGAAATTAATACATCTATTCTTTCCTCAATCCTATCAAAACGGCCGGAAATCACATTAGCTAATTTTTCTATAGCTAACTCCCAAGATGACTTAGAATCATTAGTTACCCTTTCTATTGCCAACTCCCAAGATGATTTTGATTTATATGGACACATTCAGATTGGTGATTGTAAAAATATGAAGAGTTATTATAAGTACATTGATTATCCCAACCATAAGCAGGAGAATTACTCCAATTAGCACTATATTGATCAAAACAATGATTGTAATGCTCTAATTCATCATAGGAATCCACATTTTGTGGTTGTCTGCATGTATGAGTAGCATGATAACCTCCACACAAGTCACAAATCACATGATAAGAATTAAAAGCATTAACATTCCTCCCTTGCTCAGTTTCATGCATAATTGTGTCCATTTGAACTTGTAACATAATTACATCAAATTTTGCATTTAAGCACTTCAAACCATCTTCAAAAGACATACCTTCAGTAATTTCTTGGTTATCTCTATTGAAGGAGTTTTGCACTTGGTAATCATCCATTGCCAATCTTACAATTCTCAAGCATTGTCCTCCAAATTGACCTACTCTCCTCATTACCTAAAATTGTTTTTAAACAACTTAAGAGCAAAATTAGTAAGAAGAATAGGTGATTCACAAATAAAACACAAAAATAAAAGAAAATAACATTCAATACATACTAGACAACTAATAAAATGTCTAAACTAATAAAGTTGCTCTTCACACCGATATTGCCAAATCTTCCCCGGCAACGGCGCCAAAAACTTAATGGGCTTTTGCTACATGTACAAGTTAAAAATTTGAAATACACCCGTTTCACTGCAAGTATACAGGTCAACTAGTAGTTTATAGTATATATCGGGTTGATCCCACGAGAAAGATTGAACAATTACCGGTACTACTAAAGCTTCTCTATTATTTAGACTATCAATGAATTATAAGAAATGAAACCTACTAAACTTATGCAAAATAACAAATGAAAACTCCTTAGGTTATGGTATCCCTAACTACTCATGCAAGTGCTATTTTTGGATTATTGAGTACTACTATCTAGACTAGTTATGGTGTAATTTCCTTATGTATATGAATCCTACTTTCGTAGTGAATCAATTATACTCATAACTAATCCATACCTACTCTCATGGTTATGAGATTAACTACAAGTTCATTTCTTCTGTGAAATTACATGAAATGAATAATTTAAAACCACATAAGTGCACCTCTACTCTTGTGAGTGTACTCCCTATGTTTAGCACTTCTTGAACCAGTGTTAAATCTCAATTTTCATTGCAGAAACAACACCTTAGATAATCACAATCAATGATACCAAATTAATCATGATTTAAAGAGCTAAAGTGCTAAATAACTTGCTCAAATAATAGCAATCAAATAGCCAAATAATAAACACTAACAATCATAGGAAGTTCAACCAAACCCAAGACATAAACTTTAAAGACAGATAATAAACACAAAATCCAAAACTTGCATATTAACCATACTTAAGAATCCAATACAAAAGATAAAGAGTTGGAGAAGAGATAACCCATGTCACTTGAGCTTCATCTCCTTTTTCTTCATCTCTATCTTCATCCTAATCTAGCCAATATATAAGAGTGGATGAATTATACTAGTCTATGCTAAACTAACCTAGCACTAAGAAAATGGAAGAGCTACATTTCTGCAGACTCTAAGCTTCTCCCGTATGTCCCTCTTTAATCTTGCAAGTTTTTGGCTATATAAAGGTAAAAGGTGGTCAAGGAATGAAGCTTACACCTCCCTTTTACAGCTGCAAAGTGTTTGTCACATGTCTAGCATTACATGTGACTTGTTGGATGTGAAAACAAGTTGTCCACGTAGAGAGCAGCCTTTTCTGACCACAATCCGGCCATAAATCCGGCCAAGTTCCAGCCGGATTACTACAGTGACTTTTTGTGCAATTTCTGTTCAATCTTCACTGCTGCTCCGATTTTGCATCAATTTTAACTGAACTTTTCTTGATGATGGAAGCTTAATTAACTCTTGATCAAAACATAAAAATTGTAGCCCTTTGAGTTATCTTTCCAATGCATCAAGAATCACCTCATTTGGATTTGTGTAGGCTGAGAAATGACTGAAATACCCTTGACTGCTCAATGCCCTGTTTCAGTTTCGACTAATAGAAATTGGCTACTGTAATTCGGCTTTTTGACCTAGAAAACCTTAGAACTGGATTTCGATGTCTTCACCAAAGTTGTAGATCTATCTCTTATCTTCAAATTAGTTCAAAAATCATCTCAATCCGATCACTGCAACTCAAGTTATAGCTGAAATAATAAAATGTGTCAAAGCTATCAAAAATGCACAAAATGCAAGTAAAAAGTGATAAAAACCTCATTTAATCACTTAAAAATATTTTTCCCCAATTATAGCCAAAATGATTCATTTTCTTCTAATAATATAACTAAAGTGACTAAAAATAACATAAAATATCATTCAAATATAACGTAAATGAGTCACTTATCAGAGGGATTCTGATCAAATTTTGTGATTTCAACTTGCGCAACTTCCTTTCAACTCCATTATTTCACTTCTTTTGAGGGACAAATTTGGAGACTTTTTAGTTGTAAATGAGTGGATCTAGAACCAATTTTTGGACCATTTGTTCTCTATATAAAACACATTTACTTCAAGAATCACGAGAGTTTGGAGGAGTGCAAGAATACACTACAAAAATGTAGCTCTTACACTTTCTTAGTTTTACATTAGTATAATATAGAATAATTTAAGCAGTAATGTGTGTTATCCACTCTTGTATATTGGTTACACTAGGATGAAGATGGAGGGTTTGAAACTCATATGACAAGGGTTATCTCATCTCCAACTCTTTATCTTTTGTATTGGATTCTTAAATATAATTAATATATAAGTTTTGGATTTGTGTTTTAATATATGTTTCTAAAATTTATGCCTTAAATTTTGGTTGAATTTTCTATAATTGTATTATGTTGATTTCTTGGCTATTTGATGCTATTATTTTAAGCAATTTATTTAATACTTTTGCTTATCTAATCATGATTAACTGGCCATTAACTGTGATAATCTTAAGATGTTAGATTTGCAATGATAATTGGGATTTAACATTAGTTCAAGAAGTGCAAAATTTAGGGAATATACTCACGAGAGTATATGTGCACTTTTGTGGTTTTATTGATTTATTTCATGCAATTTCATAGATGTAAGAAACTTGTAACTAATTTCATAACCACGAGAGTAGGTATGGATTAGTTATAAGTATAGTTGATTCACTATGAAAGTAGGATTGACATGCATAAAAAAATTATGCTACAACTAACCAAGATAGCAGTACTCAATGATCCAAAAATTGTATTTGCATGAATAGTTAGGGATAACAAAGCCTAGAAGTTTTCATTTGCTATTTTCTTACATAGTTTAACTTAGTTTTATTTCTTTTAATTTGTTGACTATCTAAATAATAGAGAAAATTTAGTAGTGCCGGTAGTTGTCGATTCTTCCCTATGGATTCGATTCTTAATACTATATACTCAATCTCGACCTGTATACTTGTACAAAATCTTGTGTAGGGTATTTAGCATTTTATAAATATAAAACTTGACTATGGATTGAGCCTAATTATTATATGCATACCCCGCGTTCATCAATACACAAGAACCCTTTGACCAAAACCCCCAAGGCCAAATTAGTTTAAACTAGATTAGTGCTATCTATTGCCAAAACACCTCCCACTAATTGGTTAAGAAAAATTCTAGTTTTTCACCATGAAAAACTTGACCTAATAAGAGAAATAAGCTATGTGAATTTTCTCTTATTTTCTTGGTTGAATTTTAGGTATTTTTTCTGTCAAGATTTTTCTCAAAATTCTCCCAAGACAATTTTTGTAGTTATTAGTCTTGCTAGCAAAAACTTAATAAATATTTATAGATAAATAAGTTGTCCATATCCTTATGAAAATCTGAAATCAGTTTTCAATAAGATTCAATTTCCTTATTATAATACAACACTTGTATTTAGAAGAGTTAAATTTATTTGCACTACAAGTCCCTCAAATTTAATTTGTCTCACAAATTAAATTATAAGTTATAAAATTTATCTTTCAAGTCCCCAATTGAAATTTATTTAATCTAATTAAAGAAGTTCTTAACATGTGTGACCCATTAGGTTCCCAAATATGTTGGCAACATGACCGAATTATAGTTCCCAATTAAAAGAACTAGATAAACTAAAAATCTTTTAATTTATCATTGATTCAACTAATCCTTTAACTCATTCTTATAAATCAAGATTAGCATCTACCAATGTATCAGAACCACCCAAGTATGAGAAAGGTCAAGTGGATAATTTCACTTTTCAATGAACATTTACCATGTAATTAATATTCTTTTACTACACTAATTCCATTATGTGATTAATGTTCTTTTATTATACCAAAAATGTAACTCCCAAAAGAACAAGTATTCTCTAAGATTCATTCACTTAGTACTAAGATTTCTTGAATTATAATTTTATAAGTGGCCATAAATGAGATAACTCCTCTTTCACAAGAGGTGATAAATCCTTAAAAAATATTCACTAACTTTCCATACTTCAAGTATATATCAATATGTTAATGCTTTGAGCATTCTCTTTTACGAGAGCAAACAAATAACACAGGGTGTAATAATCCACACTTAAGATACCATGATAATTCTAAACTTTATATTTTATTAAATGAATCTCACCATCATAACACTTATGATTTCATTGATCAAGTTTATTCCAAGAACTTTATCATACAAGTATAAATATACAAGCAATCAATATGATAAAGATATCATTTGTTAATACATAAATAGTTCAAATACATGTAAAATCCCTAAAAGTGATTGTCTTTACAGCTACATACTTTCAAATTTCTACTTGCACTAAAACTAATTACTCACATGTCTAAAACTATATGAGGTCACATGACTATCATGTTATTTTTGAAATAATGATTTAGTTAACGGATTTGCTATGTTCCCATTCGTAGAGACTCGTTCTCGTTTTACATCTCTTCTACTAATGATCTCTCTAATCAGGTGTAAATGCCTTAATACATGTTTTAACTGTTGATAAAACTTTAGTTCGTTTGCTTGAGCACTAGCTCCATTATTATTACAATACAAAGGTATTAAATCTCTAATAGATGAAACCACTCCAAACTCAATGATGAACTTCTTGATTCAAACAGCCTCTTTAACTACATCAACTGTTGTAATGTATTCAGTTTCAGTTGTGGAATCTACTATGGTCTCTTGTTTGAAATTTTTTCAAGTCACTGTATCACTATTTAAAGTAAACACATATCCAAACTAGGACCTACAATCATCTTTATCAAATTAAAAATTGGCATCAATGTATCTTTTACTTGTAAATTGACTCCTCCATATATCAAGATTATATTCTTAGTCCTTCTCAAGTATTTGAGAATATTCTTGACAACCATCCAATATCCATCACCAGAATTTGTCTAGTATTTTTCTGAAGACCCGAAAATTATTTTTCATATTTTGTACTTTCATTTACTCGTCTTAAATTTTTGGTTGATTTAATAGTTGAATTATGATTTTTATTCCTATTGCCCTATTCAATTTGTTGCATGTTAAGTTTTATAGTCCGTTATGTAAGTGTGACCAATTAGTGAAGTGTGTACAATAAATTTGGTAAATTAGAGGAAGTTTTGTGTAAAAAGGGATTCTTGGAAAAGAAGTGTTAAGAGTTGATTTGTGGAAAAGAGATATTTAAGGTTAATTAGATAGACATTAGTTGGTTGTTTGCCATTTGTCAATCATCTAACTAGGGTTGACTAAGATCGAGACTAATTCTCTTATAACTAAGCTTCCCACAAAACAAACATTTCTTTTTCTTGAGCTATGGCTGGACGAAATTAGAGGATAAAAGAGAGAAAAAACAACAAACTTCAAGCCATGATTCTTGCCTATTTAGTGAGAAAACAAGAAAGAAACCCTAATCCACTCCATAAATTCTTGAGTCAAGTTTGGAGGGAAGCTCTTGGTGAAGTTTTTGGAGGAAGAAAGTCTTGCATCTTTTTCGATTTGCTTGCTATCCTTGGGTTTGGAGGTAAAGAGATGAACTTGGTTAGAAATCTTAGTTTTCTTCCATTATCTTTGAATTTATCTGAGGTATGATGTTATAGAAGTTAAAGGAATGATCTTTATCGAAAATTTCATGATTTTGTCAAATTATGTTGTAATTTTCAGTTTTGGTGTACAATCTCTTTTGTTTAGTTTAGAACTTCATATATATGTGCAATTTTGATGGAAATGAAGGATTTTATGGAGGCTTGCAGGTTTTTCAAGTTATGTTGTGAATTTTCCAGTTTTGGTACATGAAGTGTATAGCCTAGATTCAAATTAGATATGTGTGCTTTTGATGATTTTTCTTGTCAAGAATATATAACATATGACTGTGACGGTCCCACCTTCTTTTTAGGGCGTATCTTAAACGTTAGCGAATCGCCTGCCTGGCTCTCACCAGGTGTCATTAACTAACATTAACTTCAGAGATAACATTTTATACACTAAAATCCAAACGTCCATTCCTTTTACTACATCAAGTTTAAAACAAAAGATTCAACCAAAACATGGTACAAAAGAAACCATATCTATAATGTTTACGCAACAACAGTTCTTCAAAATTACTTCCTAATTCAACTTGCTCGTTCTCTGACCTCCAACTCCTGTAAGGAAAACAAACTAAACGATTGAGCTAAAGCTCAATAAGGTTCAAAAGTATAAGGGCAATAACAATGCAAAACATTACAAAATTTTATAGCCAATTAGAAGGGAAATTAAGTAAGTTAAACATTCATTAAAAGGATACAATTCATCTTCGTGCTCCTCCACTATCTCCTTATAACTTCCAAAACAATAAACAATCCCCGACAATTCAAAACAATTCATTATTCTCCAATCTCCCAGGTATTACTCGAGTATACCTTTGAGTAGCACATGGTAGTTGAACTAATCGACCAAGTCCTATACTGGTCCGACTAAATCAACTAACCAAGGCATAGGGCCCAATTCAACCGATGTAACAAAGTTCTCAACGGTCTACATTCATTCATGTACAATCAACTAGCATTCATTTCAATACAATAAGGCGGTAGAGGTTAAGTACACTCCTACCTTTGCAATTAAACTTCAAACAAATAAGCACAATCAACAAACTTCAAGTACATGTAACGTAAGAACACTCACCCTATCCAACATAAATTATCTTGAACCTCGGGGTTGCTTCCTGGCTCACGGCTGCCTCCTGAGACAAGTTTATAACTCTATAGTGAATATTCAATTCATATATGATCACTTATCATATGTTACTTTATGATTTTAAACTATTAAAGTCTAGTTTTAGCTTATAAAACAAGATATAACAAATCCAATAACCCATCTCACATTTCACTTCAAGACTTATTAATTTAATCAACTCAAACTAGTGAAATATACATACATACTAAATTTAAAGTCTTGTGAGATGTTTACACTAAGATTAAATCATTTTCTATCCAATACTCTAGGATTAAGGCAAGTAGACTCTTCATTTGTTCCATTTAAGCTAAACCAGATTCTAAGTTGTTTGTAGTTTAAGTTTTGTTCAAATTTTCTTGCCTTTCAAGTTTTAGGGTCATTAAAATGTTCATAAAACAGATTCAAGATGTTATAAGCTGTTTTATGTATATAATTACAATAAGTTATCTTAGAATTCCAAAAACATCATGGAAGACTCAATCCTTCACTGTTTCGGCCAGCAAGGCAAGAATTCCAGCACAAACATTTCAAAATGTTCAACAAAACTCCACCTTTTACTTGCTTAAAATGCTAATCACTTGGTATACATTCTGTCCAGCATAAACCAAGGCAAATAACACATAGTTTCAGCAAGTTATTCGATCAAAAGCCACACACAAAAATCTATCATCAGCTATTGCATTAGTTAACTAACTCTTTCAGCAATATAGCAGCCTAGTATACAGCATTTCCTCCCTAATTTCTTCAGTTTTAACTCCAACTCATCGTGCCAAATATAACTATTAAACTACAGAGTAGCCTTAAACAACATACATGAAAGTTTACAGTTAAAATTTGAAAGAAAAGCTTATCAGGAGTTCATTTCTCCCTCTCGGCCATCCTACCAGGTTTCATCAGCTTTCTTCGACAATTTTAGCTAGGATTAACAAGGTTTTTATTAGTTTCAAAGGCAAATATTTTTAGGACAAGAGATGAGATGTATATCATGCATTTGCTAGTAAGTGCCTCCAAAATTTCAAACAACAAGTTGCATATTCAGCTCTCATTTCTTCGGCTCGAACAAAATTTTTCAACAAATAAGCAGTTACTAAACAAGTTTTTTCTTTAGCAGAACTCACCATTTTTTTTAATCTAAAATCAACATGTATGTTAGAATTAATGTGTTAGGAGGTATGTTGAACCACGATATAAGATTTTGCAAACAAATTCTATAGAAGAAACTGGAAAATTTCCATCTTTCCTCCCCCGACCAGCTTAACAGAAACTTCCAACTAATTCTTGCAAAATTCTCACTCAAGTTATCAACTTTGCTCTAGATTCTTAGATAAAACAAAAGAGTAAACATATAACTTGAACTTCCAGAAGAAAATTGTTTCATAATTTTGAATATTAAGCTGCATAACCAGTTCCTGTCTCTCGGTTAGAAGAACAGAATTTTCTTCCAGCAAGTAACCGGTTTCTAAACAAGATTTTCCTTCAACAAAAACTTAATTTTTCTTAACTAAAATCCAGTATGCAACATGAGTATTCAAGTGTAATGGATGATTAAGAGGTTATTACAGAAATTTTACATCATTCATGGGCTGCCACTCAAACAACAACTCTCAGTTCTCTGAAATTTCCTTTTTCCTACAGCTTTTCGGTTGTTACACAGAATTTCCTTCAGCCAAGAGCTCATATTCCTAGCTAAATTCAACATACAGCTTATATATATCTTTTTTTTTCCAACAAACGATAACAATTTATAGATATTAACACTTAATCTTATAAGGATTAGTTACAAAAAGGGGATACTACCCTCATATCCTTCTTTACTAAGTCAATCAGCCATATTAGGAAGTCATGTTCCCATTCAATGTCATGTACTAGCTTTACTGCAAACTGTGCTAGTGCATGGCTGATTTCATTTTCTGTTCTAGTAATAAACACAAAAGAGCATCTGTCAAAGCCTAATCTAAGTTCCTATACATCTTCTAAGATAGTTGCAGTGCTGTAATCATACTCACTGCATCTGTTAAGCTGCTCAACTACTGATTTGCAGTCTGTATGGACTATACTTTTTGTCCATCCTGCTTGTTTAACCATCAGTAATGCATTCCTTACGGCAAGAGCTTCTTCTTTACTTGCTGTTCCCTTCCCCTGGGGTAACAATTCCTTTAGCTCTCATTATCATTCCTTTCCAATTCCTTGCTATTATCCCTTGTCCAGTCTTGATCTTTTTTGCTGATATGGTCGCGTCCGTATACAATCATATCATATCTTCCCTTGGCTCATCCCTTCTTGAATGGACATCATTATTGTTCTGACCTGTGGTCCCCTCCTGTTCTAGCTCCCTCTCCTGCTCAAACTCTAACCACTCATCTTGTGCCTTCCGTATTGTTATGTATGGTTCCTAGTTTGCGTGTTCAAAAACTTTTTTGTTTTTGGCTTTCCAGATTTGCCAGAGGATGTTTATGGTGAGATTTACTCTATCTTGTTCTTGTTCCATCGAGAGCGTTTGAGTAACTTTCTCCCACCAGAGCCATAAATTCTGTTACTTGTCTTGTAATCCATCCCACCTGACTGGAGCCATTTTCCATACTTCTACTGCATTTTCACAGGAAAAAAAACAAATGCTCAATGGTTTCCACAGCTTTTCCACAGCAGCCACATCTTCTTTCTCCTTTTCCCAGCCTTTTGGACAGCAACTCGTTGACAGGTAGACAATTCTGCAAACATTTCCACATGAAGTGTTTGAGCTTTGCCTTTACCTTCATATGCCATAACTTCTTCCACACACTGTGCTTTCTTATTTCCCAACTTGTCTCAGCATCACGGCCTCTCAGTCTACATGGTTTGGCTTCAATCTGTCTTGCTATTGCATAGCCAGTCTTCACAGTGTACATTCCAGATTTGGAGTAGCCCCAGACCAGCTTATCCTTTCTTCTTCCTATGCTAGTTGGGATGTCTTTTATGAGTTTAGCATCCTTGTTACTAAACCACTTCTGGAGTAGTTCAGATTTCCATCTCCTCTCTTCTATCAGCTCATTTACCCATTCCAACTTGCATTCCTCAGGTTTTGTGCTGGACACATTGCCTTTTTCTGATCCAGTTATCCATCTATCTTTCCATATGCTCACCGACCTGCCATCCCCAATCCTTTTCCAAAGTCCAGCTAACAGTAGTGATTTTGCACTGTGTATACTCTTCTAGCTCCATGAAGCTGAGTTTGAGGGATTTTTTTCCATCCAGTTTGAGTCTTTCATGTACTTTGCCTTCATTACCTTGCTTACTAGCAAATTTGGAGCTATTAAGAATCTCCAAATTTGCTTTGCCAGCAAGGCAGTGTTGAAAGCTTCTAAATCTCTAAAACCTATTCCCCCTCTTTCCTTAACCTCTGATAGCTTCTTCCAGCTTGCCCAATGTACACAGGTCTCTTGCTCTCCCTTTCCCCACCAGAAACTTGCTATTTTGGCTGTGATTTGTCTACATAAACCTCTAGGGAATCTAAAGCAAGCCATTAGATAAGTTGGCATTGCCATAATTACTGATTTGATGAGTATTTCCTTGCCTCCTTGACTCAGTAGCTTTTGTTTCCAGCCTTGAAGCTTGTTGTTGATTTTGCTCTTCACAAATCCAAAAACTTGTGTCTTAGTCCAATTGCCAATGGGAGCCCTAAGTACGTTCCATTCCTTACCTCTTTCATGTTGTCCAATTCCTCCTTCACCTCCTTCTTCCTCTGGTCAGTAGTATTCTTGCTGTAGAAAATAGCTGATTTGTCAAAGTTTACCACCTGTCCTGATGCTTTGCCATACTTTTCCAGAATGCTTTTGACTTTCCTCGCCTCCTGTTTGGTTGCTTGGCAGCATAGTAGAGAGCCATCTGTAAAAAATAGGTGAGAAATGGTCAGACTGTCCTTGCATATTTTGAATCCTGTGAGTTCCTTCTCTGCCACGGCTTTGTGAATAAGACTGGACAGCCCTTCAGCACAAATAATGAACAGATATGGTGATAAAGGGTCTCCTTGCCTAATCCCTCTACTTGGCTGGATATTACCTACTTTTTGTCCATTTAGATTGAAGGAGTAAGACACAGTAGACAAACAAGTCATGATCCATCTGACAAAAATTGGACAGAAACCCATTTTCATCATTAGTCTCCCTACAAATTTCCATTCAACTCTATCGTAAGCTTTTGACATGTCGAGTTTAAGAGCCATGTATCCTACCCTTCCCTTTCTCCTATTTTTTAAAAAATGAAGGATTTCATGAGTTACCACAACATTATCAAGAATTTGCCTGCCTGGGACAAAAGCAGACTGAGAGTTGCTAATGCGGTGTTGCAAAACCTTTTTCATTTTATTAGCTATGATTTTGGAAATGATTTTATACAGGACAGTGCACAAACTAATTGGTCTATAATTCACAATAGATTTGGGGGTATCAATTTTTGGAATCAAAGAAATAATAGTTTCATTCACTACTTTGAGAAGGTACCCCGTATGGAAGAAGCTATTTATAGCTGCTACTATATCCACTTTGATAATGTTCCAGTAGTGTTGAAAAAAGAGAGGAGACATACCATCCGTCCCTGGTACTTTATTAGGATGCATGGAGAACAAAACTTGCCTGATCTCATTTTCCTCCACTGGTCTTATCAGCTGCTCATTCATTTGGCTAGAAATAGTGCTTGGTATCTCTGCAAGGATATCCTCAAAGTTGTCCGGGTTTGTGGTGGCAAAGAGGTCTTTGTAGTACTCACTGAGTTCCTCTTCTATCTCTTGTTCATCCTTGCACCATGTCCCATCATTTTTCTGCAAAGTACAAATAGCGTTTCTCCTCCTTTTTGCCATTACAGTTGAATGGAAGAAAGCTGTATTTCTATCCCCTTCTTTGAGCCATTTGCTCCTTGATTTTTTACTCTAGTACAGCTCTTCCTCCTTGTATGCTTTACTCAACTGGGATTTTAGCTCAGCGACTTGTCCACTTTTACCAGTATCATTCCCTTCTCTCACCTTAGACAGTTTCTCTTTTAACTCCTTTATTCTTACTTTGGAGTTTCCATGCACTTTTTCCTCCATTCCAGAATAGCAATGCGACATTCCCTTATTTTCCTGGCACTTTGAACATTCTGGACCCTGAATGATATTTTCTCCATGCTCCTTGAATCACATCTTTTGTTTCTGGATTTTTGGTCCATCTTTGATCAAAATAAAACCTCCTTTTTCCTCTTTTGTTATCTGGATTAGTATCAACAATGAGCATGAGATGATCTGATGCTTCTGTTTCAATATGATTACACCGTGTCTTCTCATATCTTTGCATCCATTCAGTACTACATAGACATCTGTCCAACCTCTCCTTCACCTCACCATCCCCCTCCCAGCTATTACATCATGTCCACGGTACACCTTGATATCCTAGATCAATCAGGTTATTGACTGTTATAAACCTGTTGAACTCGCTGAAACTTCCTTCAGCTCTATCTCTTCCTCCCCACTTCTCCTCATTCGATCTCAGATCATTAAAATCTCCCAGTATTGTCCAGGCCTCCCCCTAGTCCTTCTTCCTATTCTCTAAATATTTCCATTGTTTTTTCCTAGTGTTACTGTCTATGCTTGCATATACGCACACTAGCTACTAGTGGCTATTTGTTTCTTTATCCTCAACTCGGGTACTAATGCACCAATCTATGTTTCTTACCTGGTCTATCTTCACCTCATTGTTCCAGAATAACGCTAGTCCCCCTGCTCTTCCTACTGAGTTAACAAAATGACTATTCTCAAAACTAATCCTCCTTTGCACATTACTCATGAACCGTTCCTGATTCTTTGTTTCAGATAAGAACACCACGTTAGGAGAGTGGAAGCTTAAAACTTCCTTCAGTTGGGGAATTGTCAAGGGGCCTCCTGCACCTCGACAATTCCACACCACAGCCTTCATTTATACTTTGGAGGCATACGGGGGTTAGCCTCCAGTTCCCCAATTGTTCTGTCATTGATTAGTTCCAACTTCTTGACTTTTACCTTTGAGATAATAGCATCATCTTTCTCCATTGGTTGTGTCTCTTGTAACAAACTTTCTGCCTTCCTTTTTCCTTCCAGTTCCCTCATTTCATCTATGTTTGTAATTGCTTTTAGAGGGGTTCTAGACGGCCTCCCTCTTCTTCTGAAAAGGCTTCTTTTCTCCTTATTATTACAATCCTCATCAGTAGGTTCTGCTTTCCTCACTTTCATTGATTTTGAACAATCATTATTTTCTGCCCCTATCATCTTTTTTCCGCTTTCCTCTCTTGTGATCTCCACCACCATTTCCTCATTCTCTGCAAGTTGTGTTGATTTGCTCCCTTCCTTAGTGCCTTCATTCTCCATTTGTTCCTTCTTACCTTTTCCCTCATCTGAGACCATTACCACGTTTTTCCCTTTTTTGTTTTCATTATGCACACTCCTCTGGTCCTTTAATATCTCAACCCATCTCTCTTCATTTTGCCTCCTTATCCTTTGTTCCCTACCCTCCAGCTCCACATAATTCCTTCTAACAGTTGTTATAATATCTTCCTTATCTTGTGTCCCTGTTTTTCTTGGCAGCTTGTGTTCCCAGTATCCACCTTCCGTCCTCCTAATGCTTTTTCTAATTCCATTCGTCCCTTTAAAGGGGACACCATTATGTTCCCAACTCTCATCCAAGCTCCATATTGTTCCTCTCTTTACGCTATTCCATCCCTTCCCACCACGTTACATATCCTGTCACTATACCCAATGATGCCGCACCTGTAGCAGAAGTCCGGGCACCATTCGTATCTGAACTCAACCCATACAGCTTGCTCCTTACTGTTAATTTTTGTCCCTCGAATCAGTGGTTTAGTGACGTCCACCTCAGCCAAGATCTTCATGTGTCTTCTCTCTTTCTCTCCATTTGCTGGGATAATCACCTCCCTAACTGACTTAAAAATCTCACCTAATTTAAAACCCACCGCTCTGCCCATCCAATGGACCGGCATGTTCCATATTTGAATCCAGAGGAAAGCATGCTGGAAGTAAGTGTTGCTCCTTTCACATCCCACTACCCATTCTTTAACTATAAATACCTGATTATCCATGACCCAAGACCCTCCTGTCAAGATCTTTTTCTTTTTCTCTTCTTCCTCCAGATGGAACTGGAACAAATTTGGGCGTAGCTCGGTGACTTTCATCTTTCTGGGATATCCCCATGCATGGTTTGTGTAATTTTTTATCCCTTTGAAGTTGGCTACTTTTTCACCTACCAGCTTTCCTATCAAACTTCCATGGCACCCCACTACTCCTTCTTCAATATCATCGCCACTTAGATCCACACCCCCTAATTCTGTTTCTGACAGCTCAAACCTTTGGAAAGCTCTTGCTAGGGCTTCTTCCATCTCTGTGTCTTCGACTCCTGCGAAATCAAGCACTACTTCTGAGTTTTGAATGTTCAGCTGACTAACCTGTGTTAGAGTCACCAGACAGAGCAAACTGTGTTATCCATGAACCTAATTATAAAACACCAAAGATTGAGGTATTAAACTAGAAAGATTTAGACGAACAACTCAAAAAAGACTACAAAAGAGAAGAAAAAGCAAATGACTGCCCCCGCTTCCGACCAAGTTAATGCTCCATAAATATGTCTTTGTGGATCATGTTTTGTCCACCGTATTTACTCCTCCAATAAATTAACCTACTACTCTGGTTTTGTTCACAAAGAAGATTTCCGGATTACCCTTTGTTTCTGGATTGGAAGCAAAAGAAATGTTGAGATTGGGATTTGTGTTTAGTTTTGAATTTTTGAAACTTTGAAACTTTTTGGTGCACTTTTCCTCACCCACTCTCCTACACCGAGGAGGGAAATCTCTAAAGTTAGAGAGAGAGTCTCTCAAGGAGAGAGAAAACTTTTTATATATATCCAATTATACTAATTAAGCAGAGAGTTACTGCAAAATCTTACCTCTTTTCTCCTTGAGTTCAATAATTGCAGACTGCTCAAATTCTCTGCTTCGGTTCCTCAAATCCTAGCACCAGATTCTCACTCCGTTCTCTTTGCATTACTTTTCTTGATTATGGTTAATAGGTGATGAAGGTAGCCAAATTTCTCTCTCTCACTCTCAGTTCTACTCTCGATTTTGGGTTTGGAAAGAAAAGAAAGGATGTTGCCTTGTTTTTTTTTACTCTCGGTCACCGCTCAAGATACTAGCAGATTTTTTTCTCTTGTTTCCTCTCGGCTCCATTTCAGAAGGTAGCTCCTCTTGGTTGCATGGTTAATTGCTCAAGCTTTAGGTTTAAAATGGCCTTTTGACTTTGTTTATTTACTAGTTAAGGAGTTGTTATTTTATCATCTTCAAATATTGCCTGAAACTTTAGTTTGTTCCAATTTGCATACCCCTATAAGAATTTTCTTACACCATCCTAGGATATTTCCATATCTAAATTTTCAAGAGATCAATTAGACATTTAATTTATTCAATTGTATATTATATGTAATACTTCTAATAACAAAATAAATTCAAGGTATATATATATTTATTTTCTCGAGTTCTCACAACGACACATGCTATGCTAACCATGATTTATTGTGTTTTTACTATGAAGATAAGGTTGAAACTTTGAAGTTGGAGGAAAGGAAATCAAGGACAAATTGCTGAAAATTCTTGTTTAAGTTGGAAGTGGGATGGTTTTGACATATTTTGCTCAAGACACTTGCTAATATTTTGATCTTCACATGTATGTTGATTTGGAGCTTTTGAGTTTTAGGTTTGGGCTGGTTTTGATCTACTTTTGCTCAAATTACTTGAGAAACCCTTGATTTTCACATATAGGTTAGATTTGAGCTAGAGCAAGGCGATTTAAGAGAAGGAAAATGATGTTTGTCCAAAACGTTTAATAGTTGGAAATTTCAGCTTTATTGCTACAATTTGTATGTTAGTTTTGACATCTTTTTGCTCAAGATACTTGCCAAAACTTTGATCTTTACATGTGTATTGGTTTTGAACCAAAATAAAGACGTTTAAGCAAAAGGAAATGAGTTTTCTCCAAACTAGTTTATAGCAAAAAATTTCCAGTTTTGAACATCGAAAGCTTTGGCCAGTTTTCTTCCAAATTCTTGACTATAATCGGCATACTTTTACTCCATATTTTGCTTGACACATTGATTTAGCATGCACATGGTTTGCCCTTTTATTTGAACAAGAAAACTTTACCCTTTTAGAAGTTATATTGGAAATTACTATGTATGCTAAGTGAAGCTTACTCATTTATATTGCCTTTAAGTGGTTAGACTCTTGATATATGATATGACCATAGGACTTGAGAGTGACCAAGAGAGAACCGAAGTTTGAAGTGGAAGGATTGTGATCCAGTGGTAAGTGTTCCTTGTATGTTTGTACAATAAATGACTATATTGAATATTTGTGAATGTTTGCTTGAGTGTTAAATATTTTTCAATGATTGTTAAATGGATTTTCAATGGGCGAGTATGTACTTTATTGCATTCAACCTAAGTGAATGTGAATTTTCAATGATCAAATGATTCAATATTATTTGTGCATGAACGTAAGGCATGTGTACTGTATCACATTGGTTGAATTGGGCCCTTGCCCTTTGTTGTCAGTCGACTCGAGTCAGAAGCGGATTCAGTCAGGAGGCTGGTGATCCTGGGACAGTGTTTTGGTATACTCAAGTATGATCATGAAGTCAGGTGGAGTACTGACCAGTGAATCAAATGTAATGACTAAAATGAATTATTAAATGACTGACTGAATGAAATAACCACTGTAGGATTTTTTATTTCAAATGTTTTCAAATGTCGGTGGTATGAGGAAGAAATGGACGGAGACTGCATGATTGAATGACTGAATGAATGAATAGCTCCAAGTGAGCACGTATCCTTTTATTGAGTGTGTTATTGTTACTTGATTGCTCCAAATATTTTCTTCGAATAGTTGTTGTTAAATGTAATATGTACATGATTTACTACTTAAATGCTTGTTTGGAAACCTCACTGGGTTTCTAACTCATCCTATTAGTTTGCTGTCCTTACAGGAGTTGAGATCTAGAGCAGATAAGCTTGACTTAGCGTGTAATGATCCTCTTGCACGTGTATTTTTGATAGACAGATTGTATATTGATATTTGGGGTATATCTTACGTTTCACTTTTAGGTTGTATTTAAGTTTGAATTTTGATTGAATTGTAGAATTCAAATGTTATTTTGGAGGCTTGAATGGATATCTTGAGAATTTATTGGAGTGAATGTAATGAATCTTGACGAGAGATGGATAGGCGGTCCGCCAAACCCTTCGTTACGTTTTAGAGGGAGGTGGGGGTCGTCACAATTTTCTTGTAATACTTAAAGCATAAGAAACATCAGGTCTAGCACACATCATATAATACATGATAGAACCTATTACCGAAACATAATGTATTCTATTCATGCGTGTCTTTTCATCTTCCATTTTAGAGCACATATCCTTAAAAACATAGATACCATGAGACATTGGCAATAATATTTTCTTAGAATTTTTCACGCTAAACCTCTTTAACATCTTATCTATATATGTGGATTATGAAAGACCAATCAATCTTTTTGATCTATCTCTATAGACTCTCATTCCTAGAATGAAGACTGTATCTCATAGTCAATACCTTGTTTTTTATTATAACCTTTGGCCACCAACCTAGTTGTTATAAGTAACAACTTTACCGTCCATGTCAATCTTTTTCTTAAAGTTCCATTTACACTGGATGAATTTTATCCTTTTAGACGGATCAACTAAAATCCACACCTTATTGTCATACATGGAATCCATTTCTGATTTCATGGATTTGAGCCATTTTATAGAATCTTTACTCTTTAAACCATGTATAGAGGTTGATGGAGTGTCATTTTCCTCTAAGATAAATATGTCGCTGTACTTTTCAAGTGCACGATTTACTCTACTAAACCTATGAAAATCTTGTGCATTAAGAGCTTTCTGCTGCACCTCATAATCATGAGTGGTTTACTCTATATTCGACAACTATTCATCGTCTACTTGCACAAGTTGAAGTTCTTCAAGATCTATCTTATTCCTATTACCTCCTTATAGAATAATTTTTTTTCTAGGAAGACAGCAGTCCGAAAAATAAACACCTTATGGTCGATAGGGTAATAGAAATAGTATCTTTTAGTTTCTTTAGAATGCCCCACAAATAGATATTTGTCAGATTTGGTTCTAACTTATCTAACGCATCCCACTTCATATAAGTTGGACAACTCCAAATCTTTATATATGAAGGGTTTGATTTTCTACCTTTTCATATCTCATATGGTGTAAAAGAAATAGTTTTTGTTGAAACTCGATTTAAAATGTAGTAGGAAGTTTGTAGGGCATGTTCCAAAACATTTTTGATAGACCTGCATGACTCATCATGGATTGTACCATACCTAATAAGGTGTGATTGCTCCTTGCAAACACTTCATTCATTTGTGATGTTCTTAGAGATGTCCTTTGAATGAGAATCCCATGTTTTTTAGATAATACTCAAAATCTTGATCTTAGTCTCCACCTCTATCGGATCTAAAGATTTTAATAATTTTACCAAGTTATTTTTCTACTTCATTCTTGACTTCTTAAATTTCTAAATGATTCGGATTTGTGTTTCATTAAGTGTACAAATATAAATCTTTAGTACTCATCAGTAAAATTAATAAAGTATAAAAAGCCTCCTCTGGTGCGAACCATTACAGGATCACATACATCATTATGTATTAGTCCTAACATTTCACTTGCCCTTTAACCTTAACCATGAAAGGAGATTTGGTCATTTTTTCTTGTAAACATGATTCACAAATCTCAAATAATTCATAATCAAATAAGTCCAAATAGCCATCTTTGTGTAATTTGGATATGCATTTCTCATTTATATGACCTAATCTACATTGCGAAATGAATGATTATTTGACATCATCTAATTTTTGCCTTTTAGTGTTAATATTAAGAATTGGACTTGTCATGTTTAGAATATATAAATCATTTTCCATAAGAGCATTTTCATAGAAAATTTCATTACATGAAAAAGAACAATATTTATTTTTAATACTAATGAAAAAAATCTTCCATGTCCAAACATAAAATTGAAAAAATGTTTGCAGTTAAAATTGGAATATAATAACAATTATTTAAATTTAGAACAAGCTCACTAGATAAAGATAAATGATATGTTCCCACAGCTAAGGCCGTAACTGTGACGACCCCACTTCTCCTTAGGGCGAACCCTAGGGTTTCGGCGGGCCGCCTGTCTAACTCTCGCCAAGACTCAATACGAGTCAAATTTAAACTTAAAGGTAATCAACCAATAATAAAAGTCAATATAAAGAAAAGTCGCTTCCTTATATAATCATTCAAGTTTTACATCACAAAATTTTCAAAAGGTACATCAAATTTTTCCAAAAATACAACCATCCAAAATTGACTAAACCATTTACATCCAAATTCTAATCAAAAAGTGGCAAGTCAGCTTCTCCAAAAATCTTTGCATTCCGAACTCCTGTTAAAAAAAACAACTACGGGGGTGAGCTAACGCTCAGTGAGGTCAAGAAAAGCATGCAAACACATAAGTTCAAATAACAATAACACTTGTACAAGAAATATAGTTAGAAAGTTCATGTAATTCACAAATAACAGTAAATCACAATCAATAAGGATACGGGAGCTCTCAGGAGCTAAATTCTCATTGCTTTGCCAAGGTTTGATCCAATACCTCTACGTGATGACACTCCGTCAACCGGATAGGTAGCAAGTCCGTAGAAACCCCGCTTACTTCCTCCATCCCTCATTTCACCCTCTCGAATCCGTAATCAAACGCTCACTGGAAGGGCAATACTACTCGAGTATGCCAAGCAACACCTCAAAAGATCAATCTTATAATTTTCTCATGGTTCACCAGGCTTCTCGACCAAACCCATGCCGGCTCGAGTCGCAAGGTTAGCCAATGAGTTTTAGGCGTCCCCAGATATACAAATACAATTTGCCAAGTTCACACAATTCAATTATCAAGTCACGTTCACGCAAGTCAATTGTCTAGTCATGTAAAAGAGAACGAGTGTGGTAAAGTACACACTCGTCTCAATAAATCCAAATCACTTAATTAACAAGAAACAATTCAAATATTTAACAACAAGACATGCACTTGACACTCACCAATTCAAAAGTAAGTGAGTAAATAAAACCTTTTAGTTGTCTGCACCGAAATTCCTTTCAAAACCCTCTTGAGCACCTGAAAAAATAGCGACCAACCATCAGTCACATATACTCTAGACCGATTAACATTCAATGAAAAAAATGCACTTGCTTAAAATTTAAACAACGCCTTAAAAGAGTTTTAATTCATCGAAAATCGAAATTCAAAAATGAGGATTTAAAATCACAAGGAAACTTGTATCATCCATAACATCAAGTTTAAAACGGACTATCAATCTCAAAAAAAAGTTGGAAGTTCTTAAAAGTTCATTCCTTAAGAAATCAGAAATTTTCAGTTGTACGCGACAATACTTAGAAAATCAGATCTTGAGTTTGGTAAGTCCAAAAATTGGAAACTTTACACGTTAGAAACTAGATTCGTAGTACTAAAACTTTCCAGAAGACACTTTTCCCAAATTCCAACTAGAAATTATTCAAATTCCAGCCCAAAGTTACTGTTTTATGAAGACAGGGCAAAACCAGTTCTTTTTTTTCAGCAAAGTTTCAAAATTTGTCAAAATTCACAGGTATTGAATTAACCTTTGAAATTTATAACACAGCAAGAATTTCAAGTCAAGTTTCAAACACAATAAGCGGAACTAAATTTGGATTTTTGAACAGCAAGATACAACAGTTTGAAGATCGCTGGATTTCACAACCTGTTCAATAATTTTCCAGTTACTAACTTTGACGCAGTTTTGAAATCAAACCATATCTAACCTACACAAGTCCAAATCGAGAATGGTTTATGGCGTTGAAAACTAAATTCGAAATTCAATAATTCATCATAAGACATCATTTTCAAACTCTTTTTCACAAGTGAGACGAAATTGAGCCACAAGATACAGTTTCACAGTTTCTCTCAGATAAACAGATAAAACAGGTCAGTCCACTTTGCCGATTCGCTACGACTCACTCAAAATGAATTAGCAGGGGAATTTTATATCCTTGGAAAGTTCTTGATGTCTAGTTTCAAATTCCGTAAATAGCACTTGATTTCGACTTTTGTACAAAAATTTATACACAGACAAAAAACCCCTGGTTGGCTGACCTGGTGGCTTTTCCAGTTTTCTTCCCTTCTTCAAAACTCAAGTTTTATCCAACCAATTGAAATGATTTTTGAAAGACAATTTCCACACACATAATACAACATATAACAAGCATTTTAGCAATCATATAAGCAACAAAATTCGAAATCAAATTAAGGTAACAAAGCAGTAAATTCGGCCAGCTCTTCCTATGAGTTTCTTCCAATTTTCTCTCCACTTACCAAGCCAATATCAAACACCTATCACAAAAACAACAACAATCAAGCAAGAGGCCTCAAGTCCGCTACCTAAAGGCCACCTCAAGACCACTAGTCTAGGATATAAAGCAAGAAATAAAAGTTCCTCAAGTCCTCTAGCCTAATTCCTTGATTAGAGTTTCAAACCCATGAAATACAACCTATACTCTTGGCAAAATTTAAAAGATTAAAGAAGAATGAAGTGGTTACCTCTTCAAGTTTCTAAACCCTAGTTGTAAGCAAGACTTTTCACCAACACTTCACCAAGAATCACCACAAGATTGCACCTTCCTTCAAGCTAGAGCAAAAATCCAAAAGATTATGAGTTGGATGGTGAAAAACAAACAAGATTGAAGCTAAAATGTGAAACTTTTCTTCCCCTCCTTTGCCTTCCTTGGTAGGCCGAAAATGAGAGAATGTGAGGGAGTGAAATGTTGTAATTTTTTTTTTGTGGTGGAAAAAGTGAAGGAAAGTTAGCCTTAAGTTTGTGTAAGAGTCAACTCTCAATAATGGCACAATAGTGTCTTGCACTATCACTTTCTCTCTTATTTGTTACACTTAAACACTAATCTTCCAAGGTAATTCATCTAACACTGTAATTACTCATATTTACTAGTCTAGAATTAGATTCTCAATCTTCAATTAGTCGCGTCGGTGCGACTTTCGAGAAACTTTCGACGCGAACGCGATAAAAGATTAATTGAAGGGAAATTCATGCAATAATAATATAATTAAATAATACTAGGGCAAATAATTATAAAATAGACTAAATTAAGAATAAAAGCATGAGTCCTCACATCCTCTCCCCCTTAAAAGAATTTCGTCCACGAAATTCATACATTGATTCGGAAATAGGTTTGAATATTTCTCTCGAATCTCTTCTTCTACCTCCCAATTTACTTTCTCTATTCCGTGATTCCTCCATAGAACTTTTATCAAAGGGATTTGCTTATTTCTTAGTTCCTTCACCTTACGATCCAGAAGTTTCACTAGTTTCTCCTCATAAGTCAGTGCCTCGTCGATATCAATATTTTCTGGTTGCTGTACATGAGAGGGACTTGGATGATAGTTCTTGAGTATAGACACATGAAAAACATTATAAATTCGAAACAAATTTGGTGGCAGTTCCAATTTATAGGTCACGTTTCCCACACGTTGGAGAATCTTATAAGGTTCTACAAATATTGGTTGCAACTTCTTTCCTCTTCCTGCCATCAAACTTACTTTTAGATGAGTGATTTTAAGGAAAACTTGATCTCCAACCGCAAATTCCAAATCCTTCCTTCTATTATATGCGTAACTCTTTTGACGGCTCTGAGCTGTCTGAATTCTTTGGCGTATTAATTTCACCTTTTCGCACGCCCTCTTTAATCTATGGTACTACAGTTGGGTCTAAAATCTTTCTTTCACCTATTTCATCCCAACAAATCGGAGATCTACACTTCCGACCATAAAAAGCCTCATATGGAGCCATTTGAATGGATGAATGGAAGCTATTATTGTAAGCAAATTCCACCAATGTCAAGATTTACTCCAACTCTCTCCAAAATCCAAAATACATGATCTCAACATATTCTCAAGAGTCTGAATGGTCCTCTCTGACTGTCCATCAGTCTATGGGTGGTAGGTAGTGCTAAAACTCAATTTAGTTCCTAACATTTCTTGCATCTTCTGCCAGAATCGAGAAACAAACCGAGGGTCTCGATCAGATACAATACTTACTGGTATCCCATGTAACCTTATAATCTCATCCAAATAAAGTTTAGCTAATTTCTCCAAGGAATACTTCATACTAATCTGCAGAAAATGAGCAGATTTGGTCAGTCTATCCACTATTACCCAAATGGTATCGTGATTTCTTTGTGTCTTCGGTAATCCATATACAAAATCTATGGTGATATTCTCTCATTTCCACTCGGGTATCTTCAAAGGTTGCAATAGGTCAGATGGTTTCTGATGCTCGGTTTTAACCTGTTGGCAGATCAAACAAGTTTGGACAAATCGAGCAATTTCTTTTTTCATATTTTTCACCAATATAAGTTCTTCAAATCTTGGTACATTTTATTTCCTCCAAGATGTACCATACACTTAAAACGATGAGCTTCCTCCAAGATTTTACTTTTTAGTTCTTCATCCTTTGGCACTACTATGCGATTTCGAAATTTTAGTACACCATATACTCCTAAATTAAAATATGACTTTTTTTCTTTTTTAACTTTCTCCAACCACTTTTGCATCTCTGAATCCTTCTCTTGTGCCTCCTTGATACGATCTAACAAAGTGAATTTCACAACAATGTTTTCAAGGATTACCTTTCCTGGTTCAAGATGAGGGTTCCATATACAAATCTTTTCCAACAAGTGTAACTCTTTAATCATCAATTCTGCTACTTGCACTTTATGATTCAAAGCATCGGCTACCACATTAGCTTTCCCAGGGTGATAATTGATCGTGCAATCATAATTCTCTAAAAACTCCACCCATCTACGCTGTTTCAAGTTCAAATTTTTTCGGGAAAACAAGTACTTAAAACTCTTATGATCTGTAAAAATTTCAAATGTCATCCCATATAGGTAATGCCTCCACTTCTTCAATGCAAACACTACCGTTGCTAACTCCAAATCATGAGTTGGATAATTTCTCTCGTAAGATTTTAACTTTCTAGAGGTATACGCAATCACCCTTTCACTTTGCATCAATGCACACCCCAAACCTTCCTTTGAAGCATCTGTGTAAATCACAAAACTATCCTTTCCATTAGATAAACGCTAAAACAGGTGCCCTTATCAAACGTTTCTTTAACTCGTGAAAACTTTCTTCACAATTAAAATTCCATATAAACTTTCCACTTTTCTTAGTCAACTTAGTTAGGGGTCCCGCAATCTTAGAAAAATCTTTGATAAACCTCTGGTAATTCCCTACTAACCCTAAAAAATTTTGAATTTCAGTAAGATTTTTCGGTTGTTTCTACTTAGAAACTGCTTCAATTTTGGTTGGATCTACCTTAATTCCTTCCTTGGAAATTATATGGCCTAAGAAAGTCATTTCTTTCAACCAAAATTCACATTTATTAAACTTAGCCTACAACTGATATTCTCTCAAGGTTTGCAAGACTATTCTCAAATGGTTCTCATGATCCTCCAAAATATTAGAATACTCCAATATATTATCAATGAACACCACCACAAATTGATCCAAATAAGTTTTAAACATTCGGTGTATTAAATTCATAAAAGCTACAGGAGCATTAGTCAACCCAAACGGCATTACTGCAAACTCAAAGTGCCCGTACATCGAATTAAATGCAGTTTTTGGTATATTTTTTTCCAAAATTCTCAACTGATAATAACTCTGCCTAAGATCCAATTTTGAGAATACTACCACCTCTTGCAGTTGGTCAAACAATTCATCAATATGGGGTAAAGGGTACTTATTTTTAATGATAACATCATTCAAATTTCGGTAGTCTATACACAATCTTAAACTCCTATCTTTTTTTTTAACAAATAACACTGAAACTCCCTATGGAGAATCACTTATCTTATAAAGTCTCGTTCTAGTAAATCCTGTAATTGCAATTTCAGTTCTTTCAATTCTGTTGGAGTCATTCTATAAGGTGTCTTAGAGATAGGTGCTACTCCTGGAGTCCACATCAATTTTAAATGCTATTTCTCTTTCTGGTGGCAAAGGCTCTAGTTCCTCAGAAAAAATATTTGGATACTCCGTTACTACTGACATATCTTCCGACCACACCTTGTCATTAGGAGTATTTATAAGAAAAGCAAAATACCCTTGAACTTCCTTACTCAACATCTTTTTAACTCGAATTCTTGAAATAAGGGCAGATGAGACTAGTCTACCCCTTACATCCAATTTTGGAATTGCCTCTCCCAAAATACACAGTTTTACCGTTTTTGTCTTATAATTCAACTGAGTATGGTAGCGAGTTAACCAATCCATTCTTAGAATGACATCATATCCCTTAATAGCTAAACTCATCAACTCGACCAGTAATTTCCGCTCTCCAACCCATATCTCGCAGTTTCTATATACCAAATTAGCAATTAAACTTTGATCCCCAGTAGGCGTTCTAACCTCTAAATCATAAGGTAATTTAATAAGTCTCACGTCCACCCCACTCATGAATTTAGGATTTACAAAAGAGTGTGTCGTACCAGAATCAATTAAAACCTTATCTAAGCGGTGAAAAATAGGAATCGTACCTTCAACCACCTCATGGAATCAGGAATCTGTTGATGGTCCAATGCATAAATTCTAGCCGACACCTTAGATCGACTCCCTCCAACACTAGACTGTTTAGATGCCGACTTTTCTGACCTTTAAGTACTACCTCCCTCCTTTGGTATAGTTGGGCATTTTGAGATCTGGTACTCAGTACTTTCACAATACAGACACTTCTCCAATTTCTTCCAACACTCATTCTACGCATGGTTGGACTTGCCACAGTAGCCACAACCAATTTGAACAGTCACGGCCTGACCACCAGAAGGGGTTTCTCTCGCTTGACCTTACCCATTGCGACCTCCTCTTGATAAACCCCCCTCTTAGTGGTTCCGGCAGTTCTTACTCCTCCCGTTCCTCTTCTCATTTTAGGAAGTGGGGCACTCTTACTTGCTTGTTCAAGAGAGTGACTAGGAGCGCCCCTTTTTCTGGCATGAAAATCTCTAACTTGCAGTTTTGCACTTTCGACTCTCTGCGCTTTCTCTAGAGTTTCAGTGAACGTAGAGATTTGGGCTGCTGTTAACCCCTCTTGAATCTCCACATTGAGTTCTTGTACAAATCGTCTTATCCTCCTCTTCTCAGTGCCAACCAATTCCGGAGGGTATCTAGAAAACTTAGTGAATCACTCCTCATAGTCAGCCACGCTAGAAGCTCCCTGTCTCAATTTTATGAATTCGACCTCCCGTTTCTCTTGGATCAGAGACGGGAGAAACTTCTCATTAAATTCTCTTATAAAGTTTTTCCAGATCCAAAGGGTCTGCGCTCTTTTCCATTTTCCTCTTATCACATTCCACCAAGTATATGCTGCACCCTCAAATTAAAAGGCAGCAAAGTTTACTCGCCTCTCCTCGATATAGTTTAAGGTAGCGAATATATTGGTCATTCATTCCAACCAATTCTCCACTAACTCAGGGTCAGGTCCCCCAAGAATTTAGGCGGGTTAAACTTCAAAAATCGCTCCAAGCCTCTATGTTTCCCTCTCTCCTGAGCCCTAGGTTGGTTAACAGGTCCTGGACCTTGACGCTCTACTAACCGTTCTAAGATATCCGTCATACGGTTGATAACAGTAGCTATTTGGTTATTCCCTTCATTTACTTGCCCTTGGCTCGACCCAGCTGCCGATCTTTGATCATCTCCTTAATTTTGGGGTTGCCTAACCCCACGCCCTCGACCCCTTCCACTTTTCGGCCGTCCATAGTTTTAATTATGTCTAAATGCAAGAATATAAACAATTACGCGAGAGAACACTTAAAGACAAAAGTCAATATGGGAAACATTTGAAATAACAATAATTGACATATATTAACATTTCAAGGTTCGTACATAATCAACAAGTCATGGGGCATTTACAAAAATGTAGCACATATGTGCCACAAAAAGTATGATCAGTCATGCAGTAAAAGTCATAAACTTTACAAGCATCACTCCAACTAATTCGAATTACAAAAGAGTCAAAAGATTCAACACTCCTAACCTAGTTCACAGCAGAACCGCTAGTCTGGACCTCCTCCTCTGGGTCTTCCTCAAAAGACTCCTCCTCAGAAGTGCTATCATGAGCCGAGCTCTCGATTCTGCCTACCACCTCATCTATCAGCATGGTGGTGTCTACTAAAATTTTAGTCGAGCTCTAGTCCTTTGAATTTGGTCACGAGCTGCCTCAGCTCCACCCCGCTTATTTATCATTATCCCCTCAAACTCTAAGATCCTAGCACCCTGGACCTCCACCAAAGCCCTCAACTTCTCAATCTCTTCAAGTAGTGCCCTATTAGTAATCACTAACTGTCGGCACTCATCATCAATAGACAGCACTAGATCATTAGGGTAGGCATGCGTCTCCCTACAGGGACAACGAGGGAATCTAGAGAAAAGTGAGTAGCGGACATGAGGTCCTCCACCAAGTATTCGATATCGGATAAGTCTAAGAGACTCCACATGACCATTAGTATCTCCATTACCATTATCCGTATGACCTCCATTACCGTTCTCCATTCCTACAAAACAACCACAAAATCATGGTTAGAAACTTAAAGTTACCAATTCACTCAAACATCAATTTAAGGCATAACTAAGTTATCCCATTCCTGTTCTTAAGAGTAAAATCTCTAAAACATCTCCCAAATAGATCACTAAACCTAAGTTCTGATACCAATTGTGTTGACCCCACTTCTCCTTAGGGCGAACCCTAGAGTTTCAGCGGGCCGCGTGCCTAACTCTCGCCAGAGGTCAATACGAGTCAAATTTAAATTTAAAGGTAATCAACCAATAATAAAAGTCAATATAAAGAAAAATCGCTTTCTTATATATATAATCATTCAAATCTTACATCACAAAATTTCCAAAAGATACATCTAATTTTTTCAAAAATACAACTATCTAAAGTTGACTAAACCATTTACATCTAAATTCTAATCAAAAGATAGCAAGTCAGTTTCTCCAAAAATCTTTCCATTCCGAACTCCTGTTAAGGAAAACAACTACGGGGGTGAGCTAACGCTCAGTGAGACCAAGAAAAACATGCAAACACATAAGTTCAAGTAACAATAACACTTGTACAAGAAATATAGTTAGAAAGTTCATGTAATTCACAAATAACAGTAAAACGCAATCAATAAGGATACGGGAGCTCTCAGGAGCTAAATTCTTATTGCTTTGCCAAGACTTGATCCAATACCTCCACGTGATGACACTCCGATAGATAGCAAGTCCGTAGAAACCCCGCTTACTTCCTCCATCTCTCATTTCACCCTCTCGGATCCGTAAACCAAACACTCACTGGAAGGGCAATACTACTCGAGTATGCCAAACAATATCTCAAAAGATCAATCTTATAATTTTCTCATGGTTCACCAGACTTCTCGACCAAACCCATGTCGGCTCGAGTCGCAAGGTTAGCCAATGAGTTTTGGGTGTCCCCAGATGTACAAATACAATTTGCCAAATTCACTCAATTCAATTATCAAGTCATATTCATGCAAGTCAATTGTTTAATCATGTAAAAGAGAACGAGTGCGGTAAAGTACATACTCGTCTCGACAAGTCCAAATCACTTAATTAACAAAAAACAATTCAAGTATTTACCAACAAATTATGCACTTGACACTCACCAATTTAAAAGTAAGTGAGTAAATAAAGCCCTTTAGTTGTCCGCACCGTGATTCCTTTCGAAACCCTCTTGAGCACTTGAAGAAATAGCGACCAACCATCAGTCACATCTACTCTAGACCGCTTAACATTCAAGGAAGAAAATGCACTTGTTTAAAACTTAAATAACGTCTTAAAAGAGTTTTAATTCATCGAAAATCGAGATTCAAAAATAAAAATTTAAAGTGACAAGGGAACTTGTATCATCTATGACATCAAGTTTAAAACGGACTATCAATCTCGAAAGGAAGTTGGAAGTTCTTAAAAGTTCATTCCTTAAGAAATCAAAAATTTTCAACTTTACGCGACAATACTTGAAAAATCAGATCTTGAGTTTGGTAAGTCCAAAAATTGGAAACTTTACACGTTAGAAACTAGATTCATAGTACTAAAACTTTCTAGAAGACACTTTTCCCAAATTCCAACTAGAAATTATTCAAATTCCAGCCCAAAGTTGCTGTTTCATGAAGACAGGGCAGAACCAGTGCTCGTTTTTCAGCAAAGTTTGAAAATTTGTCAAAATTCGCAGTATTGAATTAACCTCTAAAATTTATAACACAGCAAGAGTTTCAAGTCAAATTTCAAACACAATAAGCGGAACTAAATTTGTATTTTTGAACAGCAAGATACAACAGTTTGAAGATGGCTGGATTTCACAACCTGTTCAATAATTTTCCAATTACCAGCTTTGATACAATTTTGAAATCAGACCATATCTAATTCTACACAAGTCCAAATCAAGAATGGTTTATGGCGTTAGAAACTAGATTCAAAATTCAATAATTCATTAGAAGATATCATTTTCAAACTCTTTTCACAAGTGAGACGAAAAAGAGCCACAAGATACAGTTTCATAGTTTCTCTCGAATAAACAGGTAAAACAGGTCAGTCCACTTTGCCGATTCGCTACGGGTCACTCAAAATGAATTAGTAGGGGAATTTTATATCGTTCAAAATCTCTTGGTGTCTAGTTTCAAATGCCACAAACAGCACTTGATTTTGACTTTTGTACAAAAATTTATACACAGACAAAGAAACCCTGGTCGGTTGACCTGGTGGCTTTTCCAGTTTTCTTCCTTTCTTCAAAACTCAAGTTTTATCCAACCAATTGAAATGATTTTTGAAAAACAATTTTCACACACATAATACAACATATAACAAGCATTTTAGCAACCATATAAGCAACAAAATTCGAAATCAAATCAAGGTAACAAAGCAGCAAATTCGGCCAGCACTTCCCATGAGTTTCTTCCAATTTTCTCTCCACTTACCAAGCCAATATCAAGTCACTCATCATAAAAACAACAACAATCAAGCAAGAGGCCTCAAGTCCACTACCTAAAGGCCACCTCAAGACCACTAGCCTAGGATGTAAAGCAAGAAATAAAAGTTCCTCAAGTCCTCTAGCCTAGTTCCTTGATTAGAGTTTCAAACCCATGAAATACAACCTCTACTCTTGGTAAAATTTGAAAGATTAAAGAAGGATGAAATGGTTACCTCTTCAAGCTCCTAAATCCTAGTTGTAAGCAAGACTTTCCACCAACACTTCACCAAGAATCACCACAAGGTTGCTGACAAAGAAACCCTGGTCGACTGACCTGGTGGCTTTTCCAGTTTTCTTCCTTTCTTCAAAACTCATGTTTTATCCAACCAATTGAAATGATTTTTGAAAGACAATTTTCACACACATAATACAACATATAACAAGCATTTTAGCAACCATATAAGCAACAAAATTCGAAATCAAATCAAGGTAACAAAGTAGCAAATTCGGCCAGCTCTTCCCATGAGTTTCTTCCAATTTTCTCTTCACTTACCAAACCAATATCAAGTCACTCATCACAAAAACAACAACAATCAAGCAAGAGGCCTCAAGTCTGCTACCTAAAGGCCACCTCAAGACCACTAGCCTAGGATGTAAAGCAAAAAATAAAAGTTCCTCAAGTCCTTTAGCCTAGTTCCTTGAAGAGTTTCAAACCCATGAAATACAACCTCTACTCTTGGTAAAATTTGAAAGATTAAAGAAAGATGAAGTGGTTACCTCTTCAAGCTCCTAAATCCTAGTTGTAAGCAAGACTTTCCACCAACACGTCACCAAGAATCACCACAAGGTTGCACTTTCCTTCAAACTAGAGCAAGAATCCAAAAGATTTGTAGGTTGGATGATGAAAAACAAGTAAGATTGAAGCTAAAAGGTGAAGCTTTTCTTCCCCTCCTTTGCCTTCCTTGGTCGGCTGAAAATGAGAGAGTGTGAGTGAGTGAAATGTTGTAAATTTTTTTTTGTGGTGGAAAATTTGAAGGAAAGTTAACCTTAAGTTTGTGTAAATGTCAACTCTCAATAGTGGCACAATAGTGTCTTACACTACCACTTTCTCGCTTGTTTGCTACACTTGAACACTAATCCTTCAAAGTAATTCCTCTAATACTGTAATTATTCATACTTACTAGTCTGGTATTAAATCTTCAAATCTTCGATTAGCCGCGCCGGTGCGACTTTCAAGAAACTTTCAATGCGAATGCGATAAAAGCTTAATTTAAGGGAAATTCGTGCAATAATAGTATAATTAAATAATACTAGGGCAAATAATTATAAAATAGATTAAATTAAGAATAAAAACATGAGTTCTCACAGTAACTCTTGCTCCATTGCAAACGCATAGGATCACTTCATTTTTCTTTAGCATCCTCCTTTCCTTTAGTTTCTACATATTTAAACAAATATGAAAACCACTTCTGGTATTTAATACCTAGAAATTAATAAAAGTAGATAAATCTATCTCAATCATGTATACACCTTGAGTAGAAGTTTCACTAAACTTTTTTTCCTTAAGGCTGTCAAGGTAGTTCTTGCAATTACGCTTCCAATGTCTCTTTTTGTTACAATGAAATTTGTCCTTTTTCTTGCTCTCGCTGCCAGAAGGTTTAGTTACTAGCTCATTCTTTTTGAATTAAATTTTAGACCTTCTAGTCTTAACCTAGAAGAATTTGAAGAAACCATCAATACTTAGCCCTTATCCTTCTTAAGATTGGCCTCAGCATCCTTGACCATATTCAATAGCTTTGATAACATGCTTTTCAATTTGTTCATGTGATACATTAATACAACATATGAATATGCATCTGGTAGTGACTATAAGATCAGGTAAACATTTAACCTATGATCCATAACAAAGGCTAATTGATTTAACTTTTCAATATAACCAATCATCTTTAACACGCGTGCAGTCATTGATGTGCCTTCAATCACCCTACATTTGAACAATTTTTTAGAGATTTTATATCTTTCAATCCTAGTTTGTGCACCAAACAACTCTTGTAGGTACACCATCATGTTATAAAACATTCATGTATTCATACTGATTTTATAGATCAGAAGACATGGATGCTAGTATGATACAAACAACTATATCATTGTCCGCATAATGGTTATTGAACCGTTCAACTTCATCAATTGGGCATCAGGTGATGATAGATCCAAAGGGGAAAGGGACGCATCAAGGACATAGGCAATTCGCTCATACTTGAGAACAATTCTCAAGTTGCATTGCAATTATCAAGAATAGCGCATAAACTCAAAGTAGTAGTCATTCTACAACAAAGTAAAAATAAACTAAGAATTGTTATTTACGTAAAATAAAACCAAAGTAAAATGACACAAAAGTGATATTTGGTTTTGCTCCCACTATTTTAATACAATTTCATAACTCTCAAATATGGAATCAAAATTCAAAAATTCCTAGTGGGTTAGAACCTCATTTTAGTTATTTTACCCTTTACTGAGGTGAACAGTCCAAAATAACTAAAATAAGTGGGCACTTATTACCAATTACAACAATTGTAACTTCTAAATAGTTGAATTGTCAACTTTTAACAAGGTATATCTTATGTGTTTCTCAACTCTATGATATACAACCTTTACTGAGGCGAACAAGCTATATATTGTAGTTAAGTCTAACTCATTATTTCGAGATCTCATCTCATAATAAAATGTGTCCTTGGTAAAGTACCCTTCATTGAGACGAACAAGGTAATATCGAACAAAAACTCGTGTTTTATTACAGTAATGGAAGGCAACTTGTGTCTTGTGACTTAATATTTGATTTGAGAAATTTTAGACTCGTTTAGTTTATTTGCATAAAGTCTCATTATATCAAGCATAGTATACATATTCATTCATCAACATAAATAAATAAACATACTATAAAACATGAATGATTATGGAGTTTTTCTAAACTAGTTTTCTTGAGCCAAGGGAAACTAGATGGTCAAACTAAGGGACAAAACATCTCCATGCCCTGTACGCGTTTGTATGTCTTCCATGATGATTTAGTACCATATTCATCTCTATTGTAGATTACAATTGTAAATTCTATTTTGTATATTTATATCATTACCCTCTCCCTATCCGTAAATAAAATACATTATAAATATTTAAGAGAAACTTTGAGTTACATTCAAGGGTAGTGAGATGAGAAAAGAATTTACATAGAGAATTTGAATTTCAAAATAAAGACAAGACACACAGGCCCAATTTCAAAAATACCAATAATTCAAATTATCCATACATTCAACCATACACAATCACATTGATCTTAGTCCATAATCATCCATCATAAATTTATGTAATACTTTATTAAATGAAAGTATAAAATTTATTTAGTTTTAATCATATATCCATATACACAAGCCTTAATCTCAAAATATTTCAATAGGTTTAAAAAATTAGTTTTTTTTAAACTATTACTCTTTATTCGCCACGTAGAGTTTAAGAATGGGATACAATGAGTGTGGGATAAAAGCAGGAGACACCCCTATAAACATACTACTGCTAGCGTATATGGCGAAATCGGACATAAGGAATTTGGAGTCTGTCCAACTGAAGGGCAAAATGGGCCCTAGGCGGTCGAGACGCCTCAGAAGAGAAAATAGCATCTGATGGGAGATTCAACAAGGCCAGCACATCTGCCACCGAATTTGCTTCTCGAAAAATATGGGCCACAGACGCTCCCAATGCCATTACCACTATTTTAATATGCCGAATAAGTTACATAAGGGCCAACGTGAGGAAGCATTAGACGAGACCAAGCTAACTAGCACACTGGAATCCACCTCCACCACACAATTTTGAAGGTTCCTTTGTTGACAAAGCAGCAATCCTTCCAACAATGCCAGTGCCCTCTGCCATGAGAACATCTTGATCCCCAAATTCTTTGTAGAACACAAATATTATATCCCCCTCCACAGATCGAAGAATCCCTCCACCAGAGGCACCTGTGGGTGAAACACTCGTGTCCGTATTCAGTTTACAAATGCCCCGTGGAGGCTTAACCCAAGTGACCACCTGAGGTTGAGGAAGCCTCCTCCTTCACACTTGGACACTCTTTGCCCATAGACAATCCGCGTCGCCTTTGAAATATTGTGGCTGCATGAGCTGACCCACCCTCATTTGCTCAATGAAGTTGCAAACCTGAAAAATGATTTGGTTCGCCGACAGAGGCGAACCCTCGTATCGAGCCTGATTTCTAGCTCTCCACATAAACCACAGGATCAAAAGAGGAATAATAACACGAATATGGTTCCGCAACACAAAGCAATGTGAGAAGAACCAAGAAGCCAACTTGGCAGATACCTCATTCGCCCGGTCTAGTATTCCAAACAAATTATCAAAAAACTGCCACACCTTTGCTGCCACCGGCCCCATGACAAATAGGTGGTTGCTCGTTTCCACTTCATTCCCACAGCAACAACACCGGGAAGCTAGCACAACCCCTTTCCGCTAGAGGTCATGATCCAGAGGCACCCATCTGTGTAACAGACACCATGTGAAAAAGGAAACCTTGAGCAGAACCACTGAGCTCCAGACCAATGAGTGAACCTTGGACATATTCCTTTTACAACGCACATGCTCCCACGCTGACGCCACTGAGAAAGCACCTGAAGACGGTGCTCCCCAAACCATCTTATCCTTGAGACCAGGGAAGATCCGGAGCTTTAAGATTTGCGTCACAATGTGGCCAGGGAGAATCTGTTGAAGACGGTGCTCATCCCATCCGCTGGTTCTATATAACTCCCCTACCAACATATGGGGGCAGGTCGAGCCCGGAACCAAAGTAGCCAGGAGGACATCCATGCACCACCTATCATGCCAAAAGTCGACGAGGCCCTCCCCCAAGGACCACTGAATATTTCCCTTAGCCAGATCCCTAACTTTCACCAAGCAGCGCCATACGGCAGATGGACGGTCTACTTCCACCAGATTAGGATGGTTACCTTTGATATATTTACTATGCATAAATGTCGCCCAAATTGTCTTGTTCTCCATCAAATACCACCATAATTTGCACGAGAAAACGTCGACCACAGCATCAAATGAGCGGAAACCCAGTCCTTCTTTCCCCACCGGAAAACATACCTTTTCCCAAGCAGCCCAATGAATCCGCTTGGACTCAATGGAGTTATCCCAGAGAAAAGCATTACAAATTTTACCCAGCGATGCAACAACAGCTCCCGGAGGGGAAAGGACCTGTAGCCAATAGATGGGAAGTGAGCACAGAACATGGCGTATAAGGACTATTTTGCCGCCCATTGAAAGCATTTTCGAACTCCAATGAAATAATCGATGCCGCATCTTAGACAGCAGTCCGTCAAACATAGCACAAGTAACCCTGCCCCTGATCAAAGGTACTCCCAAATACGTAAAGGGTAATTTCTGTTCCCTAAAAAGTTAGTTGAATCAAACTCAAGTGATAATTTTTTTAATCTAAAAAATTCTTTAGCGACCGTCCATCCAAACGTTAGTTTTGAAGTTCCAGAATAAAACAGCGGAACTTTTGGCAACTCTAATAATCTAGACATCTACATTTTATTCATAATAAAATATAGTTACAATCTCCAAATTTTTTAGAAGAACCAAACTTACTAAAATAAAAATAGAAACTTTTAGTCCTTAGGAAATCCTATTTTTTAAGAAATTCTTGTTGGTTTTTTTATTTTACTTTAATTCCTTTTTCATCAAATTTTGAAAAACTATTTATTTTTTTAAATAATACTTTTATCATCTAATGACAAAAATTTGGATCAAAATTATGGCCGAATTTTTTGACAAGAATTATGCCAAAAAAGTTTTTGTTCATTGAAGAACACATAAATGCGTGTTCTTCTTACAAAAATTTCCAGCAATATCAATCCATAAAAATTAGCTATAACTGTTATTTAAAAAATAAAATTTTAGCCCGATTAGTTATTTCATAATTAACTATAGTTGCTGAATTGACAATTTCATGAAACCAAAAATTTGATCCAATGAAAAATCTAATTTTTCATCAAATTTTCAACCATGGAAGTTGTTCAATTTTTTCTGAAAATTAGACAATATCAAAATCTTATTTTTATGATAAAACAATTTGGTGCAAAATTACTTTTCACAAAATTATTCGATAAAAAATTTTAAAAATTTGAAACCTTTTCAAAATATAAATATTTGCATCGAAGTATAATTTTTAAACAATTCTCGAATTGCATATAATTAAATCTAATTTAACATATATGACAACTAAATAAACAAGTCACATGTTTTTCTCAAGGGTGGCTCTACACCACTATAAGGAATCATAGAGATACAAGCAGTGAAAAAGTAAAATTTTTATTCTTCGGATGACCTTTAGCCTTGATAAAATACATGCAACTAAAAGGGTATTCAAGTGTATTACCTCAATTAATGAAAAAGTACATGAACAATAGGAGCATTTGATGTAGAGGGAGGCGAGAGATCCACATAGCCACTCATACGTTCGGTCTCTAATGGTGATCCACACGAACCCTTTGGCCAAAACCTTCAAAATCGAATTAGTTTAAACTAGATTAGTACTAACTATTGCCAAAGACACCTCCCACAAATTGGTTGAGAAAAATTCTAATTTTGTACCATGAAAAACTTACCCTAATAAGAGAAATAAGAGATGTGATCTTTCTCTTATTTTTTTGGACGAATTTTTCTCTCAAAATTTTTTCTTAAAAATCTTTCAAGACAATTTGTATATCGATTAGTCTTGCCAATGAAAGTTTAGTGAGTATTTACAGACAAATAAGTTGTGCATATGCTTATGGAAACTTGAAACCAATTGCCAATAGGATTCAACTTCCTTATTCTGATACAACACTTATATTTAGAAGACTTAAACTTATTTGCACTATAAGTTCCTCAAGTTTAATTTGTGACTCACAAATTAAACTATAAATTATGAAACTTAATCTTGCAAGTCCCTACTTGAAATTCATTTAATCCAATTAAAGAAGTTTTTAATGTGTGTGGCCCATTAGCTTCTTAAATACATTGGCAATAAGAATGAGTCATAGTTCTTAATTAATAAGAATTAGATAAATTGAAACTCTTTTAATTTATCATTGATTCAACTAATCAATCAACTCATTCTTATAGATTAGGATTGGCATCTAACAATGCATCATGACCACCCAAGTAACGAGAAAAGTCAAATGGATGACCTCACCTTTGAATGGATGTTTATCCTATAATTAATATCATTTTACCACATTTATCTCACATTAATCATCGAATAAGTCGTGTCAAATTCTATTATGTGATTAACATTTTTTTTGTACCAAAAATATAATTCCTAAAAGAACAAGTATTTAGAAACACCTTCTAAAATCCATTCACTTAGTACTAAGATTTCTTGAGTCATATTTCTACAAGTGCGGCCATAAATGGGATAACTCCTCTTTTATAAAAAGTGATAAATCCTTAAATATTATTCACTACCTTTTCGTACTTAAAGTACATACTGATATGCTAATGCTTTGATCATTCCCTTTTACGGGAGCAAACAAGTAACACAAGGCATAACAATCCACACTCAAGGTATCATAATAATCCTAAGTCAAAAGATCAATTATATAAAACGTCATTTAGAAATTAATTCTTTTGACACAAAAGAAATTTCTATGTGGATCAATCTAGTGAACTTGATCATACTATCAAGCACCCATATAGTAGTTTAGGTGTCTCACACACTATAGTAGATGAGTTCTACTACTTACCTAATGAAAGCGGCATAATATATGCTAGTCTAATCGAATTAACAATGTCTCATTCTTGTTTAGAGTTTAACTAGAGATATTTAAAAATAAATTTTATATTTAATCAAATGAACATCACCATGATAACACTTATGATTTCATTGATTAAGTTTACTCCAAAAACTTTATCATACAAGTATGAATATACAAACAATTAATATGAATAAAGATGTCATTTATTAATGTATAAATAGTTCAAGTACATATAAAATCTCTAAAAGTGATTATCTTTAGAATGTACATACTTTCAAGTGAAAAAGTCGAGTATAACTCTACAAATTCAGGAACAAAACAACATTATGCAACCCTTAAGTGTGATAACAATTGCGGCACAAGAATAACTTTACCTTTGTATCTGAAAATTGAGCTGATTTCTTTGGAGGTAGGAAGGAGACGGGATTTAAGGCCAATCTGGCATGGACTCCTAGGATAGGATTGCTTTTCCGCTATTTGATTTCTCAGGGTCAGATTGTACAGAGCTATGTTCAGGAACTTCAGCAGCCTTAACAGATGAAAATATCGTCCCTATAGTTGGAGAGAAATCAAAGAGTTCTGAAAATGAATCGTAGTGCATTTCATAAGCGATAGGCCTAAATATTGACTTTTTAAGTCTGAAAAAGCAAATAAATGTTAAAAAAACCTTGAGTTTATTCGTGGCGAGCAATCAAATGTGCAACCACTATTCAATTCATACTTTAAGAGATGGTAAAATTATCTTCACGTATCAGGTACTTCAACATTCTCTAGCGTGATCGGCGGAATCATAGTAAACGGTGTTTTGACAGAAATTTGTCTCCGCTTGGTTAATTGACATCCTTTACAATGAAAATAAAATTGTATCGGCTCTCTCAGAATTGCAAATTGAAGTCCTTGCAAGTTTCCTGGCATCAAAGGCTACCTTAGTTTTGCTTCTTAAAAGGATTTGCGTAAACTGATGTTTCATGTTCTCTGCAAAAGTTAAGCTCGCAAAATTAAAGCACTTGGTAAACCTAGTCAACTTTAGAGCAAATAGGATACTTAAATGCTGTTTGTAAGATGTGCATTTTGTTAAGGTCCCTAAGCAAGATGCAAGCTGCATATTATATTGCACTACGTAGTATTTTTGGGCAAGGCTAAAACGTTTACAAAACAGAAAGCATTGCTCTAGTTAGTCTGTTTTAGATTCTATACTCTATGTCCAAACTGACGAAAGCAATTTAGCTGGTGAAGCTCAGCTACCTAACCAGTGAGATACTGGTATATCAGGAAGACAGATCAGTTCACAGAAACGATTACGTGCTGTAAATATTCTATCAAGAAGTCGACATGTATCTCAAATGGAAACAGTAATCTGAATTTTCAGTCGAAACAAGAAGTTTCATTCTTTCACTCTTTTCTACAGAACTTTATTTGAGGCCACTTGTGAATGAAATAAACTACCACGAGCTTTTAACTCCATTAGGACAAGAGATTGCTTGAACAAGGAATCTTACTTGAATCTGGCAACATGAATATGTCCATCAAAATTTTGTAATTCTGCTCAAACGATTAAACTACAGGATCTAAGAAACTTTAGTAAAATTCTCTAGCAAAAAGCTTTATAACCATACTTGATTGCTAGAGGTCTTCTAAAGAGATTTTCCATGTCGTTATGCAGTACAACATCTTAATCTTCTCTTTTTACATGATAATCTAATGTTTTTCTTCAAGTCCAACTAGACAACGAAATGGAAAATTACATTTTAGCCCCCTGTGGTTTTCGCAAAAACCATATAACCCCCCATAATTCAAAAAGCTATACATAAACTCCCTGTGATTTGGGTTGAACTGTCAAATAGATGGAAAGCACCCATCGTGACGATTCGTGGGCAAAATGTCCAAATTATCCTAATATAAATACAAAAGGAAGCAGATGAAGTCAGATTCTCCCTTGCTCTGGTCTTTGTCGTGAGAAAGAGAGGGTTATCGGCTTTTACCTTCGGAGTTTGGAGAGGGTTCGGTGACTGGTGGGCAGTGATAAGGGTGGTCAGGATCTTGGCTTGCAGAATTTGGCTGCTTTGGGGATTTCTTCTTACAGCTCCTTTCCTTATTTTTGTATTATTTCGCTTTTATTTCTTATTCCCTCCATTTTGAGTTTGTGAAGGGGTTTGTTATTATGGGTAGCGTGAAGAATTGTGTTGTGAAAAGAATCTGTCAGCCACCGGGGAGATATGGTAGGACGCAGCCGGAGGACTTAGCAGCTTCTTCTTCTTCTTCTTCTGTGTCTTCTATTTTTTTCAAATATTTTTTCCCCTGTAGAAATTGGGTTACTTTACTTAGCAGCTGCAGAGGAGGAGCACGCAGGAGGGGAAGGAGTCCTCTTTGTGTTGGAAGATCTATATATTTTCTGACTTCTGTTTCTTGCTTGTTGTTTATGGTGAATAAGGCAATCTAGCCCACACCCACGCAAATCTTCATGACTCCTAAACTTTCTTCAATGTTTTTCATTTTCCTCAAATATAAACCACCATCCATGCGCAAGCCTTCACCAACAAAGTACTTTCAGAAGCTGGAAAGAGATGACGAGCGCTAGACTTTATTGGGTGCGTTAAAGTGATCAAGGATAATATGGAATGTTTCTTACTGATACCAGTAGTACAAGCGTGTTTTGCCCACGAATCGTCACGATGGGTGCTTTCGTTTATTTGACAGTTCAATCCAAACCACAGGGGGTTTATGTATAGCTTTTTGAATCATGGGGGATTATTTGGTTTTTACGAAAATCACAGGAGACTAAAATGTAATTTGCCCTAACGAAATAGGGTAGTCAATTACTGGAATAAAAATGTTGTAAACCTGCTTATGTAAGTCCATCCCCTCGTACGTACTTATGTAGAATGCTAAAACTGACTCCATTATTAACTTTTTCAATCCTAATTACCACGAGGTTGAGCTCAAGGAAATTACTAAAGTAAACAAATAAATAATGAAGAAGATAGCAAAAGAGGCTTACAACACGACGGTTGGTAGCATGGCATTTATGTTTCCAATGATGAAGTTTTCCTTGACTTATAGTCCGCGTGCCTGCTGTTTAGTCTTAAAATAACCTCTCTCCTTGTTTGGTTAGCATAAAGATTTGTCCATTGTGTAACCGGAATCATATGGATGTGGTGGTAGAGGTAAATTCCCTTGTGCCAAATTCAAATTCATTTTGCACGCCCCAATTTTTGGGCTTTTCTTTTCTCCTTTTCAAAGAAACTTCAACTCTGAGAAAGTTTTCATTTCTAAACTACAAAATGAGACTTTATGGCATAGTCATTAAACCCAGTCCGATCTGGTGGTCGAATCGATCAACGTGATGAACCGACCATTGGACCGAATTGGGTTCCTAATTGGATCGTTTGAGATAGAATCCGTTAATTAGTCAATGACCCGACAATTCTACAGAATCCGTTGATTGGTCAATGACCCGACGATTCAATCGGATTAAACTGGAAACTTGGTCGGTTTTGTTAACGAACTAGGTTTTGTCAAAAAAATTTTAGCAAGCTCTTACTAATATTCAAACTTGGACTTTAGGCATGTATCTATAGTATACTCACCATCAAACCACTTGCCATATGTTAGTTGAATAGTTTTCTTATATTATATGAACGTTTTGTCAATTCTATCTCTATTCTTTTTTTATTTCTCTAAAACAAATTTATTTGAATCTTTTAATAAAAAACTTATAACCCCCCATACTCTATAAGTTATAAAATGAATTCAAAAATAACATATTACATATTTCATTTTAGAGACAAATATTGTTTTTAATAATTTTTGCACTTAAAATTCGTAAATAAGCTAGATAATTACAATAAACACAACTAAAATTTTACACTTGAAATTTGGTGAATTACTAATTAATTTATGTTTTGCTAATTCTTATATGATATAATTATTCAATAGCGAATTAAATTAAATGAGTATTTGTTATGGCATTGTTTATTACAGTTTATATCATTTATCCTATATCAAAAATTATAAGACATAATATTTAAATATATTTAGTGACCTACTAATTCAACCACTCAGCCACTAGTTGAACTAGTGACTCGTTGACCCATCTCCTTCATTGGATTCCTTTTCGGATTGGGTTTACTAACTATGCTTAAAGGCAATGGTAGGAATGCTGCCGAGTCGAACCAAACTCGAGTAGTACCATACTCGAGCTCGAGCTCGAAAGTTATGGGAACTACTTGAACTCGAGCTCGTGCTTGAACAAGCCCCTAACCCCAAACTCGAACTCTACTTGATGTAGTTGAAATAAACTCGAGCCTGAGCTAGTTTAAGATTCTAGCTCGAGTACTCGACTTAACCTTGGAAAATGAGCTCGAAAACCTTTGTTAAATTAGATCTTTTCATTCTTACTATTTTCAAATTAAGTTCTCTAAAAAACAAAAATAAGAATTATGATTTATGAAATCCCTACTTTGCCCACGCAAATAAATAAAAGGTAGTAGAATGGTTCATTATAAATCTCATAAGTTGCTTAACTATATTAATAATTTCCTATATATTATATATAATTTTTTTATTTTTTATGAGATACTCGATAGAGCTCATCAAGCTCTCGAGTATCTTATAACTAGGCTCGAGCTCAACTCGCTACTTCTATCGAGCAGCTCGAGCTCGGTCAAAGCAAGATCAGCCGAGTTGTTGACCAAGTAACTCACGAGCTCGAGTCAAACTACTCGAATCAGCTCCACATCTAGGCGATGGTGTAAAAACAAACCTGAATTCAAATCTTTTTTCCCCTGGTAAAAGGAGTACCACATGATATTGAGATTTAGTTATCTAGTCACCCAAAATTTATTGTTACAAAAAACTAGGGGTATCAATCGAACTTTTTGAGCAGGGCTTTGTCAAGTATAGACTCCGCTCACCAATTATATAGTGTCTTTGGGCATTGGGGCTAAAATTAAAAGGGTCAAACTCAACTCGCACTTTTATATAAGCTTGCGAGTCAAATTGGGTTCAACCTCATAACTAAATATATAATTATATATAATATATATTTGATAATTATAAATTACTATAAATTTAAATATAAATTATTAAAATTTTATGCTATAATATGTATAATTATAAATTATAGATATTACTATACATATTTATGTATATCATTATACTCATATACGGGTCGGGCCTTAATGGGCCTAAGTTTAGCATGGCCAAGCTCATCTAACATTTAGTTCAAACCTAATATTAGCCCAAACTTTGTTCAGTCTAATTAAAGATTAGGCTCAATGAACTTGTTTTTGGGCTAAGTTCAGACTGGCATGACCCCATTGACATTTCTAAAAAACCCATCAACCCAAAGCAAAGCTGGTCATTCAAAAATGGAAACCAAAGTTTGCAAATTAAAATTCTAAAACGAGATGCTGTTAGCCCAGGATACGCCCACTTAAACCAATTGAGCTATTAATGTCATTTTGGATTAGATTTTCTTTCTTTTTGGATTTTTAAGCAAGTTAAGTGTAATTTTTTACCTTAAAATGGTGGCTCTGTTTGGGTTAGCTGTTTTCCTACAAATTGTTTTTGTTTGTGAACAACAAACTCCAAAAGGACATGTAATCTCAAATACAAATTACAAGAATGCAAAAAAAAAAAATCCTACCACATTTTTTTCTTCCACCTACCACACTCCACCACCCACCACCTCTCCCCTCCATCCTTTTCCACTATCGGCACCCACTCCTACCCCCCACCGCCTCTCTTACCCCTCCTTTCTCCTCCCTCTCCCTCTTCCTCGTCCTCTTCCTTTCTCCCTCCTATCTCTTCCTCCCCTCCCTTCCCTTCCTTCACCACCCATCCTTTCTTCTCTTGCCCTTGCCAGACTCTCTCTCCACTCCCTTTTCAACTTTTGGCCACAACTAGACCCCCTATCTCTCTCCCCCCCCTCCCCTCAATTCTTTCCCTCTTTCTCTCCCTTCCTCCTTCCTCCCTCCTCCTTCCTTCCCATTCCTTCCCCCACCACTACCCTTTCGCTCCCCTACCTCCACTAGACCCTAGAGGTCTGGTGGGAGCGCGGGAAGGGAGGGGTCAGAAATAAGGCGTTCTAGCAGGGAAAGAAAGAGAAAGAAGGAAACGAAAGAGAGAGAAAAGAGGAAAGAGGAGAGAAAGAGTAAGAAGGAGAGGGAGACGAGATAAGGAGAGAGGGGAAGCGGTGGCGGTGGCAGGTCTAACCACGACCTTCTAGTCACAATTGAAAGTCAAAATAAAAGGGAAAAGAGTCTAGCAGAGGCAGGGGAAGGATGAGAGATGGGTGGTGTGTGAAGGGAAGGGAGGAAGAGAAAAAGAAGGGATGAGAAATGAGGAAGAGAAAGAGGGAGAAGAGAGGAGAAGGGAAGGGCGGTGGCGAGTATAGTCGCCACCATCTGGTCACGGTCAGAAGTTGAAAAGAGAGAGGGGAGGGGGGTCTGGTAGGGACAGGATGGGGAGGTTTGGTAGAGGCAGAAGAAGGGAGGGAAGGAGGAAGAAAGGGGGAGGAGGAAAAGGAAGAGGGACGAGAAGAAAAGATGAAGGAGCAACAGGAAGAGGGAAAATGAGGAGAAAGGAGGAAGAAGAGGTAACGGTGGTGATAGAGATGGAGGAAGGAGAAGGGGAGAGGTGGTGGGTGGTGGTGTATAGCGATTTTTTTCAATCTTCAAAAAATACCTAACAAAATTTTAAATTTTAAAAATACCCAAACAAATAATTACGATGAAATTTTTTCATGTACGATGGTATAGTGTAGTATTTCAAAAACACTTTTAGGAACACCTAATCCATACAGAGGCCATAGTTGCAAGTGACGTTTCTAGGTGATATTTTTAGATTTTTTGGCTTGGTTTTGGAGATTACTACCATTACCAATACCATATTCTCTGCGTTTGCCAATCCGCACCTCTACCCTATAGCACAACCACTCTCTACCCCCTATCTCTTTAGCAAGCCTCCTTTCTCCCAACTTTTCCCTTTCCTGCCACCCTGTACTCCTTTTCCCTATGCCTAACTTGCCACCTCTCTCTCCCTCTATCCTTCCACCATCAACCCACTCCCCTCTTTCCCCCATTCCTCTCCTTTTTGTCCTAAAAAAATAATCATGTTATGAGTCACATAATGGATTCTAAGTAAAAAGTGATAAAAAAAATCTAGGTTTAGACCAAATTTTACCAACTTTATTTTATAAGAAACATAAAGTTACCATTTAAAAAGTAGAGGATGAAAAAATTCATTTGACAGAATATAAAAGATATTTTGAATATGATAAATACATGTAACATATCAATTATCTTAATAGACACATGAATTACAAATAAAGTGCTTTAAATATCAATTACTATATTTAGAAAAATAAATTATAAATATATAAAGATTAATAAATGGCTCAATTTGCTTATATCATAGTTTATAAATGAAGATCATGATTTCAAAGATAAAACATTTGTATTAAACAACAAGCTTGTATGGAAACACAATTAATGTTTGTTAATATTTGCCCTAAAAATTTTGTGTCTTTGAATAGGAGATTATTTAAAATATTATTTAGAATAATTATTGTAACACTTTTTGTAATATAATTTAAAATAATTGGAATCACCCTTAGGAGAGTATCTGGTCCGACACTATACAAAAATGATCTTGGTATATATTAATTTTATTAATTTAATATTGTGTGGACATATTATATATCAAGAACGGAAAGTGCGGACATGGTCGAATGGTGAAATTTCTCATTGCCAAGGAGAAGACACAGGTTCAATTCTAGCTATCTGCCCAAAATAAACTAATATGATAAAATAAAGGATTTTTTATAGTTAGCTGTGATCATGTACTAACTCTATATTGCCCTTCTTACTTTTGTTATCATCCCCCAAAAATCCCCAAAAAAATAGAAAAATGAAAATTTATTACTAGTTAACATAGTCAAATCTAAAAATTTTTGATAAACAAGATCAAGATGTTGTGGAGACAAAATTTGAACCCGTAACCTCAAGGTTACGAGCCTTTACGAGCTATCAAACTGCTCTGTCCCGCATTGACAGGAAAACCATAAACTAATGGACAAAGGTTGAATGTACCCCTCTACCATATCTATACAAATAGAATAGCTAATTTATATAGAATGGTAAAGGGGACTTCTATGATCACTGATCATTATGTAAGATGAAAAGATTATTGGAAATATAAAAGGTTTATTGGGAATTGTAATTGTGATGCAAGTAAAATAATATTTAGAAAAAATCGCTATCCAAATACACTTAGTTGTATTTCTTTAGTTATAATAACACTTATAGTTCAAAACTTGAATCAATTGTACAATAAAAAAGTAAACAAATATTTTTGATGGGATATTTAATCGACAAGTGAAAATTTAGCTTAATCGTAAAGTATCTTGTACACTGAGATAGGATTCCAACCTTGACAAAATGTAATGATAGAGACTAACAGATCATCAAATACCTGTCCAAGTAACCAGTTGAACCACCGGATCAAATAAGATGTACTAGGTATGACCAGGTCAACTTCATGTCAAATCAAATTATGAGGATGGCCGAACCCAACGGTCCATTTATTTGGCCATGTGGTTCAAGTACCAACCTGGACGTGGCATGGTTCAAGTTTGAATCAGAAGCGGACTTGCAGTTTGTTGAATTGAAATCGGAATCGGTTCAGGGAAACTATAACAACCGCTGCTAAAGGTTAAGATTTAGGTTCATAAAAATTGGAACTAGAACCAGAATCAATAGTTTTTGAATCTAAATGGAACATGTATCATACATGTACAAATTTAATTAGAAAATTGAGACATTTTTCCTTTTCCATTTCAATTCCAATGAGAGCACTATTCATCTTTTGTCTTATCTAAAGTGTTCAATAAAGTGGAGATATTTTCTCATAAATTTTGTGTCATTTTCTTTTTCCAATCAGCTAATAATATAATAAATTTTATTGTTTTCTAAATTCATGTCTTTAATTTCTTCCTATTCTAAATTCATTGTCATATATTTCATATTCAATTTTGTAACAATAAGTGATTAAGTATAACTAGAATGAGCCAAATCAGTAACAGAAAGGAATTGGAACCGCTATTCGAAGTTGGAACCAAAAGTTTCAAAATCTAACGTAACCATTCCTATAAAGACAGGTTCCGGTTCGACATTTTAAAGAAACCACTTGAATTGAAACTAGTAGTTCTAGAACCATGGTCCTCCTACAGCAGGCTGCTGCCCAAGTTCCCGGTTGAATCACCTAGTCAAGCAAGTTGCCCCAAATTTGATCAAGCCAACTCCTTATTTGGTCAAATCAAGAGCTCGGTCCCATCCAATGGCCGATTCCCTGATCCATGCGATTCAACCACTTCGGTGGGCCAAGTTTAATTACTATGATTTTCGATTTCTAATGAGTTGCCGCTAAAGAAAAAGAAAATTTGCAACGGTCGGATTAGCTTCACTGGAGAAAATAATAAATTTCAGTAATTTGTAGAACTAGTACTTTAGTCTTTTAAAATAAAGGTATGTGAATCTAACCTTTTGGAATTCCAATCGCTACCAATGACAAACGATTTTAAATCACCTTTTCACATCAATTTGAATCATGAGGTGGTCACATGGTGTTTTGATAAATTATAGGGGCTTTTGGATTTTCAATGAAACCACAAACATGTATGTTACCCATAAAACCAACCTTTCTTTCTCTTTTTTTGAAAGAGGATCAACACCACAAAATACCCTAAAGAATACCCATCCAAATAGACCAGAATTTTTTTTCTTAAAAAATTATCAAAATAGACCCTTAATTATATTCTCTCTTGTGTTGAAATGCAGAAGTATTATTCATTGTATGCTCAAGTACACAGTAAATTAGACAAAGCATGAAAACTAGCAAGGTACATTTATTGGAACTTGAATACAGCAATTACATGAAACAACTAAAATAGAACTAGAATTTATTGTATGCTCTATGTTGAATAAAAGCATAAAATACAACTAAAATAGATAAATATGCACAAGTAAATCAAACGAAATTAGTCCAAATACAAGAATAAGCAAAAGCAAAGTACAAGCTTATACAAAAGAAATTCTTGTTGTCTTCATATTTTTTATTGTGAGTGCAAATTTTTCTAATAAAGTTTGTGATCGTTATGTAGAATATGTCATCCAATTGTCTAAACAACGTTAGTCATATATGTTAGATGTAATACAAAAAGAAACTTTTATCTAGTGATAAGCAAGTAGAAAGACATAGTTTGTAAGATACTTTTTTTCGTTTGTTGACATTATTATGAATATTTCTACGCAGAATTAAAACATAAAAAAAGGACTAAAAGACTAGTTTGAGCATTTAAGAAATGATAGGGGTCATTACATAAATTTTTGAAAAATTTTGGGTTCAAACAGTATTAGAAAAAAATGAAGGACAAAGTGCAATTTTCATTCCTTTGTGTAAACTGACGATAGCCAGTTAACCTGTACCGGTTTTATGTGAGCGTACAATAACAATTACTACATAAAATCACCACATCAACAGAAAACACAAATTTCTGATATGAATTAAATACAATATCTTGTAAGGATCAAGAAGTCAAAAATCAACTATTCAAAAAAAAAGTCAAAAGTCAAATCAAACCCATTTCCGAATGGGTTTTCACCAATTTCAGCTCCAATTTATCCACAATTTACATTAATACCTTCACTCAGCAAGTTTAACATGATTATACTGATCATTTGACACCAATTTGAATAGAGTGCCCAAAGAATTGCCAACATTTTAAAGTTCGCAAATGGGTTATTTATGCAGTTATTGGTTTGCTCTCATTTTCTCTGTTTCCTTTCTCTCTCTTTTCTTTTTTCATAGCGTTTGATCAACATCATTTCATGAAAAAGAACTGCAATACTCAATATGAACAAAAGGAAGATTGGACCAGAATGTGACTTACACAGTAAATTGACAAATAAACCGTGTTTCAAATGGTATGAGCTCTACCAAAGTTCTCTTCCTCTTCCTCTGCTCCTTCTCTAAATGCAGGATGGTCTGGTGATGTTTGAGATAGGGAGGATGAATGGCGGGTGAAATTTTCTGGGGATAATATCAGAAACCTCCTCTGAAGTTTCTCTTAATATTACCTGACATTCCTAAAATTTTAAAAATATCACTTACCTCCCTTACTTTTACTATTTGTGTAGTAAAATTTTTTAAAATCTTAAATTACCCTTTTACCTGCTAAATAAAAATATTTCTAAACCACTTTGTTTACTTCATGAAAACCATTACCTTAAAAACAATATTTAGTAATATTACCACATCATAATACTGTACCCCATAAAAATATAAATTTGAAGAATAAAAAAGATAGTTACAAAGAAATAGGCTTGCACCAATTTAACTCTATATGCTCAAAACCAATTTCTTATGGACTCTAATTTTTTTTTCAATTTCTTCTTAACCCATATCCAAATCTTTAAATTATACTGATTATTATAAAAATTAACTCAAAATAAGTAAATAAATTATACCCCACTCTATCACAATCACAAAAAGTAAAAGATAAAAAATTCAATTTATTATAATTTAAAATAAAACTTGCATAGTCATCCAAAAAATGAGTAAGAAAGAATGTTGGAAAAAAAAGAAAGAGAAGAAAGTGAATTTGTTTCTTTTTTTTAATTTTTGAGTTTCATTTATTTGATATGTGAATTATGTATCAAGTGAGGGTTAACATAGTCTTTTTATAATTACTAGGGGAGGTATGTGATATTTTTAAAATCTCAAAAGTGCCAAGTAATATTAAGAAAAATTGCTAGAGAAGTTTCTGATGTTATCCCAATTTTCTGAGATAGGGTCCTATGATTAAAGTTCTTCTTGCTGGCCTTTGACTTCTTGGAAGTGTGGAGATGTTTGAATGCAACATTTTAAAGTATTTTTGGAACTCTTATATAGTAATAAGAGTTTCTATAACGAGTGACCAATAGAACTTATTAATACATTTAAATTACTTTTGATTTATAATGTTAAGGCATATATTGATAATTATATTTATAAATATTTCTTAATTAATTTATTTTTCTAAAATTTTAACAACTGAACTATACCTCTAAGGTTTAAACAACTAGTCATGAGGGGTAGGCTGGTGGTCAAACAGTTAAATTCCTGCCTGATAGATTGGAGATATCCCCAAGCTGCTAGGTTTGGGACACGGGACGTGGAGGGCTAAAAAAAATTGAACTACATCTTGAACATTTGTTAAGACAAACACACGTGCCAATGCTAGCAGGAAAAGCATGTCCATAAAATTAAGTTTTTTTTCATTAAAATCAATGAAAGTCATTAGAATTTTTCATAGAAAACAGAAGTTTGTTATTTTATTTTGACAAAAAAAAAGAGAAAGAAGTCATTGGAAGTGACATTATTGGAAGTTAAAAATTTAAGTAGTTATCTTTCATAAATCTTTACTTTTGTGAACATAAAATTGAAAAAAATAAAAGATGATACAAATTTTAAATATTTCATATATAGAAAGACATGTTTGTAGTGTTAATAATAGTAAAATTAAATTTCTGTTTTGTAGTGTACCTAAAAAAATAGTTATGAGAATGAAAAAAAATAGCATATGGATTAGGTATTTTTTAGAGTATTTTTAAAAAATTTTACTGTAGGTGTATGTGAAAAACTTTTACTATAAATAATTCATTTGAATTTGATGTTTTTGGGAATGCAATTTGGGGTGTTTTAGAATTTAAATTTTTTTGAGTATTTATTATAAATTTCTTAAAAATAACCTACCACTCTCCCTTTCTTCCTGCTCCACCACCATCACCTGCTACCCTTCCTCTTTTCTCCTCCTTCTCTCTCCTTTCTCTTCTCTCCTCTCTCATCTCTTTTCCCTCCTCCCTCTTCACCTTTCCTGCCACCCCCCTCCCTTCCCTTCCCTTCCCCCACCCTCAGCAACCTATTTTCCCCTCTTTTTCCCCTTCAACAGGGACAGGGGAAGGGAAAGGAGTGGCCAAGGAGCGAAGAAAGAGGAGGAGACGAGGCTAGTGGTGGTATGTAGTGGTGCATGGAAGAAGTAAATGTAGTAGGATTTGTTATTTTTTGATTATGTATTTATTTATTTATTTATATTTGAGATTGTTTTTAGAGTTTGTCCTAATTCACTACACACATAAAAGTAGTTTGTGGGAAAAATATCAAAGCCAAATAGAGCTACATTACAGGAGAATCTTTCAAAAAATTTGTAATTACTCGCCATTCATTTAAGTGGGTCCAAAGATTCTAACAAATCCAAACATATTTCAACCTATATTTTTTAAACTCGGAGACATCCGGTCCAAATCATCTTAAATAACCACTTGTCAAAAAACTCGCTCAAATCCGGTCAAAATCGGATTTGACAAGAACCAATAAAACCGATAAAAATCGGGTTTTGTTCTCTTTTTTGGGCTTTATTTTTTCCCGTTGCTGATTTCTTTTTCCTTTTTCCTAAAATTTTCTTAATCTTTGAAGCCCTAATTTGATCCCTCCCAACAATCTGGTAATATGTATTGGAAATCACAAGCAAAAATTTTTAAGAAAATAACAATAAAGGAAGAGAGAAAATAGATTTGTGAATATATTTTTATTATCATCTTCCAAAGATCTAGATCTAGGTCTAAATGAGAAAGAAGAAAGGAAGAAATTAACAAAAGAATGAAAATAAAGGAAGGGGGAAGGAATCTCGCCTATTTGAAGAAAAGAAACAAAAAAGCAAATCGGAAAATGAAAGGGAAAAAAAAAGTATGCAGGGAGTGAAACCCCTTGTAATCTGATGACGATGAACGCTGGCAATATGATGATGTAGGTGTTTTTCTTGTTCCTTTTTTTTTTTTTCCAAACGATAACATCTTGTTCCTTTTTAATTTGGTGAAATTCTGCGGTTGAAGTTGACTGGAAAAAACAAAAAGGGGAAACACTGGCTGAAGTTGAAGAGAAAAAGAAGAGGCGGAACCTGAATGCATGTTAGGTTTGGACCAAAGGAAGAGAAAAGCTAAGGCCCACTGCCCTTCCTACTTCCGAGTTTACAACTTTTCTAATTTTGTGCTTTGACCCTCTAATTTTAGAACAATTGCAATTATGCTCCCTAATTTCTTTTATAACTCTTTTGTGCAACTTTAGCTTTTGCACTTTTTACAAATAAGCATCAAATTTGTCTATGACTTGTCATGAATGTGCATTTGAACTTTATAAAATTAAAAATTAATTTAAATTTGATTGTTGTGTTTTTATTTAAAATTTGTATTAAGTGCTTGATATTGATTTGTCATTTTGTTCAATTTGTAACTCCATTGTGTTTTAAGAATTTGATGTGATGCAAGGAATATGAGATAAAAATGAACATAATTAATATATCAATAGTATTTTATATATTATTTATTTTACAATTAATATATATTTTTGATATCATAATGATATCATCCAATTTTTAATATCAATTCGACCCGATCGAACTCATTGACCCTTGATCCCTGAATTCGATCGAGTCATTTATCGATCCGAGTTTTAAAACATAGATTTCAACGTCAAAACATCCAACAATCTCAGTAGAATAGGGTATTATCGAAATATGAAATGTAATCGATTAATCCACTAATTCAAAGTTTCAAAGTCATGCTGCTTTTAATACAGTATAAACATAGATTAGATAAAGACATATAATGAAAAATATTAATATTTGCCAAATCAAAATCATGAAATTATAGAGCCAAAGGAGACTTTTATTCCTATTCTTACTCTAACATATATTTAAGGGAGGGACCAACTATGCCAAAGAAGGTTAGAAAGAGAGGATTTCATCGGCAATCTTAGTAGAATAGTGTATTATCGAAATATAAAATGTAATGCATTAATCCACTAATTCAAATTTTCAAACTTGTGCTTTTAATACAGTATAAACATAGATTAGATAAAGACATATAATGAAAAATATTAATACATACCAAATCAAAATCGTGAAATTATAGAGTCAAAGGAGACTTCTATTCCTACTTATACTATAACCTATATTAGGCAAGGGATCAACTAGGCCAAAGAAGGTTAGAAAATGGGGATTCTATCTCTAGATCAAAGGAATGCACCCTTACACACTTTTTTAGATATTAGAGATGCAAAGATTTGAACCCTTGCAATGCAGCTAGGCTTGCACCTTGAGATTCACCTGGTGACCAAACTCCCCTACTTAATTACTTTGTTGTTTCTTCTCTTATTACCCTAAAAAAATTTCTCTTCCTGTCCTTTTTTGTTTTTGTCCCCACTTCTCGTCTCTGACACTCTCTCCCCCTCCTCTCTCCTTTTTTTATTATATTTTTTTAATCTTCTTTACTCGTGCCTTTTCTCTCTTCTAGTCTTATCTCAAATTTCATCATAAAAATACGCACATTGAGAAAGGACAGAAAAAAAAAATAAAAGGCAATAGATGAAGAGTCCAGATTTATGTTAAAGTCCGCCCTAATGCGTCACGATTATTCATTATCAATTGCTGATGAAATGAAAAACCATCAGCCACCGTCATCGTCACCAGGGGCGGATTTAAGGTGGGGGCACTGGGGGCACGCGCCTCCACTGCCCCCCTTAAATTCCTATAATACTTATACAATTTTAATATAATTTTAAGTGTGCTCCCAGAGTTTTGTAGAAAGGATGTGAAAGAATTACGTAATTTTTTAAGTTAGTTCATAAACTAAAATTCTAAAAAGATACGTGGGGCAAAATTCCATTTGAAATAAGGCTAAAAAAGCCTTTTCATTTTAAACTAGCAAGCATAGTTATTAAACCCAACCCGGGAGGGAATCCGGCGAACGAGGTAGGTCAACGGGTTACTGGTTCAACCATTGGATGAGTGGTTGAACCGGTGGGTCACTAAATATATTTAAATATTATATTTCATAATTTTAAATATAAGATATATGATATAAATTGTAATAAATAATGTCATAGCAAATGCTCATATAATTTAATTTGCTATAAAATAATTAATTCATATAAGAATCAATAAATATAAAGTTATTTAGTAATACACCAAACTTCAAGTATAAAATTTTATCTATGTTTAGTGTAATTATCTAACTTATTTATAAATTTTAAGTTCAAAAAATTATTAAAAATAATATCTGTCTTTAAAATGAATTATGTAAATATGTTATTTTTTAAGTCCATTTTATAACTTATAGAGTATGAGGGTCATAAATTTTTATGAAAAAGATTCCAAATAAATTTGTTTTAGAGAAATAAAAAAAAAAGATAAAAATTGATAACATGTTTATATATTATAAGTAAGCAACCTTATACCATATCGTGAAGTTAGCCTGGTGGGTATCCCCGTTGTAGCAATGGCTAGAGATCAAAGGTTCGAATTCCAGCAAAGGCATAAAATTTTTCTACGAAACCCGGTTCGCAGACAAAATCGACTGCGAACCGGGCTTTCGGTTTAATCCGATCGAACCGCCAGTCCGTTTGACTAGTCAACGGTTTGATTGTTTAACGATCTTATTTAAAACCCAACCCGGTCCAATGTCTGGTTCACCGGTTTGATCGGTTCGACCGCCGGGCTGGACCGGGTTTTAATAACTATGCTAGCAAGTACCAATCATATCATTCACTTTTCTTTGGGTCCCACTCCCCAATTTCCCTTCCACCTCTGGTCCGCCATTTTCCCCACAACTGAGAGCCACTACCTTCCACAACCAAGCAGCTAACTACTCTTTCTGTTGATCAATTCATCCAATCATATCATTCACTATTCCTTTGTCCCCACTTCCCAATTTCCCTTCCCTCCATTGGTCCCCTATTTTCCCTCCACAACCGAGAGCCATTCTTACTTCCACAACCAAATTAAATTATCAAATATAAAAACTCGCAGTGAGCAATTGTAAATAGTTTAGTTTGTTTTTGAAATAAAATTATTATTACATTAATAATTTTGAATTTGTCTTTTTACGTTTTCATGGAATATATGCATCATTTGTACTTGTTGGTGAATTTTTTTTTTTTTTTGCTTAAAAAACTAGAAAAAGAGTAGGTAAAAAATTTTAGTGTGCTTTTGCTCCCACTAAGATTTTTTCTAGCTCCGCCCCTGATCGTCACCATCACCATAACATCAGTAAATCAATAATCTTAAAGAAGTTTTTCCATTGAAAATCACTAGTATTTATTTGAATAGAATAAAGAAACTAATGAATTTGTTGAACAACCCTAATCCACTAAAATATCCTAAAAAAACCAAAGGCGATCATCCTAATGCTAGTAAAAAGTCTAAACCAACACAGCCAATTTTTTTTGTCAGTAGAAAGAACATTCATCACCTGATATGGAAAAAAAAACCATGGTCCTAGTTTTTCTTTTTTTCAGCATGATGAAATCTATAGTGGGTTTTCATCCGTCGGATTAATGGTCGATACATTGACAGTGCATACACTTTTACCATTGGACACATCATACATAATTCAAATTTGAATTTGAAACTCAAATTTTACATTTGTATCATGCAGTCAACCGTAATAGTATATACACTATGAGTGTATATAAAATTTAGGGTTAATTACATTTACCTCCCTCAAGGTTAGGCCAAACCACCAATCAATCCCTGTAGTCTCAAAAAATAACAGATACCCCCTTCAAACTTATTACCGTTTAACAAAAACCACGCTACCGTCTAAAACCGTTAGGAATTCTACTAGTGCCAGCCAAAAAATAAAGTGAAAGTCCAAAAATGTCCTTCAAGATCCATGTGCCATTATCTTTCTATTCTTTTATTCCGAAAATAGCCTTTTTCATCTAAACAAAGATTAAATAATGAAAACAGTCCAAAAAAAGCCCCCAACAATCTTTTCCAATAAATATCATAAAAATGTTTTTCAAATCATTGAAAATTGTTTCCATTGATATATCTCTATATAGGTGAATAAAATTTTTGCTTAAAATACTACAGGTTAGCCATGAAAACCATAATGAGTTTAAAGATGTAACATCTTTCCAAGCTCTTATCACTTCAACAAGCCAAACAATATTACTACAATCTTTTGTTTTGTATTGGTTATCAACGGGATTAGAAAGCAAAATATTTGAATAAACAAGAAAGAGTAGATTGATCAGAGTTTAAAGATTAAAACTTTGAACCATGTAGAAGAGAAAGGGTTAATAGAGAAGGAGAGAGAGTATAGGAATATGATGATAAATAGGATGATTGTAATAATAGTGGCTAGAGTAGTGGCAAACATATAAGAAACTTCTATAACTTTTCACGCCAAAAGGCTATTTGTGTAATTTAAATTTTTTTTATTTTAGAAATTGATCAGACATGTTGAAGGGCATTTAGTCTTTTTCCTTACTTCCGTTAATCACAAGTGACAGAAGTTAGTGTGAGGGGCCATCTATTATTTTTTAAAACCACGAGAATTGATTAGTAGTTTGACCCAACCTCAAGGGGGTAAATGTAATTAACCCTAAAATTTACTCTTCATCCGTTATCTTCTTCACCATTTTTACTTTCACCATCTTTGCTTTGACATTCATTTCAGTATTCTTTACTTTCACCATTTTTACTTTGACATTGATCCCAGTATTATCTTCTTCTAGTGTAGGTAGCTTGTTAATACTTAGCAACAACTTGTTTTTCTGCCAAGCCATATTGGCCTAGTTAACAATAAAACTTTATCCTCTCTCAGTCCTGAAGGCCATGATGGACTGATGCGTGGATATCTTCGTTGATCCATCCTTGCCTCCACCATCGATTCTCGGCTAAGATGATCTCGGGCTGCTGAAGCTTGATGCATATAGATGCCATGTATTGTTCTACCACGCTGGTTACTTGACAACGTAGGCAGACTGACTCCAAAACACGTTCATAAGCTAAAAGAGAAAATTCCTAACTGTAATCACCCGATAGTTCCAAGACGTTTGGACATAATCTGATTCTCGGATTGCAATAAATACATCTAAAGGTGAAAATGCTAGAGTCCTAAAGCCAATGATGGAAAACTGTGCGAAGGCCTACTTAAACAATTCCAATGGTGATGCTGATCCAAAGAAAGTAATATTGGATATTGATTTCTGTGGCGGATTTTTTGGCGACTTGGAATTCTATCATGGTGTCAAGGAAAAGTTGGAACCTCGATATGTTGCAGTTCTTAGAGAATCTGGCAGCTTGTACAGTCTTGATTGGGAGGATTGGAAATTTCAAACATGCTTAATTTAGGAGAAACATGTTGGTCGGGATTGTGACCTATTTCACGCTTGTACGATCTCAAGGTCAAGAGGCTTGGCCAGAGACGACTCCTCTGTCCTTCAACTATAGCTAATAGATTAGTGGTCCAACATTTGAATGCAAGTTTTTAATTAGGCTTATGCAACTTTTTTTACTTGGGATTTAGCTATCTAAAAAATGATAGGGGAATGTATGATCTTTATTCCCCTATAGTTTATGTTATTTTTTTAAGATTCACTGCTGTTGTTATTTTATTTGTTGTTCATAACTTTTGATAGCTTACCCTATCTGAGTTTACTTGTTTTGTTGTCCTTACCGCAAAAGAACCAAGTAACCCAACCTTTAGATTGAGGGCCGAAGAGGGAGAGGAGCAGAGGAGTTGTGATAAATCTAGTGCAATGTGGGAGGAAAAAGTATTCACATGTAAGAGGGAACGTAAGCAAGCTGTAGATTCAAGTGAAAGAAAACGGTATGCCAGTTCATCATTTTTAGACCATGGAGACAATAACAGCCATCAAAATCCCAACACAGCATTGTGAAAGTAGCGATAACATTGGATATTACCCCAAAAAAGGGAAAACAAAAAAGAGCTGTTAAATCGAAACACTTTTGCCAAGAGTAGTTAACTTTCAATATTGTTGGTACAAGAAAAGAGGATCAGTTGACAATTCTGCATAACTCTACAAATCAGCACTTCTGTATCTTATGATCTCAACACCCAAGTAGTCTACCGGACCATGAACAGCAACATGTGGCTTTCCAACCTGCACGCGGACTGTAGAAATTTGAGGATACTTGGACAGGACTGTAGATGCAATGAGATGAGCCACAGATTCCAAAAGATTTTTTGGTGGTCCCTCTACGACTTCTTTGACTATGCTGCCGATCAACCAGTTCAAATTATGAGGAAGCTGTAGCTTACGAACAAAAGTATTGACATTTATTGTTTAACAAGTAAAAGAAAATTCTTACACAGACATCATTGGCAACAGTCCACATTGCAACTAAAGCTCAGTAGCGAAAATGAATGTCAAAGCAAGGTTCAAAACATAAAGTTACATTGGCAGGTTGGCCCAGGAAATTGGGTGGAAGCCATGAAGTGGGGGGCTGGGGTGTGTTAAAGATTTCACAGAATATCTATCTAATCTAGATGTATTAACAGAATCGACACACATATCAATGACATAATTGCAGGTGACATGAGATCTTCAAACTGTAATATCATCACCCATCTACTATCAAAGGAGCTTTTTCTAGAAATTCATAAGGGAAGACCATGTTTGCATGATGTTATTCCAGAAGGAAGGTAGAAATTTAGACACAGTAAAGTTTGAAGTTTTAAGAAAGATTTTGCTTTTCCACTTTTTCAAAAACTCATGGTTTCATGTTAACACCACATTTTCAGTCTCCTATTCCAAGATTATACAAGAGAGAAGCTCAAATATAGTAGAGCTATAGTCCTTCCTAATTGATGTGTCGAATTTCAATTAATTCTCCTGCCTCTTCACTTTTGCTTTTTCATTTATTAAGTAGTCCTGCTTTCTGACTTTTAAGGAGCTGATGTGAGACTCAACAAGTGGAGCATCAAATATAAGAAAAAATGCAGGGTACAACAAAAAAGGCTGCTGCTCTGTCTAAACAGGGAAGCATCCCAAATTAGACAAGTGATAATTCTCATTTTCAGGTAAATCCAATTGTTAAAGAACAAGAAGCGGATCCCACACCTGCTTTCACACTAAGTTTAGTTTTGGAATTATAATATCCTGCTAGGGAGATGTTTCAATCACGTGAACATGGTGGTCAGCAGTGGAGAAAAACATTGATAGGAAAAGGATCTATGAAACACGGGTATGAAAAGCAACGGTACAGTTACATACTTGTCCCTCAACTTGGAGACAAATGAAGAACATTGGGATTTATGACTTACGCATATATGGCAGTATAACTTATAGTATCGGAGAGATCATCAGAAGTACCGGCTGCTCGCAGATCCATCCAGGCATCTACATCTATCAAGAACTTCTGACCAAGCTTCCTTTCTTCCTGCTTCACCCCATGATACCCATGAAATTTTAAACCTCTGAGTACAAGCTTGTCTCCCCTTATTAACTCCTTATGTTCTGTTATTGCAGCTGATTAAAATGTACAGCAATTAGCAGCAATAAAATAGACAAACACAGTCTTCATGCCAACATGATTAAATTAAATGTGTTCAAAGCCATTATCAACAACATGGAATTGGGCATCAAGTTAAAGCATACATATTTCATCCTTTTCTATCATTGTGCACTGCATCAATAAATCAAGAAATCATCTAATCAACCTTCGATTACACAAACAAATTGTAGGAATAACATTCTTTCTCCACACCCCCTCATGTCTATTGACAATTTTCTTCGCTCTTTGCAGATAAAGGAAGTACAGAATAAGCAAGTGAAAATATACCAACAGATTTTTTTTTTTTGGGGGGGAAGGAGGGGGGGAGGGAAGGCCCAAAACTAAAATCTTTCCTACTGTAACTTTCTTCAGCAAACACTGAAAAACTTAAAAAGCAAATGAAGAAATAAAGAAAGGTGCCACTTGCATATGAGTTAATATATATTACGGAGAGCCAGATAATCACTTACACATGCTGGGTGGGTGATGTTCATGAGTCAAGTATCCGCCTAAGAATGAGCACAGCAGAGCCGTCTAGATTGTCTACTTGCAGGAGAGTTTCTACACTCTAAAGTCCAGAAACCACTACCAAATAACTTTGGTTAGAATTCTGAAAAGTTGAGGAAAAAAAGTTTACATTACTACCCAATCCTATGGACCCACAATGACCCAAATCCTCTGGCTCTGTTCTGTCTTGATTCCTCTTCTGCAGTTCCTCATCTAATACAGTGAGGTATCTTTTGTTTCAATTCCATATTAGGTCTATCCAACATTTGAACCATAAAGACAAGTGCAGAAAATAGACAAATAGCGTAAATAAAAATCTTAGTTAGGGCAATCTCATATTAGATAGATATAACAGCTTTAATCAGCATTAAGTACCACACTAAGGTCGAACTATCTACTTTACCACCAAGATAAATAGTTGGCAAAATAGCTCAGAAAAGAGAACTAGGGATTTTAGATTACACTGGTCAATCAAAGTCTGAAGATCCAAAATTACAAAAGAAAAGAGAATTCAAGCCACATCAAAATAGCAATGGACTTGACCAAAATGCAAAATTTCTATTTTTACCAACTTACAATGTTCTAGTCCAATTACAACAAACTATGGCATTCAAAAACTCCATAGCTTAGTCTCAATCAATACTGTAAGTAACTTCACTGTAACAGCTTTAAAGTTTAACTCATATTGTAGATAACTTCCGGATGCCAACTTCAAAGTTTTAGCTAAGTTGAGATTGTTGAAATGTAGCGTCTTCAACAAACAAAACTTGTGAATTCGAACAGTAGCCCAACAAAACCCATAACAATTTTAGATGTATCTTAACCTATCCTAAATTCCAAGAGGATAACATAGAAATTAGTATGATATAAAATATACTCCTACTCAAAAATGCTAAAACCTATGACTAAAATAAAATGGTACGAAACAAAAACAAATAAAAGCATGGTTTAACCTAGGACTTAAACTACTAGTATCCTCTGCGCATTAAACGTTACCTTAAGTCATATCTCCACTATTCTTCGGAATACTGCAACAATTCTCCATTTTTTTTTTATTGAGCCTTGACTCACCCTCTGTTTATCTTCTTGCATTAAAGGAAAAGAAGAAATGATAAAACATAAACAGGAAAATTCTATACAAAAGCTTGAGCAATTCACCAGGCCAAGTACTGGCATGAACAGTTCACATTCCCGCTTAGCACTATTTCATGGTCACCACAGCACAAACTGTCAACTTCAAATGTTTAAATCCACACACACTAGATCCAAATTGGTCTAAATTACCTACCATTAGATAGCTACAAACCTCTACTTTCTAAAAAATCCAATTTACTTAGAAAATTACAAAACACTAATGAATTCTTTCGACACACACTGGTCAGTGCCTAAAACATTTCTGAAGAAAAAAAAAACAATTTCTCAATCAATTCTTGTTGGATGCAATACCAACACAAAGCTCTCTTATAGTGCTTTATAGCCATTAAAGAATCAAATAAAATTATCAGAGGCATAAATCCTACAAATTCAAGTTAGCAACTATCCAAGAGACTAAAAATTCTGTCCTCCAAAGTGGGGGAAACAAAACCAGATTACCAAAATATCAGAATACGAAAAATAAATTACACTATCCATGGATTATTTCAACTAGACACTTGATCGACTACCTAACGATTGTTGCTTGTTCAGCTTGGATTTAGAGGAGCATAAAATATTCGGTATTTAGGTTTCTCTTCAGCAATCTGCTTTAATTAAGAATTATAGCTCGAATAAACTAATTAAGGACAAGATAATCTCATTTTAACAGTGAACACCTATAATTCCTCTGCAATTAAACCCTTGTGATACCCTTTCCCTCATTGCAAAGCCATATCCTGGAAGCTAAAAATTGCAGAAAATTAACACCAGAAGATGACAACGAACTAAGAAACTCCATAAATCATCAGAATAACAACAAATTATATATCCGAAATTTCAGGATAAATACGTAACAAATACTACCAACAAAAGAAAAATATAGAAAAAGCATTAAAAAAATTTGAAAAAAATGTAAAGAGACTTACAGATAAGAAGGGTAATCGAGGAGGATAGCGGTTTATGTGAAATTGATGTTACAGAGCCTTCAATATCAGTTCAGAATCAAGCATTAATGGAGGAATTTTATTCAAAAGCTTTACCTCCGGAGGGAAAGGGGAAGGTTTTGCAGGAATTTAAAATCGGACCCCTTCATAGCAAATATGGAAATGCGTTTCTAGTTTCTACTTTTATGAGTAGTGAACGATGTAAAATCCCTTTTTTTTGCGTTAATTAATTTTTAAGAAGTTAAAAAGCTAAAGTATTTAAATGCAGGAGGAAAAAGGAATATAATTCACTTTTCACATACTAATTTTGGCGAAATTAGTTTTTCCACATCAGATTGTCCAACCCTATTAAAAGAAACACAAAAGCAAGCCTGTTTAATAAAAAGTTAGTTTTATACATATTAACAATATATACTATCACAGTTAAATGTATACAAAATTTACATTTTAAATTTAAATTTAAATGAATTATCATGCATCAATGCTAATAATATATTTATTGTTAGTATATAGAAGATCAATCCTTAAATAAATAAGGGATTAGTTCAATCGACAAACTAATCAAATGGTAATTTTCTCTCATCTAATAACCTTATATATTCTAAATTAGATTTTAGAATTATCTTATTTACTTGATAAAAATTTCTTTTCTATTTTAATACTTGATAAATGTACATTTGAGTGGAAATAAAAAATTAGACAATCATAGGAAACTAATTGTTCAAGGAAAATAACTTTTCATATCTTCAAGAGAAATTTTTTATTGACAATGATCTATAATTTTCATGGCATATTATTTAGTTTAGATATTAAAAAGAGAAACTTGGATGAGAGCAAAGATCATATTTTTTAGCTTAAATTTTTTAAGGAGTTGTTTTCGTTTAATCTTTTAATCTAATGGTATTTGATAGGTTTCGTTTAAGTTTTAGACAAATGATATTTGCACTTTAGAAAAAATAAAAAAAGAAAACTTTGAGGAATTCAATGCTCATCTTTGGTGAATGAAATGACATAAAAACCTATAAAATATTTTAAAAGAAATTGCCCCTCCATGCATTTATCAGTAACTCTCCTTGTTTCATCTTTTCAATTTTTTAGTTTTCACTACTCTTACATCAATCCTAAATTGTTGTACTATTAATAGTAGAGAAATTGTTTAAAAATTATTATTTAATAAATGCCATGTGGGTATGTATTAAGTCTTAATGTTTATACATAATCATATTTGCAAAAAAGCCACAAAATATTTTACTTTTTCACCTTGTTAGTTGTTAAAATAAGAAGACAATGCGACTAACAAGTGACATACCTCTCCCTCGAGAAAGTTTTTTTTTTTTTAAATTTTTTTTCACTTCCATGCTATATTGATGGCCAAGTTAATGATTTTCCTTCTTTTTTGGCTAAAACCCACTTTGCAAAAATTGTAGGACCTACCTTTGCTTTTAAATTCAAAATATTAAACCCATGTAGAGTTCTGCCTCCTTTCTTCACCTGACCCCACCATGAGCTTCCCAAAGGTGGAATTCCAAAACCCACCCAGGTAAAAGTTGTGGGTTACGTCTACGGTGGAAAGTTCACTTTCTACCCACAGTGCGCAGAAGCAATGCAAGGAGGCCAACTGTGTTCTGTGGGGACACGCACAAAGATGACAGAGAAATAATGTACCGGGCACTGGAGAAAGTCGGTTGTGCTTGGTTGAAATAATGCAATATATTTTAAAATTATAATAAAAGCCCTCTTAAAAATATGTTCATCATCTAATGCCCGTTACTTAGAAAATATTTTGTGAACACTCCAATCGAGATGTGGGTCCCAATGAAAAGTGAAGAGCAAAAAAGTGAATGTCAAAGAAACGTGAAAAACAAAGGTACGGAAAGGTAGACAAAATTATTGTAACGGAAAATAGGTGAAATTTTTAAAATTATTTAGTGAATTTTGTGCATGTCAAAACAAATATTGTGGTAGTTTTTATTTTTTAATTTAGTTTGATATTTGAAATAATTGAAGTTTAAATATAAAATGAAGAGTTGGGATATCAAACAGGATTAAAATAAAGTAAGATGTGCAATTTTGGTCCCCCATGATTTGGTTTATGAGTTAAACTAGTTTTTGATATTTTGACCAAAATAAATATGTCCCAAATTTTTTATTTTAGGCAAATTTAGGACAACTAATAGAAAACTACAATATCTAATGGTCAAAATCAAGTTAGAATTAGTCAAAAGTTTGACTTTATATTTTTTGGTCCCCAATATTTGAACATTTAATCAATATGGCCCCTTATGTTTTAAATAATTATATTTCAAATGAAATAAAATGTAAATTAGATTAAATGCATAAAATATGTATTCTAAATCTCATTAAAATCCTTAAAAGTAATCCACATTATCAAAACATATCATTTAACCTAAAGAGCATCTTTTCATTAAATTAATTACAAATAAATGATAACACATAAATCATGTATAAAAGAAAATTTAGTGGAAAAAAGAGAATTTTAATTTGAGTATATAATAAATTTAATTGTAAATAGTATAACACAAATTATTGTACGACTTGTGGATATGAGTTTCAATCGATTATGGTTAGGCATTGCGATTATAATAACAAATAAAAACAATTACCAATATAAAGGACTCACATGAATTTTTAAAAAATTTCTTGGTATTTCTTCTTGTCTTTCCTTTATATTAAATCAAATATTTCAATAATACAATTTAATGTATTTATATTTATGTTCATCTTAAATTGATAATTTTATTGAATAATTTAAATAATTATAAAATTTTTATTTCAATTGAAATGCAATTGACAACTAGTTGAATGGCAAAAAAAGAAAAAGAAAATATTATTCAATCAACTCAATGACATATAGTTGTTTATATTATAATAGAATATTTAATTAACTATTTTAATTTACCAATTATAAGTATTGGGCATTAGGTGATGAACAAATTTTTAAAAAGACTTTTATTATAATATTAAACTATATTACATTTTTTATCCGCGCACAACCGGCTTTCTCCGGTGGTGCCCAGATGGCGTCCCCACATAGGACAGTTGGCCTCCTTGCATTACTTCTGCCTACTATGGGCAGAAAAGCGAACTTTCCACCGTAGACGTAACCAAAAGTTGTGAACTTCATCATCGACATAAAAAAGATCCACCTGCGTCCTGTGTGGCCGCTAAACAACGATCCTGAGGCCGTGGTGGTTGTGATTGCCAATATGCCCTTGGAGCTGAAAACCCTGTAAATCCATGCCTCCATCCACTTTGAAAATGCCGTTGTTCTGGGTCCTTTGAGAGCTTCTCATGGTGAAATGGAGCTTCTTGGCGAAGTTGTACATTGAAGGTTGAGGTTCATCATGTTTTTCTAAAGAGAACGTAAAGCAAGCGTTAGAAATCGTGAGCTTTATGGGGTCTTTTGTGACAGGCTGGTAGAGGATGGGGAGGACTCCCAGACGATGTCGTTGCAGTACTCGGAGCAGATAATTTGAGGGTTTGCAGAGGTGATTGAGGGGATCGACAGGGAGAGAATGAAGAGGAGGGAGGAGGAAGGGATCTATTGGGCATTTCAAAAAATGTCGAGGGCATTTTTGGAACAAGGAAAGTAGAGGTCTGCTACTCTTCATTGCTAAAGGGTACTCGGAATGTGAGATAAGGTGTTTATTTGCATATATTTAACACACGATCAAGCCTAAGAATAAATGTACTAATAATAATGCTGTGTCGTGGGCATTTTTGGAACAAGGAAAGTAGAGGTCCATTACTCTTCATTGCTAAAGGGTGCCTGGAAGGTGAGATAAGGTGTTTGTTTGCATATATTTAACACACGATTAAGTCTAAGAATAAGTGAACTAATAATAATGCCAAAACTAGACAGCTTGCAAGCAATTGAACCACCCATCATGATCATGCGTGATTCTTGCTCCAAAAGCCAAAAAAAAAAGGAATTTCAATTAGTGGTTTAGTAATTATAACAAATAGATTTACTTAATCTAATCACCACACAGGAATTTTTTGATAGCTATATAGATTTCCATGAATAAACTCGTACATCATGTACTAAACACTATACAAATTTGAAAATATTATGTTACATATATAATTCGTGATAAATTGATAATAATACAGGGTGTTTCTATGAATTAAACAGTAATTGAGTGACATGAATGACGTTGCAACTATGACAATTGAAAAATAATGATCATAATAGAATAGTCTGCACCAAGCATTTTTCCAACAAATTTTTCTTGTTGTTTCCCCCACATTTTTTGAATAAATCTTTTATTTTTCAATTATTTTCTTATTTCATAGCAAAACTGTGGGCCAGTCTTCATGGGCTCAAGGTAGAGTTGGATTTGGGAGGGAATCAAGTTCTTATCAGTCCACCAGGATCTGTTAGCATGTAATGGGCTTGAAGCCCTTCTTCATCTAGACCTCGCAAAAAAAATGTTATACTATTAAAATAAATACTTTTACAAATAATCTTCAATCTAATGAAGGGTCTAATTGAAATATAAAAAACTTTTATAAAAGGCATTCATTGTGCTCCAGCCCTTATTATGTTATTAGTTGGAAGAGAGTAAGTAATTTATTAGACCACTTTTTTTTAAATCATTAAACCACTTGTTAATTCTAAGCTACTTCTTTTTGTTATATTTTTCTTATCCCTTTTTTGAGCACACATTTTTCTTATCTTAATGTCTTGCAAGCTAGTTCTACATTAAAACCATAGCAATTGTGCAACACAAATGCAATTGTTAGAAGTTGATGCTCTTGTGCTTTTCATTGAATAATTATCTTTTATGTCAATGTTACATTCTGCTATGAACACAAAATTGATAGTACCCTTAAAAAATTAATTGGTACCCTTAAAGAAATTAAGAACTAATTGCATTTTGTGCCCTTAAATTTTATTGCTATTTTGATATCACATTCTAAATTGAACTTTTGGACACTTCTACACCAATGAAGTTGTTTTATTTGCCTCTCTTTGGTTTAGTAAGTAAAGTTCTAATAGAAGTTCAATCAAACTCAGAACCTTAGTTTCATCATTCTACTTTGCACCACTAACGTTTTTTTTGCCTGATTGCACCACTAAAGTTCGATACTCGAATTGCACCTCAAACTTTAATTTTGAGACATTTTCCGCCCTCAAATTGTTTCATGTATTTCACTATGGGAAAGAATAGTTTATAATGTTTGAAAATTGATTGAATCAGGAACAGATTGGAATTAGATATTCAGGAAGTGAATTGGTGTTTAACAATGACACTCTTTTTTGAACTCCAAAAATATTAAAAAATGACCTCAACCACCCTGCACCAAGTACCAATCACTAGAAATTAAAGACCCTAGGTTCAAATCTCCTTTTTCCCTCTCTACTTCTAAAATCCAACCCTTCCTCAACTAAAAAAATTAAAAATAAAAAGAAATGAAAACCACCAGTTGTTATTTTAATGTTTTGATGATCTCTGACCCTTTAACTGATACTGAAGTAAAAAAATTATTATGCACATCTATACTAAGCACCTTGTTATTTAGCCAAAATACTTGAAAGTGCCAATATAATAATATCTTTTTTTTTGTCATCATCATTTTATCTTTTTTATTTATTCTATCTTAATCTAAAGGGGGAGGTTCAACTGGACCTACGGGGGAACGATGGGGACTGTACCACCATCGGACTAGACGGGTGTACTACGAACCCATCTGGATTTTTTAGAGAAACCACATATTGCGGCAATTGGTAGGAGACAAAATTTAAACCCTTGATCTCTCATTCCACCAAGCTTTAAGGATTTCGTGGTGGCCAATAGCCAAGTTTGGATAATACTGTCGAGGCTTAATACTATCGAGTTTGGATAATTTAAACATACCAATTACTAAGCATATTAAAATGAATTAATGAGTGAATTGGTAATGTTCATAGCAGGAGGAGAGCTCTTACAATTCTCTCCACTGTCAAGTTCAGGGTTTGAATTTTGAGTACAGCAGATAGGGGTGAGAAAAGTGTGGGGAGGGGTGGAAAATATTAAAAAAAAGGATCAAAATGAATAATCCAAACCTAACTAGCTAATTTAAGCAATCGCGTGTTGTGTTATAACATTTATCCTAGCCGCACAAATTGCATCATCACCATTCGCCACTGCAAAGATCAAGCAAGATACGTTTGTTGCCTTGTTTTACTTTTTTAATAGAGTGCTATGTTCCTCTCTTCTGAACCTCCCAACTTGTTTTGTTCAATTATAATCCATTTATTGCTCTTTGAAATTGTGCTCTTTCCACATGTGATTCGGTGCTTTTAGTGCATTTTGACTTGCAATTATTTTCCTTGTTCCAATTCAGTGCAATTTTGCTTAGCTTAACAGTACCATTACGGGAACTACTAGAAACTCACAAAATCCGTTGATAGTTAGGTACTATTAAGTAAAATAATGGTACTACATCCGAAGCTGAAAGGAAAATTCAAAGCCTAATTTACTTCAAATGCATTAAAAATTTCCAATGCACTCGAAAAGGGAAAATGCTAGTTTTTATCCTTAAACTTTAGGTCATTGATACATTTCATTCTCAAACTATCTAGTCTAATACATTTAGTATTTGAACTATCTCAAACTATCAATGTTTGACAAGATTCATCTCAAATGAGAAGTTAATTAATTTGAACAGAAATTGGAGTTGGAAAGAAAGATATTAGAGTTGGGAAAGTAAAAATACACGTTCTATTCTATTGATTTTAAGTCATGCAAGATTTGTTACTTAACGGATTCATGCCCATCACGTGTTGATTTGAAGTCATACAAGGTTTTTTATTTAACGGGTTTATACCCATCACATGTCCAATTTCCATTCAAATTAATTAATTTCCTATTTGAGAATGAAATTAGTCAAAATTGATAGCTTGAATACTAAATGTATTATGCCAGAAAATTTTAGGATGAAATACGTTCAAGGCCTAAAGTTTAGGGATGAAAACTAGCATTTTCCCCACTCGATAACTTATGGATGAACAACTCGTGCATTATATATGGGGATGATTCTGAAATCTCCTTTAAGGTTTCTGGCAATTACGGTCACCTCTTGTGAAATTTGAAAAATTATACATCGCTAACTTGGTATTATGAAAAGATTATAATAGCTTTCATAAACTCTACAAATCTTAAGTAAAAAATGAGTTTAAAAGAGGGAAAAAAAACCCTTTCTTGCTAACATTCTTTTATCCAAAACTCTAAACTTATCTTATCTAGTATGTTATATTTCATTCCCAATTTCTCTATATAGACTTTTTGCTCAACTCTGTAGGAGCCGACAACCAATACGAATGCGTTTGTTAAAAGGAGTATTTTCATAAATTACTTTACAAAAATAATTCGAAGCACCAAAACTTGGTTTTTATTTTTTCTTTTTTTACAAAGAACAACCTTAAAATTTTTACCTAATGGATAATGGTGATATTTGATTTCTTTTATCCTTTTCATTTCTTTGAAAAACCTGATAGAAGTAACATGAGATATTCATAGGACTTTTTATGTTTATATCACCAATTGTTACCAAGAGATACTTTTTAGGGAGAATTGCACAAATAGTCCCTCACATATACAAATGTGAAAATTTAGTCCCTCAAATTGAAAATGATCACTTTTAGTCCTTAGCAAATAAAAAAGGATCAATTTAAGTCCCTTTTCACTTTTTCGAGCAATTTTTGTCCAAAATGTCTCACGCGCACATCACGTGCCCAATTTTTAAAGGATAAAAAAGCCAAACCACTTATTTGTTGTCCAAAATGTAAGGGATGAATGGTCCCCAAAATTCTCCTTGTCTCCTTCATTTCAACCAAACCCTAAATCTAAGCTTTATCTCTATGACAGAACCACCAACTTGTAATTGCAGTGTACCAACGAGAGTGAAGACGTCGTGGACAGCTGAAAATCTAGGTAAGAGGTTCTATGGTTGCGCTTACTATGAAGTAAGTGTGCCTAATTTCTGTTGCTTTTTTATTTCAGAAAATGTGAAATGAAGAGGTAATTTTGAATAGCATAATGGTGGTGGCGACTATGGCTATTTCAAGTGGTATGATACGAGCACTTGTGTGAGGTGCGATAAATTAGTGAGACACACAAAAAGATTGATGAAGAGGATAAGACAGTTAGAGGCAAATATGGAAGAAACAAGACGCAAGGAGAAAATGATGAAATTGTTGCTGTTTGTGGCCTTTGTATTCGTAGTGCAGAAATTGTTGTGCAAAGATTGAGTTGTAACTGGCATTTGTTGGTGCAGGTGGTGAACTGGGTGGCTTTTATTTGCTGTATTTAGGTTGGGTAACATTTTAGTGGCCTTGTTGATTGTACAAATGGGAGTTGGAATGCAATTATGAAGCTTAAGTCCTCTTTGCTGTATTGTAATTTTTCCTTGAATATGAGCTTACAACGTAATATAGAATAAAAATCTAACTTGAATGTGTTGTAAAAAGTTGACCAAGAACAGTCCTGTATTGAAAGATAATGAAGAGGATAATGGCGTGATTATAAGTGAAGAAAGAGTAGAAAGTGAACCAATTATGAAGCTCCAGAAATAAGAAGAGTATGCATTCCATTGCAATCAAAAAATAGTACATAACCGAGTCAAGTACATTCATTACAATATGCCTTTTATCAAAAAAATGCAATGAACTAAGAAGTCAATTCCATTGCTCTAAAAAAGAGGTATGCTGAAGCCAAATAGTAGACAAAAAGAATATCTTTTAACTTCTTAAACACTTAAATAAAGCCATTTGCAGTAGCACGCCATTGTCATCCAAGTCAGCTTGTCATCCCTCCTTGCAACACTTTAGAAGCAGATATCTTTGCAGTTAGGGCTGCAAATGAACCGAGCCGCTTGCAAGCTGCTCGAGTTCGTTTATGAAACGAGTCAAACTCGAGCCATCTGATCTTAAGCTCGTTAGCTCGTCGAGTGGCTCGACGAGTCTTGTAAAATTATAAAAATACCCCTATTTGTATAACTAATTACTAAGTTAGAATTTAGGAATCAGATCAAAAGTTTTATTTCCACAAGTTGCATTCCATTTCTAATTGCTTCCCGTATCTCTCTTTCCGTCTTTCCTTCACAATTTCTCACACAAACCCTAGCCACCGCCGCTGGCAATCCACCACAGCTACTACCACCGCCGCCACCCCTCAATCAATGACCAACACTTCACAGCCCTAAGCCCCTAACCTTTCTCTTGTTTGTCAACTTCCTTTACATTAGAAGTAGTAGCAGCTAAGCGGTATCGGCAGTCTGACACCACCAGCTTCTTAAATTCCTGTTACCTTAGGATCTCCAATAAGGTTTTAAAAGACGTTAAACAAGAAGAATTTTTGGTTGGATAATCGATCGGTATCTCTGCAACACAAGTTTTTTCATCGAGCTCTTACTCGCCCTCTCCCTCTTGGACTATTGACCCCAGAAGAATCCTTTTCTTCTTTGCCACATTGTAAGTCCGTTTCACTTCCCATTTATTTATTTTAGAGAAAAATGTTTGAGAGAAAATAATCCAAAATCAGTGGTAGATGACTGATTTTTTTTCCTCTCTTTATTAGTTGGATTTAATCTATTAGTCTAAGCATGCTCGAGTCCAGCTGATACATTTATAGATCCTCTGCTATCTATTGATTGATATTCTAATAACAAAGGGAACCAAAAGTTATGGCAAGCCAGGCCATCATTTTGTTAACCCTGTTTTCCACTCAAAGGATGACAACGAGATTGATAATGATAAGTTTTGATAATAGGCTTCACTAGATATATACACTACACTTTATACAACTTAGGGTTAAATACCAAAAAGCTCCCTGTGGTTTGACTAATGTTCACTTTACCTCCCTATGGTTTGGAAACCTACAATTTGACTCCCCCAGTTTCAACTAAATTGAAAGTTCGACGGAAAACATTCACATTAACAGCTGAATGGAAAATGGCAAAATTACCCCTCTATAAGTCAAACCCTTGGAAGAATGTTTCGTACCAAAACCCCCCTGTGGTTTGACTAATATTCACTTTAATTCCATATGGTTTGGAAACTTACAATTTAACTCCCTGTCGTTTCACCTAAAGTGCAAGTCTGACAGAAATTCCGTTAATGTGGATGTTTTCCGTCGAACTTTCAATTTAGTTGAAACGACGGGGAGTCAAATTATAGGTTTCCAAACCATATGGAGTTAAAGTAAACATTAGTCAAACCACAGGGGGGTTTTTGGTATTTAACCCTACAACTTATTATCTCATTGTATCATTCTTTTTTTTTCTTGAAAGTCCTTGATATCCTATTTTTTCTTGAAAACTCCAATAGAAAGTATTATTCAGTCATATTCTACATAAAATTAGGATAGTATGTTGCGCATGCATTGGCCTTTTCTGTATGATTTAGGGGTTTTTTGCATTTCAGCAATTTGCATGTCTTTTAAGTCACTTGTAACTGAACAGGTGTGACTCAATTTCTGCTAGCTTTCTCCATTTCTGACATGTCCAAATACATAGGCCACATTTTATTATTTTAGAACCTATTCAAACTCTGATTTTTTGCACTTTTTTTTCTTGGCTGGTATTTGGCTGCTTGGGATGATTTAATATGAAAATTTTGATAGAATTAAAAATCACAAGCTCGTAAGTTCCATGTGTTTTATAGTATTGAATGTTTGACAGTAAAAGATGATTATCTAATCATGTTTTGTTATTTTCCTTTGTTCATAGTTGAATTATAATATGGATAAGTCTGTCGAAGATGTGTCTTCACAGCAAGTTAGAACTGGTGGGAATTCTAGTCCCGTGAATATCATTGATACCGAGGATGGAAATGACAATGAGGAAGAGCTGGAATACTCTTTTGGTGATGAAAAATTAGGAAGTGAAGAGGAGCAGTTAGAAGGTGATACACAAGCACCTGTTCAAACTTCAAATCAAGAGGCTACTGAAGGTGATACTCTAGATGTTTTTAGAAAGAAAAGGAGAGCTAGAAAATCTGAAGCATGGGATGATTTCGAAGATGTGGAAGTTGGGCCTCAAAAAACAATTTACTCAAAATGTAAGCATTGCCAGGCTAGATTCAAAAAGACGAAATCTGGTACAATTTCAAGTTTGTTAAGGCATCGGAAAAATTGTCCTAAACGATTGGAGAAACTTAATTTTTCAGCTGCTGATTCTAGCTCAAATGCTCATTCCGTCCTTCATACTGGCAAATTTGACATGGCTGTCATGAGACAAAGTGCGGCTGAGTGGATGCTTATGCATGAACATCCCTTTTTAATCGTGGAGGAAGATGGCTTCAACTTAATGATGAAAAAGGGGATGCTTGAATGGCAAAAAATCAGCCGGACTACCAACAAGAAAGATTGTCTTTCCGTGTATGAAAGAGAGAAGCACAAATTGAAGAATTTGTTAAATAAAGTCAAGAAAATCAATTTGACCATAGATCTTTGGAAGTCCAAGAACCAAAAGATTGAATACATGGTTATAACTGGGCATTGGATTGACACCCAGTGGAGATTACAAAAATGAGTCCTCAATTTTGTGCATGTCCCCCTCCACATCTGGGCATTGCCATTGCAGATGCTATTTACAAATGCATGTTGGATTGGGGTATTGAGGCCAAGATTTATATAGTATCAGTTGATAGCGCGTCAAATAATGACACTGCACTACGATGTTTGAAGGACACCTTCTCGAGAAACCAGTGCTTGTTAGCCAAAGAAAAGTTATTCCATGTGAGATATTGTGCTCACATACTTAACCTAATGGTTCAAGATGGCCTTAGTGAAATTCAAGAAATAATTCATGACATAAGAGCAAGTGTAGAGTTTGTAAACAAAACTGAAGGGAGGCACTTGATCTTTGTCGAAATAGTACACCAGCTGCGATTGCTTGGAAAAGTGCTGATTTATGACTACAAAACAAGGTGAAATTCGACCTATGAGATGCTAGCTTGTGCTCTCAAGTTCCAAGAGGTGTTCCCGAGATTCAAAGACAGAGAGTCAAGTTATACTTTTTGTCCTTCCACAGAAGATTGAAAAAAGGTAGAAAAAGTGTGCAATATTTTACAAGTTTTTTGGAATGCAACTTATATAATATCTGGGAGTGATTACCCAACAGCTAATTTATATTTAAATGAAGTTTATCGGATAAAAACACTTCTAGATAGCAAAGCAAATGATGAAGACAACTTTATTTGATTAATGGTTTGTAAGATGAAGATGGAATTTGACAAGTATTGGTGTGAGTGTAATTTGATGATGTCTATAGCAGCCATCTTGGATCCTAGGCTCAAGATGCGAGTCATCAACTACTGCTTTCCATTGATATATCCACTGCATGAAGCGCAAGGGAATATAAACAAAGTTTGGCAAGCGTTGTATGATTTATATGCCGAGTATGTGGAGATGCATGTTTCAAGTTCAAGAGGTTCTAGAGCAAGCTCTCAAGCAGTGACAAATGATCCAGTTAGCAAGAGTAGCAGTAGTTCATCTTCTACAATGACACACGCTACAGGAATATGTGAATTTCTATCTCATATTGCTACTGTCTCATATTGCTACTGTCTCATATTGCTACTGTGAAACCCGTTCAACCAGAGAAGAATAAACTGGATATCTACTTTGAAGAATAAACTGGATATCTACTTTGAAGATAGTCTTCTCAGTGCTACAGAGAAGTCGAGCCTGGATATTGTCAACTTAGATATTTTGAAATGGTGGAAAAGCACAATAAAATACGAGATTTTGCCTAAGATGACAGTTAAAATTTTAGCCATTCCTATCAGCACCGTAGCTTTGGAAGCGACATTTAATGCTGGACTCCTACCGTACTTCATTAACTCCAGAGACTGTAGAAATGTTGATGTGTGCTGGGGATTGGTGTCGTAGGCTACACGAAGTGAAGAAAAAGGATAAGGTAATTATGTTACAAATTACTATTTCATCTATTGTAATATATTTTATAATTGGCTTAATCTTGATCTTTTTTTTTTCACTTTGCAGAAAATGAAGTCAGCACAAGAGATTTTATTGCCTGTTCCTTGAACTATTTCATGTTTTAGGTAATCTATATTCTATATTTAGTTTTCTCAAGTTTGTTGGCTACTAGTCTCTTAATTCATTTGGCTGCTGGTTTCTTTATATGTGTACATTATCTATTTGGTGGCTAGTTTTAGATGATTTTTGTATTTCACGTGAGATATTTCCTTGGTTGTTTCATTGCAACTGAAATGGAAGTTATTTGGCTGCTTTTGTTCCCTTTTTTTAGATGATTTTTAGCTGTTGTTTAATTGATTGTTTGGGCTGTTCATGTGGTGAATTCTAAGCACGTTTTAAGCTGGTTCTTTGGAAGTTTTTTAGTTGGCTTTGTCCTTTTTCTTGGCTGATTTTTTTGTAGTTTTTTTGGGTCAATTTTTTACTATTTTTTGGTTGTTTATAATTTAAGGATGGGCTCATAACAGTGAATTAATAGATTATAAATGTGATCATAAATCAATGATTTTACTTAGTTTGTAGTAAGATTTATGATTGATCTTGATTTATTTGTGGTCTAGTTTTCTGTTCCTTTGGCTAAGTAGGGTGAATGGCATATGCTTTTTGCCACTATTGAAGTGTCAAGTTGGTATGTTTTTGTGTATGTGATTATCTTCTATGACTTTCTATGATGAAACATTAGGAGGCAAATGCAAAACTCAATGATTTTGGTTAGATTGGCAGCCTTAAACTTGATAAATTTGTTACTATGTTGGTTATATTGGCTGGTTTTTTGACTTATTCTATTGGTTGGTGTTTGGCTATTTTTTTTACAGCTCACTTGTTGGAAACTGGAAAGGAGACGTGGAGAAATCTTGGCCGGCTTTTAGCTATTATTTACTTATTTTCTATTGTTGAACTTTGCGATTGAGAATGTTGAACTTGTGTGAAGTGCTGGGCATTTAAATTCTAGACTTTTATGTGGCATATATTTCTAAAATTATGATTGTATTTAGTGAAAAATGTGTAGGTCTTTTTCAATTATGATCATGTCAAAAGTTATGGTCAATTGTAGCCATGAATTGTAGGCTATTATTATGCTCATAATTTGGTTAGGAATAAGTTGATAAAATGCTATTTTTGTTAGATTAATTTCCAAAAATTCGAGTTAACCAGCTACTCATGAGCCAGAAATTCAAGCTATATTACGAATTCACAATTCGAGCTGCTCGCGAGCCAGAATCGAGCTACAACTCACGAGACTTATTGACTCATGCTCAAGCCTAGCTTTTTCTTAGTCGAGTTGAGTTCGAGCTCAACTCTCTTGGCTCGTCGAGTTCGAGCTCGAACTCAAGCCTACATATTATTAAATCGAGCTCGACTCAATAAGTCCAAAACTCGACTCGACTTGACTCATTTGCAACCCTATTTGCAGTTTTCTTAGGCCTCTAATACAAACAAAACAATGACGAGGTCATTACTTACAGTCAATAGCAATTTTTGCAGTCTTAGAAGTAGATATCTTTGAATCTTCTTTAGATGATGTATGCAGTAGACAATAGCGATTTATTTACAGCCAGTCAAGGTGGTTCCCATGGGTGTCTCTTATAGAGAGAGGCCAGTTGAATCACAACTACTTCGAGTATGTCCAAATCTTTGACATACACCACATCTGTACTTGACTTTCTTACCCTGACAACTGGCGACCAGAAATTCAAGTAAATAATAGTATGAAGGAACTAAACATGCTATAGAATAAAATTAGTATGAACAAGTAGAGAAATATGAATTGGAGATGTTGCATTCTTTGTTGTTGATGTTGGAGTAGGTGGTTGGCTGGTTGTAGTTTCACATGAGATTTGACTGATGAGATCAAACAAAATTTGGTCACTTGTATCAGTCTCCAAGCCACTTGCACAAAAAACTACTTCAAGTGTGAAATTGGACTATTTGTTTGCAACAGGAGTAGTATTTTGAGGCTGGTAATTAGTTTGGGACTGCTGAGGTTAGGACTATTTGTTTGCACCAGGATTTATGGTATTGGAAGTCTGCTGCTGTGGCTAAGAGTTACTTGTAGCTGCAGTAGCTTGTTTCTAGACATTCCCTTGATCATGACTGCTTGGACACTTCCTACTATTGTGGCCATTTTATTTACATTTTCTACACTTTGTCATCGAGAAGTTGTTGCAGCTGGTGGCTCATCTAACTCTCTTCTTCTTACCTTCTTGGGCCGGCCAGGAAGCTTGATGATTTCAGGTGGCAGGAGAAGCCTCTATTTCAAATCCTTCCACAAATGCTTACCATTGAAAGGATGTATTGTAGGCCCATATGCTCTCATGTAGGCCTCTTTTGAGTAGCATTAATTGACAAAGTTCTCTGGAGGCTCCTTTGTCAAAATAATGGCACTCATTGCATGAGTATAAGGAATACCATTTAGTTCCCATCTTCTACAACTACAAATTCTACTCTCCAAATTCACAGTGTACCTATCTCCATACATACACCTTATCTCATAATTCCAGTCCCCTGAAGATGTAGTTATGGAAGCACTAGAAGCACTTTTTATTTTTTCCACCTTTAAAATTTTAGGACATACCTTTCCTGTATAACTTTTTCATCCACTCCATCTTATTCTTCATTCTAACCATTAAATAAAGTCATATTGTTTCCAGCATACCTAGTATAGGCCTCTCCCTTGCTTCTAAAATGCTGGAATTGAAACTCTCACATAGGTTGTTCAATTAAATGTCACATTTAATGAAGGTTCTGAAGTAAGTTCTGGATCACTGCTGCAGTGTTGTGTTGTCAAGCAACCATTGAAATGCACCCTCATCAACTGCTTTCAAAGCTTCAATCATAGCCTTGAAAAGATTTTTGTAAGGAGCTCTTGCAAGTGCCTAAATTCTCTCCTTTAATTCCAAACCACCATGCAACTTTTTAAAGTTATTGTACATATGTCTCATATACATCCTATGCTCTACATCTGGAAGCAACTCTTCAATAGGTTCAATCAATCTCTTCAAAAAATTAAAAAGTAAAAATAGATCATCAAATTAAAACTAGCAACCTCAACTTACACACAAAAAAATACAGAAAAATATACTTATACACCTTTTGTTTATCAGTAATACTAGGAGGGAGCGCCTGCGCATCGCGCGGGTGTTTGGTGCATGTGGGAAAGGAGATTTTTTTTTTGAACAAACAATAGTACATTGTGAAAAGAAATAAAACTCAGTATGAAAAGATAAATAATATAATCAATCAATTCACACAACGTTACAATAAAACTGTATCAAATTAAAGGTCGTTGATAATGCAGAAAGGCAGAGCAACACAGAAAGCTAACTTTATTCCAGAATCCCCACCAAGAGGTCTTACTTACTGTTGCTTCAAACCTATAAGATTATAACCAACCCAGACCAATTGGGGTTAGGCAACGCGATAAGAGTCGCTAATTGTAGGTACTAAAAACACATCCGACAAAATTAAGAGAGGAACTGAAAAATTGGAGAGGGGTGAAATCTAACCTCACATTGAACCATCAGGAGTAGCTGGGACTGAAGAGCATTTTGAACTGATTAGTATGAAGCCAGTTAGAATTATCCCAATCCTAGAATGCGAACAAGGAGAAACTGATAATCAACCGTTTAGGCATTAACATACCAATGGTTCGGCAATTGAATTGGGTGTAATTAATGATGAAATAATAGGTAATTTCAGAGTTGAGTTCGGATGGAAGAGAAAACGATGAGGCAAATCGTTATAGACAAAGGCAAAAAGGGAAAACTTAACTCCTAAAACTGAAAAGGGATAAACTGACCAATGTTTGTGGCTCATAAATGTAGATTATAAATGATAGATAAATGGGTTCCTACCATTGATAGAGAAATTGTTGGCTCATTTCCTAAATCTGATTGTCATTCAAACGTTTCAAATAAAGCAACATCTCAAACGGTTATCTGTAGCTGAAAAGGGAAATTATTGGTAGTTAAGCGATATTCCGGTAATTACATCAACATACAAGCACATATTGGTTGTACAAAATGCAAAAACGGTTGAACACTAATTACACATTCCATCAATACTCAGATGACTCATCAATGACAACTTTAAATGTATTAAAAATGGGGTCATTTCAGTAAACATACCCAAATACATGCTTTCTTAACTTGTACCTAAATCTTTTAAACTAATACACAACATTTCATATTTCCAGAAAGCCCCAACCTATGCGGTTGAAATTCAACCTATTTTTTGACTAAAACTCAATCTTATATAGTATAAGGAAATGTCCAATGATTTTCATCTCTGATTTGGAGGTCATTCACCAATTCACCTATGAACCATTTTCAAGTCAGCTTGCTTTCTATTTTCACCACATCATAGGCAATGGGATATAACTAATCATTGGGGTTAATTCCTACGGTTACAAGTAATACACCCTTGTGGAACCCTCTAAGATGGCAGCCATCTAATCCGACAACAGGTCCACAACCACTTAAAAAGTCTGTCTTGCACATTAAGACAAATAATGTGAGGACGTGTAAAATCCCTTATATTTTTCTTAAAATCCCCTTTAATTTGAAAATTATTACTTTACAATAACTTTACTACACATTCACTTTCCCAATAGCTACAAATAATCATAGAACCAAGGGTTTCCGTTTTACTTTCATCGTTAAGCCAAACTAGGATTTTTACTTCTTTTTGTAGTCTGAGTAATCGATACAAAGTGTGTACTAAGTTTAGTGATTCCGAATGAGTTTTAGATAATATTAAATGTGTGATTAGAAATGATAATAATAAGTTAGTGAATTAGAGGTTAAAACCCTAGTATACGCGATTTAAGAAAAATCGGCTTGAACCGGCCGGTACCGTTAAATACCCATTGAACACACCACTTGACCACCCACTTCATTAACTTAATTTCATTGTCATTAGTGCCAAAATATCAGCCCTAATTATGCTTGTGAGCCAGCCGAAATTATTGACTAGAAAAATAAAGGAAAAGAAAAAAATTCAAGATGGAATCTCATGGTGACAAGTGGCGGCCATCCCATGGTTGTTGACCAACTAATTTCCTTCATATTTATCACCAAAAATCACTTCAATTGCCCCTTATTTCTTCCATTCCAGCCGTGACTTGAGGAAGAAAAAAACAAGAGGAAGAAAACTCCATTTTCCATCTTGAGTTTAGCTCATTTGAGTGAAGAATCAAGAAATTTAAACCGATTAATCATCTAGTTGAGGCTTTAGGAAGCTTGGTGTGCCAAAGTTTTGAAAGGAAAGGTGAAGGATTGCTCTTGTAAGCATCTTAAAGAGGTATTATAGCTTATTGCTTCTCTACCCTTGCTTAAGTTTGCATAACAACTCATATTTGTGGCTTATAATAGTTATTTCCATGGTTTTGAGGCTTAGGGTGGTTATTTGAGGTAGGGTTTTGGAATTTCTCAATCATAAATCTTGTTGTTTGGATGGCATATGGTGTCTATAATCTTGTAAAGGAAGTTGAAGTAGTGATTCAAGTTAGAAGAGTGAAGTTTATACCATGAATTCATTAAATTCCAGATTGGGGTTCTTATATTGCTCTGTTCTGACCAGTTCTATCTGGCCATGATAGAGGCCGAATTGGCCTTAGCTCAAAACATGAACGTTGTGGGAAATGATATTTTATAACTTCCTGTAAACTTTTTAGCTCGATCGGAGCACGGGAGGATGTGAAATGACCGAAATACCCTGAGCGCTACAAGCTTCAATTCGTACACAGTTTTGTGAATCCATCGGTTTGGCTTCATTTTCTCACCCTGATTCGTATCCAATCAGATTTTAGCCAAAAAACAAAAGTTGTAGCCTTATGTTTTAGCTTTCCAACGCCCCTGAAAACACCTCAAACAGAATTATGTAGCTTGAGTTGTTACCGGTTAAAGTCAGTGCTGACAACCAGACTGACCATGAACTTTTGGATCTGTGATCGGCAAATTCGACTTAGATAAACTGTGAATTAGGTTAAGTTGCCTTCATGAAAGTTGTTCCCCTCTGTCTTAGCTTCGCAAAGGTATAAGGTCACCCCGATTCGATAAACATTGCTTCAGTTATGACTAAAATGCGATGAGATGTCAAATCTGCCGTTTAGATTTTGTCTTCAAAACTGATTTCCGATTTGTGCTATTGCACTTGTGTTGTATTTGGGTGATTTTGGAGCCTATTGGAAGGGTTATGTTAGTATCATTACTTTTGTATTATTGTGGGGCTGAATTAAGGAAAAGAAGAAAGCCATAAATGGCTGGAAATTAGGTAAACACAAAGGGCGTGCCGCCCAAATTTGCACCGAAGGTTAAGTAGAAGTATGCCCGTCTTGAGTAAAGTCCTTGAGGATGAATCTAATTCGACTTTGTCTAAGTTATTCGAGTCCCCTTTTGTGGAGGTATATAAGTTGAAATTCGGCCGAAACGTGTACTCTTGGAAAAATGAAATTTACAACTAATAGAAATATGTTTTCCTCATCCCTTCGATTTAAATGGTATTTCAAAATATAATTGCTACCAAGTTTCACAGTTTGTATAGCGAGCAAGAGTTTTACGTATATGCTCCAAATGAATTTCAGTTTCTTGATTCTTGTTTAAACGAAACGTCTAAGTTTCGAACCTTAGTCGATTTTCAAAACTCTTAAACGATATTTTATCGCAGATTTGGACTCCAAACCAGGAGTACTACCTAGACGTAATCACTAAAAGCACTACATCTTTTGGTGAGTGCTTCCAAATGCCTGATTGCACTTGACACTTGTGTTTAATACTTGAGCAATGTGATTGCCTGATATATGAATAGGTTGATAGGGTAAGCGTGTACTTTATCGCACTTGCCCTAATGTGATTTGTTCTTGGTCATTGATTTCAGTTGAATTGATATACGCACATGAATTACATCTTGTTTGGAATTCCAAAAACCCTGTGGTTAGTTAATCGAGTCGAGCCGACAAGGGTCTGGTCGATTAGATAACGAACCCTGGGTAGTTAGTGATGTCGAGTGGAGAGTTTATCTCCTCGACTAATCGTATACTCGAGTATTACCACCAGTATTTATTGTGGAGTTCGGGTCCGGTAAGGGGTTTGGTCGGTGGACGGAGATTGGAGTTAAGTGGTGTTCTATTGGATTAGTTACCTTACTTGAAAGTTGACGGAGTGTCAACTACCAATCGATCAAGTTATGGTGGAGCCGATATATGAGCAACTGCATCCTTATATGTGAAATGCGAAATATTTATCGTTTGACTATATGAAATATTATTACTCAATTCTTAGCTTGTTTTGCTCGCTATTTCGCTATTGTGCTACTTCTACGTTATTTGATGGACAATTTGATATTTGGAACATCACTGAATTTTAGTCTAGTGTAGTCTAGTTGTAACGACTAGTGATTCAAGTCTAGTCTAGTTGCTCGTGGCGCGAGAGTTGTAAAGACTAGTGTAGTCTAGTTGTTTTGAATTTGAAGTTATACTCGCGCTAGCACCTGACTAGAGTTGTTTGTACTCGAATTGTAACCACGTTAAAGTATTTTGGGTGTGTAGAGTTTTGTATCTGAATTTGAACATCAATGTATATATATTAAATTTGAACTTGTTGCGGTATTTATTTGAAATAGATGTACGTTTTCTTTCTCGAGCTCTAGTGAGTTAGTCCCTGGCGAGAGTTGGGCAGCCGACTCCCCAAATCCTAGGGTGAGCCCTAGGGGGAGGTGGGGTCGTCATAGGTGGTATCAGAGCCTAAAGTTTTGAATTAATTTTGGGTTAGATTGAGTGATTATACTTGATATTCCTTGGTTATAGTTTGGTTATGATAGGTTAGGTTTTTACACTTACCGAATCGACCGTTAGCCTCGATTTATATGTCTAATTTGCTTGCTTTTGCAATGTTACTTGTAATGTAGGTTGATGGAGGGTAAATATGCTGTTGGGGGTGCCGGGCCATCTCAGGCCGTACTTTGCCCGACGAGTACACCTTGAGGGGTCTATATGTCGTGTACTGACCTACCTAGAAGAGTCCCGGTGGGCCCGTGTGTCGGTGGTCTTCGGCGCGCAAGATTCGGTGCCTGCGATTGCTAGAAGACCTACTCCTACGCCGATCAGGTAGTACTGGTCATAGACGATGAGCGGAGACAATTGGGTAGTGCCAATCGTAGGTGCCAGGCGGAGATAGAGCATCTCGAGGCAGCCCTCCGAACACACTGTACCAGGATCTGAGAACTTGAGGCTTCGGTTCTGGAGGAGCAAGAGTGGGCTAATGCCTTCAGGGAGCAGGCTCAGGCGACTACTGGTCGCCTTGTTCGAGTAGTTGGGGATGTGAGAGACCGGACCGACCGTATTTTGACCGAGTGCGGGCTCTAGTAGAGGATGTGGTTCAGAACTTGGTCGAGGAGGGCCAAGGACAGGCGTTCTCTGGTGCTCCTGAGGAGGAATCGAAGGAGGGTCCTAAAGAGGATCCGGAGGAGGAGCCCGGTTGCACCTGCCGAATCGATTGGGTCGGCATCTAACTAGACCTTTAGTTAGGGTTTGAGGGAATTTTGTGAGGTAATTAGGGACATAGTGGGATGGCACGTCCCCTTTTGTTTTTGAATTTGACGTGTCAAGATGGATGTAAATAGGGTTTGTTTTGTCCTATGTCCCTTGGCTGATATAAGTCTTTGATTTGACTAGGTTGATATGTATAGTACTTTCTAACTTGGTATATGACTTATTTTGCTATGTATATAAAGGAAATGTTTATTTCGAATGTGTTTTCTTGCCTTCATTTTATGCTTTGGACAAGTCTTATTTGAGCCATATCTTACTTTGTTTATAATTATCTAGTTTGTTAGTCGAGATCATGGAAGGTAGAAGAAGCCAGGACCAGGGAGCTACTTGAGGGCGTGGCTCTAATCGTGATCGTGGGGTAGACAGACACAAGAACCGGTGCGAGAACCGAGAGGGAAAAGAGAGGAAATCGTTGGATCGCAACCTGGACCCCAAGCGGAAGGGGGGATCAGGTGGCCACTGCAATTCAACAGATGACCAATATCCTTGCTCGTTTAGTGGAGCAACAAGGTCAAAACCCCAGTGAATCAACCTAGAGATCCTGAAATGGGGCAAGATAGGACCCTAGAAAGATTCCAAAAGTTCTCTCCTTCTAAATTCTTGGGAGAACCAAACCCTGAGGTGGCGGAGAGATGGTTAGAAACCATGATCAATATATTCACCGCTTTAAACTATGCGGAGGATAGACAAGTACAATTTGCTATTTTCGAACTTGAGGGCCCAGCCAGGGCTTGGTGGAATGTAATTAGAACTAAGGTGGGAGAGAGAGGGAATCGCATGGACCTGGTTGAATTTCGTGCAGGAGTTTAACGAAAAAATAGCTCCACCTATCGTCCAAGAGAAGAGAGAGGGATGATTTCATTAAATTCCGTCAGGGAACTTTAAGTGTATCTGAGTATGAGACCCAGTTTACGAAATTATCCAAATTTGTTCTCGAATTGATAGCTACGGAGCAAAAGCGGGGTAAGGAGATTTGTGCAGGGCTCAATGTATAGATACAGGAGGCCTTAGCGGCGGCCCAAATTAACACTTTTACGGAGGTTTTGGAAAAGGTCCAAAGAATAGAGATTGTCAGGGGCACAAGTACGAAATTTTCATGCAAAAATAGAGAGAAGGGGCCTGGTGGACATCAGGGGCCGGCACAGAGTGATCGAAACATGCCACCCCCTAAAACCGGTCGTGAAGTTGGAGGAGGAATGTTTTACGGGGTACATCGAGGGGAGTACTCAGCGGGAGGCCAAAGTGGAAGTACAGGGAAGGTGTTTCCCAGGGAGGTCAACATCCGCTCCCCGAGTATCGTGTGGATATGTGGGAAATCAAACCATACCGAGGATAACTGTTGGAGAAAAGCTCGAAAGTGCTTAAGGTGTGGGAGTACAGAGCACCAGATTGCAAATTGCCCACTAATCAGCGATACTCAGTCGGCTGGCAAATCAAACCCGAAACCGACCAATGTAGGAGGCCAGGTCGAGGGTGCCAGCCAGAGTGTACTCTTGGACCAGCAATCGCTACCTGAGCCGACGGAGGTAGTGGAAGGTACGATTCCTGTTTTCCATCGTTTAGCCAAAATTTGATAGACCCTGGTGCCACCCATTCTTTTGTTAGCCCCACCTTTATGCTTGGAATTGATGTGAAAGTTGAAAGGCTACCATATGACTTAGAAGTAAGAACACCTACAGGTAATCAAATTTTACTTGCGAATGAGGTGTATAGAAACTGCGATATTTGGGTTGGTGAGCGAAAGTTAATAGTTGACCTTATAAGTCTAGCCATTAAGGGGTACGATGTTATTCTAGGCATGGATTGGCTAGCTCATTATCATGCTCGGGTAGATTGTAGGATGAAGGTGGTCGAGTTTTGTGTACCAGGTGAGGCAACTCTCAAATTAGACGTGAGGGGTATGTTAGCCTCATCTGCTCTCATTTCGGGGATAAGGGCTAGGAAATTGCTTAGTCATGGGGCACGGGGTTACCTAGCTTTTCTAGTTAACACCCAGGAGAAAAGATAAACTAGAGGATATGCCGGTAATCAATGAGTATCCGGATGTGTTCCCAGATGAGTTGGTGTCATTGCCACCCGAAAGAAATTGAGTTTAAGGTGACCTAGCACCTGGAACTGCTCCCATTTCAAAAACCCTTATCGAATGGCACCCGCTGAACTTAAGGAGTTAAAATTTCAATTGCAAGACCTGTTAGAGCGGGGATTCATACATGAGAGCGAATCACCGTGGGGCGCTCCAGTGCTATTTGTTAAAAAGAAGGACGGGAGTTTAAGATTATGCATTGATTATCGGGGATTGAATGCAGTAACTATTAAGAATAAATATCCTTTGCCCCACATCGAGTTGTTTGATCAATTACAAGGGGCTGTGGTGTTTTCTAAGTTGGATCTTCGACAAGGGTATTATCAATTGAGAATTAGAAAGGAGGATGTGCCAAAAACGGCCTTTAACACTCGATACGGGCATTTCGAGTTTAGTAATGCCTTTTGGTTTAACTAATGCCCCAGCGGCATTCATGGATCTAATGCATCGAGTGTTTAAACCCTATTTGGACAAGTTCGTGGTGGTGTTTTTGACGATATTCTGGTGTATTCGAAGACAAGGGAAGAGCATGAACAACACTTGAGAATAGTATTACAAACCCTAAGAGAGCACCAGTTGTTTGCTAAATTTAGCAAGTGTGAATTTTGGTTGGAGAAAGTGGCGTTCCTAGGTCATATAATTTCAAAGGATGGACTCACTGTAGACCGGCCAAAGTGGAAGCTGTAGCTAAATGGAAACGGCCGGAGAACCCTACTGAGGTGCGAAGTTTTTTGGGTCTAGCGGGGTACTACCGCCGGTTTATCAAGAATTTCTCGAGAATTGCGGGACCCCTAACTAACTTGACAAAGAAACAAGGAAAGTACATTTGGGATGTTAAGTGTGAGAATAGTTTCCGAGAGCTTAAAAAACAATTGACCATGACTCAGTATTAGCTTTGCCCAACGGGAAGGATAGTATACGGTTTATACTGATGCTTCGCGAGAAGGGTTAGGGTGTGTTTTAATGCAAAATAAGAATGTGATTGCCTACGCATCTCGGAAGTTAAAGTCTCATGAGCAAAACTATCCAACCCATGACTTAGAGCTTGCAGCTGTTGTGTTTGCTTTGAAGAAATGGCGGCATTATTTATACGGGGTAACATTTGAGGTATACACGGATCATAAGAGCCTTAAGTACTTATTTTCCAGAAGGAGCTGAATCTAAGACAACGTCGGTGGGTGGAGTTTTAGAAGACTACGATTGTACGATTAATTACCATCCAGGAAAGGCCAACGTCGTAGCAGATGCTCTAAGTCGAAAGGCTCAATTAGCAAGTTTAATGGTAGGAGAGTGGAGCTTGTTGGAGGATGTGTGTGAATGGAACCCTCGTTTGGAGCCACAGAAAGTTATTTTTGGGAATATTGAGGTGAAATCGACACTATTGGATCGAATCAAAGAGGGTCAAATGAAGACCCAACGGTGCAAAAGTGGGTGGAACGAGTAAAGAAGGGAGAATTGCCTGATTTCAACCTAGGGCCTGATGGGGTTTTAAAGTTTCGAAATCGCGTTGTGGTACCTAAGAATGAAGAACTGAGACAGGAGATTTTGAAGGAATCTCACCGTTCTAGGTACACGGTGCATCCAGGTAGTGGTAAAATGTACCAGGATCTCAAAAGTCTGTATTGGTGGGAAATATGAAGGCGGAGATTGCCCAATTTGTACAAAAGTGTCTTACATGCCAACAAGTGAAAGCTGAGCATCAAAAACCGTCGTTGCAGCCTTTAGAGATCCCTGAATGGAAGTGGGAGCATATAACGATGGATTTCGTATCAGGGTTACCACGAACTCAAAAAGGGCATGCGGTCTGGGTAATAGTAGACCGCTTAACTAAGACTGCACACTTTCTACCAGTTAATATGAAATATTCTTTGGAGAAACTTGCCCAACTCTATATGGATGAAGTGGTGAGACTACATGGGGTACCAGTGAGTATTGTATCCGATCGAGACCCCCGATTTGTCTCTCGATTCTGGCAGAAACTGCAAGAGGCTCTAGGAACTAAGTTGAGCTATAGTACAGCGTATCATCCCCAAACTGACGGACAATCTGAGAGGACCATTCAAACTCTTGAGGATATGCTGAGAGCCTGTATAGTAGATTTCGGAGGAAGTTGGAGCCAATACTTAACCCTGGTTGAATTCGCGTATAATAATAGTTACCACTCGTCTCTCCAAATGGCCCCCTATGAAGCATTGTATGGACGAAGGTGTCGATCGCCAATCCATTGGGATGAGGTAGGAGAGAGGAAGATCATAGATCCGGCTACAATACCATGGGTTGAGGAAGCCTACGAAAGGGTAAAGGTGATTCGTCAAAGGCTTCAAACGGCCCAAAGCCGACAAAAGAGCTATGCCGATCATCGGAGGAAGGATTTGGAGTTTGAAATAGGAGACAAAGTGTTTCTTAGGATTACTCCATTAAAAGGAAAACTTAAAGCTGGAAAAGGGAAAAAGTTGCAACCGAGATACATAGGACCTTTCAGTATACTCCAGCGAATAGGGAAGGTGGCTTATCGACTGGAGTTACCAGCTAGTTGTCTCGGATCCATGATGTTTTTCACGTTTCTTTGCTTAAGAAGTATCATCCGGATCCGACTCACATTTTGCCACAGAAGATATTCAACTAGACGAGTCATTAACCTATGAGGAACGACCCATTCGAGTACTGGATAGAAAGGTGAAGGACTTGAGAAACAAGCAGATTCCATTAGTGAAGGTTCTATGGAAACACCATGAAGTGGAGGAAGCAACCTGGGAGCTAGAGAAAGACATGCAAGAAAAGTATCCAGACCTGTTTACAACAAAAGGTATGAATTTCGAGGGCGAAATTCTCTTAAGGGGGAGAGAGTGTGAGGACGTGTAAAATCCCTTATATTTTTCTTAAAATTCCCTTTAATTTGGAAATTATTACTTTACAATAGCTTTACTACACATCACTTCCCAAATAGCCACAAATAATCATAGAACCAAGGGTTTCCGTTTTACTTTCACCGTTACGACAAACTAGGGTTTTTACGTTTTTTGTGTGTGAGTAATCGGTACGAAGCGTTACTAATTTAGTGATTAAGAGTATATTAGATGATATTAAATGTGTGATTAGAAGTGATAATAATAAGTTAGTGAATTAGAAGTTAAAACCCTAGTGTACGCGATTTAAGGAAAAATCGGCTTGAACCGGCCGGTACCGTTCACTACCGATTGAACACCCCACTTAACCACCACTTCATTAACTTAATCTCATTGTCATTAGTGCCAAAATATCAGCCCTAATTGAGCTTGTGAGCCAGCCGAAATTATTGACTAGAAAAAGAAAGGAAAAGAAAAAAATTCAAGATGAAAAATCATGTGACAAGTGGCGGCCATCCCATGGTTGTTGACCAACTAATTTCCTTCATATTTATCACCAAAAATCACTTCAATTGCCCCTTATTTCTGCCATTCCAGCCGTGACTTGAGGAAGAAAAAACAAGAGGAAGAAACTCCATTTTCATCTTGAGTTTAGCTCATTTGAGTGAAGAATCAAGAAATCTAAACCGATTAATCTTCTAGTTGAGGGTTAGGAAGCTTGGTGTGCCAAAGTTTTGAAAGGAAAGGTGAAGGATTGCTCTTGTAAGCATCTTAAAGAGGTATTATAGCTTATTGCTTCTCTACCCTTGCTTAAGTTTGCATAACAACTCATATTTGTGGCTTATGATAGTTATTTCCATGGTTTTGAGGCTTAGGGTGGTTTTGAGTTAGGGTTTTGGAATTTCTCAATCATAAATCTTGTTGTTTGGATGGATATGGTGTCTATAATCTTGTATAGGAAGTTGAAGTAGTGATTCAAGTTAGAAGAGTGAAGTTTATACCATGAATTCATTAAATTCCAGATTGGGGTTCTTATATTGCCCTGTTCTGACCAGTTCTATTCGGCCATGATGGAGGCCGAATTGGCCTTAGCTCAAAACATGAAAGTTGTGGAAGATTATGTTTATAGCTTCCTGTAAATTTAGCTCGATCGGAGCACGGGAGGATGTGAAATGACCGAAATACCCTGACTGCTACAAGCTTCAATTCGTAGACAGTTTTGTGAATCCACCAGTTTGGCTTCATTTTTTCACCCTGATTCGTATCCAATCATTTTGGCCAAAACAAAAACTTGTAGCCTTATGTTTTAGCTTTCCAACGCCCCTGAAAACACCTCAAACGGAATTATGTAGCTTGAGTTGTTACCGGTTAAAGTCAGTACTGAAACCAGACTGACCATGAACTTTTGGATCTGTGATTGGCAAATTCGACTTAGATAAACTGTGAATTAGGTTAAGTTGCCTTCATGAAAGTTGTGCCCCTCTGTCTTAGCTTCGCAACGGTATAAGGTTCACCCGATTCGATAAACATAGCTTCAGTTATGACTAAAATACGATGAGATGTCAAATCTGCCGTTTAGATTTTGTCTTCAAAACTGATTTCCGATTTGTGCTATTGCACTTGTGTTGTATTTGGGTGATTTTGGAGCCTATTGGAAGGGTATGTTAGTATCATTACTTTTGTATTATTGTGGGGCTGAATTAAGGAAAAGAAGGAAGCCATAAATGGCTGGAAATTAGGTAAACACAAAGGGCGTGCCGCCCAAATTTGCACGCGAAGGTTAAGTAGAATTACGCCCGTCTTGAGTAAAGCTTGAGGATGAATCTAATTCGATTTGTCTAGGTTATTCGAGTCCCTTTTGTGGAGGTATATAAGTTGAAATTCGGCCGAAACGTGTACCCTTGGAAAAATGAAATTTACAACTAATAGAAATATGTTTTCCTCGTCCTTCGATTTAAATGGTATTTCAAAGTAATAATTGCTACCAAGTTTCACAGTTTGTATAGCGAGCAAGAGTTTTACGTATATGCTCCAAATGAATTTCAGTTTCTTGATTCTTGTTAAACGAAACGTCTAAGTTTCGAACCTTAGTCGATTTTCAAAACTCTTAAACGATATTTTATCGCAGATTTGGACTCCAACCAGGAGTACTACCTGGACGTGATCACTAAAAGCACTACATCTTTTGGTGAGTGCTTCCAAATACCTGATTGCACTTGACACTTGTATTTAATACTTGAGCAATGTGATGCCTGATATATGAGTAGGTTGATAGGGCAAGCGTGTACTTTATCGCACTTGCCCTAATGTGATTTGTTCTTGGTCATTGATTTCAGTTGAATTGATATACATGCACATGAATTACATCTTGTTTGGAATTCCAAAAACCCTGTGGTTAGTTAATTGAGTCGAGCCGGCAAGGGTCTGGTCGATTAGATAACGAACCCTGGGTAGTTAGTGATGTCGAGTGGAGTGTTATCTTCTCGACTAATCGGTATACTCGAGTATTACCACCAGTGTTTATTGTGGAGTTCGGGTCCGGTAAGGGTTTGGTCGGTGGACGGAGATTGGAGTTAAGTGGTGTTCTACTGGATTAGTTACCTTACTTGAAAGTTGACGGAGTGTCAACTACCAATCGATCAACTATGGTGGAGTTGATATATGAGCAACTGTATCCTTATATGTGAAATGCGGAATATTTATCGTTTGGCTATATGAAGTATTATTACTCAATTCTTGGCTTGTTTTGCTCGCTATTTCGTTATTGTGCTATTTCTACGTTATTTGATGGACAATTTGATATTTGGAACATCACTGAGTTTTAGCTCACTCCGTTAGTTTTGTTTTCCTTACAGGGGGTACGAGCGTGGCGCGAGAGTTGTAAAGACTAGTGTAGTCTAGTTGTTTTGAATTTTGAAGTTGTACTCGCGCTAGCACCTGACTAGAGTTGTTTGTACTCGAATTGTAACCACGTTAAAGTATTTTGGGTGTGTAGAGTCTTGTATCTGGATTTGAACATCAATGTATATATATTAAGTTTGAACTTGTTGCGTATTTATTTGAAATGGATGTACGTTTTCTTTCTCGAGCTCTAGTGAGTGAGTTCTGACGAGAGTTGGGCAGACGACTCGCCAAACCCTAGGGTGAGCCCTAGGGAGACGTGGGGTCGTCGCAAAAACAAACCAGTTAAGCAACAAATCAGGGGAGTGGTACACTCACCAGTTCAAGCAAAGATAACTTCAAAAGTTTTCTCCCAAAGGATGGTTTTGATCATCGTCACGTCCTAACAACAATCAAGGTAAAACAATTTTGGTTCCCCCATCCACAACCCAAGAACGGAATACACAAATGAGACCTGACTACAAGTCATGTGCCTAGTCAAGTTAACTATTAGGGAAAAAAAATAACAATGTAGTGTTGGAGTAAAAAGGTAGCAGTTGGTTTTAAAAACATGAACAACCCTAAAACTGTTCACTCAAGTCGCGAGTACATCCAACTAGCTCTCGAGTGAAAATTTGAGCAGCACGCCCTTTGGATTTACCTATTTTCTAGCCATTTATGGTTTCATTATATTTTCTCAATTCAACCCCAAAATCACACACAAATAATTGTACCACAATAGCCTTTCACTAGAGTCAATGTCATTCAATTACAAAACAATACTAGCAATGCGACCGGAACTAATGTTCAAGACAAATAACAGGTTTGACATCTCTTGGCGTTTCGGTCACAACTGAAACTACGCTTATCAGATTGGGGAACACTTTGTACCCTTTCAAAGCTAAGACAGAGAATTACATTTCTTATGAAGACATCAACATCCAATTCATGCATTTTCAATATCCAAATGGGACATCTCAGAGGAAAACAGAAAACTGTCCTCAAAACAGTACTTTTGGCAGTCAAGGGTATTTTTGTCATTTCATATGCTACAGTACTTTGATTGAGCTAAAAGTTTGCAGGCCGCTAGTTAACACCATTTCTTACAACTTTCATGTTTTGAGATAAGTCTGATTCGGCCTCTAACATGGACGTATATACAGGTCAGTAACAGGGCAGTTTCAACCTTAAAGCTGGAAATTTGACCTTTTATTCTAGAAATTCATATTTAACAAGTATTCTATCATCAAAACTATCAATTACCAATGTAATCCCTAACTAAATATTCCACCATATCATGTACAAGTCACTAATTAACCGTCATAACCCAAGATTAAGAGTTTCTATCCAAACTTTAGCAAGATTAAAGAAGAAAAAAGGGAAGACAGCCAAGATACCTTCCAAAGAGTACTTGTAGGTGAGAACTACACCACTTTCTTCCACAACCTTTACCACACAAAGCTTCCTAAGTTCCCAAGCGAGAGTTTAGGTTTAGTTTTTGGATTTTCACTCAAACAAGATGGATGCAAGGTGAAGTTGCTAGCTTTCCTTCCTCTCTTTTCTCTCTTCACTCACGGCTGAAATGTGTAGAAATGAAGGCTGAAATGAAGCTTCAAGAAAGATAAGAAGGTAGGAATTGATTTGGATCAAAGTTGGATAAGTGTCACACTTGGATTGGAAGTCAAAATTTTCTTTTCTCTTTTTTTTTAGTCCAAATTTTCGGTTGCATTGAAAAGATATCTAGGGCTGATTTTGTTCAGTTAATAACAAGGAGATTAAGATAATAAAGTAGTGGTCAAGTGGTGTATTCAATCGGTAGCGAACGGTACACGTCGATTCAAATCGATTTTCCTTAAATCGCGTGTATTAGGGTTTTAACCTATGATTCACTAATTCATTATTATTACTTCTAATCACACACTTTTTATTATCTGAAATTCACTCTTAACCACCAAATTTAGTACACACACTTCCACAATTAATTACATTACCAAAATATGCGAAAACCCTATTTTACCCGAACTATAAAACTAAGGGTAAAGCTCTTAAATCTCTTATTCATTACAACTATTGAGGGAGTAAATGAGTAGTAAAACTATCATAAAGTAATTGATTCAAAATAAAAGGAAATTTTAGTCAAATTTTTGTATTTAGTAGAAGTAAGAAAGTCTTGGTCAAAAGCCACCATTCATTGGTTTCGCGACAAATGGCGCACTAGGGTTTATTATCATTCTTTTGCCTACCAATGGTTAATTTACCTAGTTAAGCTCTAATTATCCCCGAGCATCTTGTAAAAATAATATTCCCTAATACAACGTCACCTAGTCGTCAAAATTTTATCGCACTAGCGGGTCCCACATCCAATATACACTACTAACGTCACATAGACTAACTTGTACCGGAAAAAATGTCTTAACAACTTCATTCCCTTAAAAAAAATCTCTCAAAAATTAATATAACAAAGAAAGGTATAGAAATTGTATGCAAGAAAATAAAATGATGACTAGAAAATAAAGAAATTTTTGAGTTCTCACAAATTCCATGTCCGGCTTTTTCAAAAGATGAAGAAGGCCAGACAACCAAGACGAAACTTGATCGGCAAAGTCTAATCTTATCTTTAGTGTAAAAAAGCTAAGTACCCAAGCTTGAATTGCTACTGGACAGCACAAGAAAAGATGATTACCATCTTCAACAGGGGCCTTATATAAAGAGCAAGTAGGATCAAGATAAACTCCACGACTATTCAACTTGGAAGTTGTAGGTAAAATACCTTTGCAAATTCACCACAAGAATATTTTAACTTTAATTGGTATGTTGAGTTTCCACAAGCAAGGCCAAATATCATCCACAGAACCATTACTCCCTGAAGTTACATCTCGCCAATTTGTAGATTGCGTTTTGATAAGGTGATAAATTTTTACTATGAAGGAGCCATTTTTAGAATAGCACCAGATGAGCTTATCTTGATTTCGTCTATCGCCCAATAGAATATTCATAATCAACTCAATCTCATCCTGCCAGAAAAGCTCTTGAAGCAAATCATATTTCTATTTCCTGCTATTTTCATCAATTAAACAATCTATAGTGGAGTTTTCTAGTAGCACATCAAAACAAGATATAGTTTTGAAAGTAGAAGGGCGTGGAGTCCACTATTTTTCCAAATTTTGATATGATTCCCATTTCCAACTTGCCATCTACTATCAAAAACACCTTTGACTGATAATTAAACAGTTAAAAAAACTATATCTACCTAATTTGTTTACTCAATATTTATGTGCACTTAAACATAAAAAGAAAAGGTCAATTATTATATTAGTGTTATATTTGTAATATTAGTTTCCTATATAGTAGGTTGCTGAGTTGGATGCATTTATATTCTATCAAGTAAATGCCCAATCTTTTCGAAAAGTGGCAAAAAAAATTGTGTTTGTTTTTTTGGTAGATTTCATTCTTTTTCTTTTTTGGTAACAATTAATTTACTATTTTTTTTCACTTCATTATTGATAGTGAATTTCAATCAATCATCAATTACTTACCTTCTATGCATTTCTATCAAGTGTACCTTTATTTTTTTTCAATCAACTCATAGCTTTCCTTTTTAATCAGGCACTCATTAATATATATCTTAAGTGTTAAATTTTAGAAATATAGATTAATTAGGGAAAACATATAAATGTAAGGGAATTAATTAGAAAAAATATATAAATACAAGAGAAAGTAGTAATTGTTGCGTATATACATAGTAGGTTGGGTAGAATGTAGGTGTGTTAACAATTGTCCATAGGACACCCATTAGAAAAACTCATCAAAATTTGGATGAATTTTTATTTTGGATGAATTTTTATTTTTTCCTATCATTGTAATCATTACTACCATTTTTCCTATCATTTATTACTATATGTTCATGTTTTCTAAATTCCAATCAATGAATTACTCTCTTACTTTGTATATGATTGTGCTAATTATAGCTTTCCTTTTACTTAATCAATTAGTCAAGCAATCAATCAACCCATGATTTAATTCTCTTTTTCAATCACAAGATTCTTTCTTTTATCCATCATTAGGGAGATTTACAATTAGTCACATTTTTCTATTTCGTACTTCCATTATTTGAACTGATTATTAACTCAATCCACATATTTTGTTATGTGCACAAGAATTATGCAATCATAAGCACAAACTAATGCAATTCTAATAATTTTGCATATATGCATTCATATTGTATTGCAACACCTTTAATAATTCATTAGATGGTTACAAAAGAAAAAAATCTAGTATTACCTAGACCTTAGATAGTTCCCAACGTATACACTGATATCGTATGAAAATATTTTAAATCCGCTAATGTATATACTAATTGCATATGAAGATTCATCCCTAGTTTAGACCTCTTAGATAGTTCCCAAGCATTATATTCTCTTTTTTTAATTTCTTATTTAGTTTAATTCCTAAAGTTAATGAAATGGTTTTTAAATCTCCCCTTCAAGTGTACCTTATTACCATTTATGATTTTTTTAAAATTTAAGCAACATCTTCCAATATTTTATCACCATTTTAAATTAGTTCATTTTTAGGAGATAGTAGTATAAGTGTGGTAGTTTGTCCAAATAACTTTGAATATGCATATACAACCCAAAAATAAAATGATAGCTGTTTATATTCTTATCACTCAATGATGATAGTGGTCTATAATTTAAATGATTGAGATCTATCGCCATCCAAATATAAATTTAATACGAGGGTATGATACCTAAAAGTGACTATAGAATCTCCCTAAATACTAAATAATGTGAATTAGATATTCCCTCAAAAACTTGTAAAGTTCTTAATCTGTATACGGGTAAATTCTTGCAATAGTGAAAGGAAAATATCGTAATAGCCTTGAATTTTTGGCTGTGTATTGACTTTTGTTAGCTAAACTAAACTATCCTGGAGTGAAGACATAAAATCTGCTGCAAATATTGAGAGAATTGTGAACATAGCTAACTTATCTAGCATACACATTTTTTTCTGAATTTGAATTCTCCTATTTACACTATAAAAAGGAAAAACTATCGTACATTTAACTTCCAACTAACAACAATGTATAGGTAATAAATTATTTGCATGGGATATTCCCATAAATAAATGAAATAACTACAAGAAATTTTACTTTTTGTGACAATAAAAAGTCATCACTAAAAATAAAAAAGTCGTCATTATATACGTATAGTGACGACTTTTTCCATTGTCACATGGTTGTCACTAATTCTATATCACAAATGGGTACGTGTGACAAGCTCTTCAAAGTTGTCACTAAATATTGTTATTTAATGACGAAGACTAAATCGTCACTAACGGTTAGTATTCTGTGACGAATTTTCTTGTCACAGTTTCACAAAATTTTTTTATCATAAAAGATAGCAAAAGTCGTCACAAATTTGAACGAGCACAGTGACGACTTGAACTTGTCACTCTCATTCCTAGTATTCAGTGACAAGAATAGTCGTCACTTAGTGAACTTACAATTTTGTCTAGAAGAGCTGCAATTATTCATTACAAATATAATATTGTCACGGCTCTTGTTCTGACAATTATAGGAAAAATTTAAATTTGGCTAAGAGTGACATCTTCCAGGGAAGGTTGTCACTGAGTTTTGTCTTAAGGAGTTGAAATTGACCAATACAAATATAGGAACTGAAACTGGCATTTTCAACAAATATAATAGAACATTCAATTTGATAGAAGGCAAAATTAACGTAGAATATATGCCACAAATTTATATATTTGGCCATAACACATCTATAAATTAATCAAAACAAAAGTGAACCACAAATGTTGGGAATATAGTAATCCCACATAATCAATTCAAGTAGTAATGGCCAATACATATTCTTTCCAAAAGATAGAGTATTAGATTTCTAAACAAAAGTATAGACTACAGAACTAGGTCAGATTTCAATCATCTCTTGCAACATATACATCAGTCTTCTCACGATCAAAATATGAAACTAGACTGTATTGAAAATAAATTTTTCTTTAGAGTTTCAGCATATCCAACTACCGTGAACTTAATAAGTAAAAAAATCAGTCAAAAAGAGAGTTTCAACCAAAATAAAAGCAAAGAATTTATTTCCTCATCTTTTTTGAAATCTATCATTTGCGCAAGTTTTTCATTTGGGCCATCAACTCCTCGTACAGCCCCCTAGTTTCAAGTTGCTGATTTTGTAAACTCTTAATTAACTCCTTTTGGGCATTGAATTTCTCTGCAATTTGTGTAGCTTGTTACTCTGCCGCATCTGCCCGTCTTTGATGTTCTCAATTTCACTCCTCAAGTGGTCAATCTCCATTGCTTGCCTCTTGGTTGTGCTGCGGCTACGAACTGTCCAGGTATGTATCCAAGTTGTTGTTGACAAATTTCAGCACTACTCATTGAAGTTGTAGCTTCCATCTCTTTCATTGTTGCTAGACAAGACATTATAGCTTAGGTGTTAAAAGGCATGTCACAAAGGAGTTGTAAATGCATAAAAAAAATGACATCTCGCACCAAAGTCTCTTTCGCTAGATCATTTATCAGCCCTCCTGTCTTCTTTGATGTATGACTGATTTCAAACATTTCTATCTCTGAAAGCTCCACTCCCTCCTTCCTCTTCTGTCAAATAATCAGTTTGACACCAGTTTGAGAGTGAAGAAGGACAAAAAGCATAATGGAATCTCCAAACAGTTTTAATTGATTACCTTCTTTCAACAACTCTAGCAAGTGACTTTGTTCCACAGTAGTATGAGTTTCATTCTTGGCACGATTTACTTTGTTACGGTCACTGATTTTCTGTAATATATAAACAACCAGCAGTAATTCTAAATTTTAAAATAAATTTTATATTTAGTAAGACTAATTCAAGTATGTAACTAGATCTTGAATTCTTCACTTCCAAAGTAGTTGCACATCCATGTCCAATCTCAGCTGATACACCTTCAGGAACATGTTGAATTGCTTCCTCCTTCGTCCCAAAAGTTAGAAAATACTTTGCAACCGATATCGGTGATTCCGATACAAGATGTTCAACTGCCTATTTATAGCAGTTTTTGAGGTGATGTATTCTCAAATTGAAAGTCATCTACAAGACAAATATAAGTACCAAAAATTAAATAGAAGTACATAAGAATATTGCATGAGTATAAAGATCAAACAATTCATTCTAGTAGTGATATAAGCAAAAAAATACAAATACCGTAACGTCTTGTATATGTTCTCTCTATATTCAGCCTCAAGATGTGACCATTTGTCAATTAAGCCTTCCAAACTTCCTAACAACACAGCCACTCTCACTAATGAAGTATTGAGAGTCCTTTCCTACTATGTGCCGAATGGAAGGGTCAACTTCAATAGTTAGAGTTTCATTATCTTCTCTTTTGCGGGCCAATGTAATGTTTCTAGTACGACCCTTCTTTTTGGCAATGGCACAGCTTATGGTTAAACAAAATTCAAGACTAAATTAGCTATAATAGTTGAAACAAAATAAAAGAACTAGAAATGTAAGTGCAGAAGTTGGTACCACTATTATCATTTTGACCATCATGAGATCGCGCAGTCTCATTTGCATCTGATGCAATGATTCAGGAGTGTGAGGCTGCCCGTTGTTTGAACCAGCAGTAACATTTTGTGGTGAAGATGCTGGCATCAAAAGGTAGCAGTGCCATTTGAGCTAGTACTTGCAGATGGACCTTGTTGCTGATTTGAAGGTGGTGATGGTTGCTTTTCTGTGCTTGTCTTCTAAGTGTTTGGGCTCTCGTTCCGGTCAGCCATCTGAAAGCAACAACTAACCAAACATTAAAAAAAAAATTCAATGTAGTCTAAATATATCCTTTTTATGTAGTTTAATAGGCAAAAGATAAATAAACAAGATGACAAAAGCAATGCAACTAAAGTAGAAGTTGTACTCAGATACCAACAACCATTAGATTCATATTGAATCGATGTCATCTAATATGAATCAGTGTCACTGTCACTAAGAATATCCTCATCTTCTTCATTATCGCAACTGTTGGGGTCCCCAATATCACTGTCATCAATAAAGTCTTCATCAGTTTGTTGATTTCCTTTCTTTGATTGGTCACCATGAATAACGGATGAAGGCACGTACTTTAATAGATTGCCATCTTCTCTTGAAATTGGTGGGGGTTATCGAGATCTATTATAATATTGAATTCCCCCCTTGTGCTTCCTCTTGATATATCTCCTCAACTACTGCCTCTTTGTCCACATGTTCAGGAATATCATAAGTTTCTTGGACCGAACCTCTCAACTACATACCAGTTTCTACCTAATTTCAGGTTCTCAATATAAAATACTTGTTCCACATGTTGAGGAAGGACATAAGGTTGGTTTCATACCATCTTCTTGATGAATTCACACTTGTGATACCCCAATCCTTGTCTATTTGCATGCCGGAACTATCATCTAGTTTTCACCAGTCACACTTAAATAGGACAACATTTTTCTTTCCAAACCAGCACCTCACTTCAATAATTTCTTTTATACACCATAAAAATCAATGATATTATTACCATACTCGCCTTTCACTACGATGCCACTATTTTGTGTTTTTCTCTCTCTTTCACGATCTTCAGTGTGAAATCTATACCCATTAGCCATGCAACCTGTATACATACAAATTCTATTGTCTAAACTAAGTAATGAGCGAAATTCATCATTCAGAGGTTGGAACCATATAACACCTGTTCAGAGATTGAGAAAAGTTAACATGATATATTATTTAAACTATAGCCATAAGAAGTCCAAACAACTAATAAGTTAATTAGACCTTACACGTTCTTTGAACCATGTAGCAAACTCCTTATCATGCCGTTGAATAACATTTTCAGTGCATTCAGCCTCCAACAAAGTTTTATACTCACTAGTAAAAAAAATATATTAGCATAATTTTACAGGTGAGTCATAGTCATAAAATATAAGTGAATTTAAGACTAGTATATTACTTGATGTAGTCATCGAGTTCATCACAGTTATTTAGCAAAAAGGTGTGGATCTTTGCTAGTTCTGAATCAGGTAAATATCGATGTTTAGACCCTCCAAATGGAGCAGAGCCTGAAAATATTGACAGCTGCCCGTGTTTGTCAACTCTTTCGTTGTTACGCTCGGCCTGTTGAATATTGTCTCGACATTATCCAAATACATAGAGCAGAATGTCAAGCATTCTTTGTCTATGTACCCTCGGCAATACATCCCTTGGGCGAGCCTTATTCTGCACATAACTTTTAAGTATTCCCATTTTCCTTATTTTAATAAAAATAAAAAATATTAGTATTCATTGGTAAGAACAGGAATTATAATAATTGACTAACAAAAAGACACTATGTACGATGGCATACTCTCAAATGGGAACATCCAACGATATTGAGTGGACCAGCAAGAATTGCTTCAGCAGGTAGGTGAACCAGCACGTGTAGCATTATGTCGAAAAAGGCAGGAGGGAATAGTCTCTCTAATTTGCACATAATCACAGGAATTTTTCTATCACACTCTGTAGTACATCCTATGCAATGTTCTAGCACACAACTTTTTAATCAAATCACTTAATTCAAACAGCACTTGTCGAACTTCTTTAGTTAAGCTTCCACGAATTGCAAGTGGGAGTATTCGTTGAATGAAAATGTGAAAGTCATGACTCTTCATTCCGGAAAGCTGGAATTGCCCATTCTTTATGCATCGAGATATATTTGAAGCAAAACCATCCGAAAATTTGATAGAAATAAGAAATCACATACTTTTTTCTTCTCCTCTTTTGTTAGGTGGTAGCAAGCATGAGGCATGATGTAAACATCACCATTCTGAATCAAGTGCAACTCTTTTTTTATACCTAACTCCTTCAAATCATTGCGACACTGCCAGCTGTCTTTAGTTTTGCCATCAATATCCATAATAGTAGCAAAGACACTCTCCGATACATTTTTCACTGTATGCATGACATCTAAATTATGCCGCAATTTTAGATTTGACCAATAAGGTAAGTCAAAAAAGCAACTTTTCTTTGTCCAATTAAGCCCACTAGCATCACGTTTGCGCTTCCTTGCCTTGATTTGCTGAAGAGTTTTCCCAAACTGTATCTCAACTCTTTCTACTTGTTCCAGAACTTCTTTTCCGGATAAGGGAATAACAGGATTCCTAAAATCCACTTTACCATCAAATGGCTTTCTTTCTCTACGCCAATGATGATCAATAGGCAAGAAGCGACGATGGCCTGTGTAGCATAATTTTTTCCTATGTTTCAAATGCATACAGGATGTTTCTGCCATGCAAATTGGACAAGCCTGATACCCTTTAGTACTCCATCCAGATAACATAGCATAGGCGGGGAAGTCATTTATAGTCCAAAGCAAAGCAGCACGTAGTGTAAATTTCTGACCAGTATGTGCATCATAAGTTTCTAGACCATCCCAAAATTCATTCAACTCATCTACTAGAGGTGCCATGTAGACGCAGATCTCATTTCCCGGGGATTTAGGACCAGGAATCAACATTGACATGAAAAAGAATGGGTCTTTCATACATTTCCAGGGAGGCAGATTATATGGTACAACAAAAACGGGCCAAATGCTATAAGTCGATGTCATGGTTCCAAAAGGATTGAAACCATCAGTCGCAAGGCCAAACCTGACATTTCTAGGATCATGAGCAAAATCTGGATATAATTTATCAAAATGTTTCCATGCTTCGCTGTCCGCCGGATGCCTCATGGTGTTACCATCATCTACACGCTTTTCTTTATGCCACCGCATATCTAAAGCTATTTCCTTGTGGGCATATAAGCGTTGAAGCCTGGGTTCAAGGGAAAATAGCGAAGAACTTTTCGTGAAATTTTTGAACCCTTTGACTTGTAGCGGGGCTCTTTGCAATTTGGATTTGGACAAGTGTCCAAATTTTCATATTCCTTGCGAAGAGGACACAATCATTGACACAGGCATGTATTTTTTCAGATATGAACCCCAAGTCTCGAATAATTCTTTTAGCATCAGAGAAAGACTTAGGAACTGAAGTTTCGGGAGGTAGTGCCTTCTTAAAGACCTCTAGCAATGTGTTAAACGAGTTTATAGTCCACCCGTTCATCGTTTTGAGATGTAGAAGAGTGACTACAAAAGACAGCTTTGAGTAAAATTTGTTTCCAGGATAAAGTTCCTTTTTGCATCTTCCAACAATTTTAGGAAGGAATCAGTCTCACTAGCATTCAACATTGAACTCCCTTCACCATCATCTTCCCTACTAAACCAATTCCCCCATTGTGCAGTGCCTATGTCATTGAGCATATGGTTTAAATCCTCATTGTCAGTATCCCCTTCTTCATCACCGCCCGATTACTATCCTCTCTAATTTCCTGTCGAAATTGTTCACCATGGTGTATCCATCTGGTGTAACTTTTTCTAATTCAAATGTAAATAAGTGGTCCTCCACCACACTTTTTGTATGGTTGCAGAAGTTATTGCATTGTTTACAAGGGCAAGCTATCGTAAGATGTTTTGCCTTTCGAGAATATGCGAATTTTAAGAAAGCAGCCACCCCAAGTTTATAAGACTCGTCCTTTCTATTATCAAGTTTCATCCAATTTTTGTCCATTTCCTAGAGTTACAAATGCAGAACATAAGTCACAAATTTTTATCTACACATTAGAACCAGAAATAAGCATAAATAAGTTAGTTATGAAGCAATAGATTTACACTGGAATCTATAAAATATAAGCAATTATTAAAGCAAAAACAAGTCAGTTCTTAAGAGACAATTACACGCTTTCCAGAACACAAGTCAAAAACAATCTATTAAAGCATAGTTTAAAGAAGTTACCTGACAAGC